>JAYJLV010000001.1:6051916-6082920 GCA_036873485.1 Torymus texanus | reverse complement strand
ATATTGGGTCGTCAAATTGCACTGAAATTTTTCCGCAGTGTGTATAGTGCGCGCGCGCCGAGTACTGTAGACCCGTTCGAGGGGGTTGAAGTTTGAATCGATTCTCGGAAGAGGTAGAGGAATGACGGGAAGTATTCAGGAGAGAGATTCTTTTGAATAATCTGGAATTGAGTTGATTCTTTTGGTATGTGTGTGTTGTGCGTTGTTGTGCTTGGGAAGAAATGTACTTAGATAAAGGTTGCAGTGAGGGATTATAGGTAACTGAATGCGATAGTGTTGTAATTGTCGTTAGAATGATCGATTACACTGTTATTTATTCCGTTAATGTCTACACTATAGTTATCTACAGGTGCATTCACTTGAGAGTATTATTTTTTTTTATGCTGTAATGAATTGTATACATTCCTTTATGAATCTCTTCGAAACCAAATGATTGTGAAAAATCTAATATTATATGTTACATCTACAAAACATTAGCATTCAAAAGACACAAACACACATACACTACCACTCACACACATCTTCTAAAAAATCCAGCGATCAATCGAATTCCCACAATTACGACGCGTCCTTCCTCTTCGTTCGCTCGCGCGCGTAAATGTCCGCGTTCCCAAAAATAGCTTGATAGTTTTTTTTTGCACACCCTCCGAAAATAACACACACGCGCTCGAATAATTGTCTCTCTCTGTCTCTCTGTCTCTTGCTCCGGTCTTTCATTAAAACACATACACACACACATCAAACGGAGAAAACGACTCACTCGCTCTGGCTTTGACGACATATGCATCGAGTTCTATATTCGCGTTTCCGTGAATTGGGTGTATTGACACATCACGCGGATGTGGTTAAAAAGTTTCGCGTGATATGTGAAGTATTCGGTTGTCAGTGTGTGTGTGTGTGTGTATATATATATATATATATATATATATATAAATATAAAATACATACACCGGGGGTTCCCCGTTACGGATAGGAATTGTACGATAACCCATGATGTGATTCGCACACTATTTCCAGGGTTATATATACCGTATATATAAATATATAAGATAAAACATACACGAGAGATGCACGGATGTATAGACACTAAATTTCATTATTCACGTCTGAACTAATCTATAATATACGCGTGTACGCGGAAAAAAAGGGAAATATATATACATACACGAAGGTACCCGATCGATATACGATTATCACATACACATACAGATACATACAAACACACGTATACATACTACACTACTCACGGGAATTCGGCAACGATGTACATATACCAATCAAATTCGACGGTACCGCGCAATCGATATTATTATTATACGTTGTCGTTAGGTACGATAATCATACGAATTGATGCTTTTTACAAAAATACGTGTATACGAGCGACGACATGTCAGCGTGATGACTGAGCTCTCACTTACTCATTCGCGGTCGTTCGGTTGGTTGTTTCTTGGGAGGAAGTTAACGTTATCACCGGCACGCGCATAAAGATAAAGGCGTACGTCGCACGGGCAAAAAGTCCCCGGTCGAGGTTGGTTAATTAGAGCGTAGAGGAACAGAATGCATAATGTGGTGCCTTATTGTGGGTGTACTAAGAAAAAATGCAATTGTATGGGAAAATCTTTATTTTAAACATTTTTCCTCAACCAATTCACGCAAGATTCGGTTTTTTCCGTTGGTTTTTTTTTTGTTTACTTAGATATTATACGGTAATTCGACATCCATGTACCCCATCGAAATTTCACACAACGCATGGGATTAAACTATATACACTTGCGCTACCATACAATATATATACACACACACACACACACACACACACACACACACACACACAAGTACACATAAGACATAGCCCATAAACACACATGCACCGTATATATATGTATATTCATATACACGAACCAGTCGCTTAACGATGAAATTGCGTGCGGGTTATTGATTGGCCAAGAGAGGGAGAGCGAGAGAGAGAGAGACGCCGCTACCGCGGCTAATAACGCGTCTCATGAATAACATATGAACGCGGGCCGGTCGAGCGCCAAGGGATGATGATGCTTAACAAGTCGCTCGCGTTGCTGCTTCTACTACTATGCTACTACTGCTGCTCATTGAAATATTAATCGGACGTGGTTTGTCACGTGTGTGTTAATTTTGTCTTCTTTTTTTTTTGTTCGACGTGACTGGGAAGGTGAACAAAAATAAAAAGGAAATAGACACGATGATGGTTACACGGTTGAAGGGGAACAGAGAGATTAAAATGTTTAAGGTGTGACCAGTATCGCGGTCGTTGGGTGCAAATAGAATTTCGTTACTGGGAATCCGGTTAAGATTACGCGTCAATGTATGTGTGTATATGTATGGAGAGAAATATAGAGGCGTTGTATAGGTGATAGCAAATAATATATGTTATCGAAAAATTGAAGGGTATGTGTATATACAATATGACGAATCGATCGGTTTGTTTTTCATTGATAATGTAGGTAAAATGTCTGGCTTCTGCGAAGCTGTTTATCAACGGCGTTACTATAAGTATAAATTAATTATACGTATCATAAGCCTCCAACCGTATTCCCAGAATATTATTAAATTCTGACGGGGGCGATTGTTAAGGGTCGCGTTGAATATATAACGCCTGCAGTTGGTACCACCTTGCACACCGTTTCACGCGGCTCTAATTAATCATCCGACCGCGTTCACCACTTCGAAATTCAATTATACGCTTTTCTTTTCTGTACCTAAAAAAATACCAAAATCTAAATAACGAAATGCAGCTTTATAAATATATATACACGCGTATGTGTATAGATTTCATCTCAAGCAGGCAGCCGACAACAGTAGCAGCAGGGGCATATTTTATCGTCACACGGTTGGTTAGCGTATTACCATAATGACTGCTTAATTCGTGCGCGTAATTGAGCCATTCTTATCGAATCGACAATAGAGACAGAGAGAGACAGAGAGAGAAGAGTGCGACGAGGTGCACGGGCGTGCGAAAGTGGGTCAGCATCGACTCCCGCCCGGTTCTCTCTCTCTCTCTGTATCTGTGTGTATCTGTGTGCAGTGGGGCTGAAAATATCGCTCTTATAATGAACGACATTCGCGTATATTATTCGAGAATTCGTTAAAGTTTTACTTTTTTTTCTTCAATTTTATAACGTATACAACGAATTGTTATTTCTGGATGATATAATGCAATTGTATGTATATGTAGCGTATAATCTTCCGAATGAATGAACCGTGAACATTGCCAAGATTGGTATAAACCTGGAGAAAGCGTATAGATAAGGCGAGCGATCGGAACTGAATGATAGCTACTGAGGTAGGAATTATCCAAAACAAACGGCTTTCTGAATTATATTCCGGCGGATGATGAAGATGCGAGTTGAAACTTTGAAGAGGAATCGTCGCCAAGGGATATAAGGAAACTTCCCGGAGGTATTTATATAGATTTTAATCAAGACACGTGTGGTTTCGGTTATCACAGCCTGGGGTTTTTGAGTTACAAGTTGTCCCGGGATGAATTAGCAATCGAGAGTTGAAATAACCTTTCCTGGGTGATACGGACAAAGAGAGATGGTATTATACATGACATATCATGGGATATATCAACGTTTCGGTGTACGTGTATATAAGAATGTTACAGATGTAATTCGAAACTTCCAACCGATTAGGTATACATTAAATATCTTAATTTTCCATCGACCACAGTTTGTGAACTCCTCGGAGTTATACCCTCACAACCATTCTTCAACATACCTACGAATCAGTTCCATACCTCCCAACACACACACACACACACACATGTGCCTCTCTCGCATCTCCCACATCGACATACCATATTGATTCCACCCTCGCCTGGATTATCACCATACTACCACTCATACCTCACACCCCCTGGAACGGAATCCGCATTCACCAAAAATAAACTATCTCAACAAAAAAAAAAAAAATCATCATCATCATCCCTATGGTAGCTTTAGCAGTAGGGCAAAAGGGCGGGCAAGTAGTCAGGTACATATCTCCTTCTCTTTCTATTCCCTGCGAAAAATACCGCAGCATCCCTCTCTCTCTCTGATCCCAGGGAGGCGAACGCAAGCGCACTGGCTGGTTTGTCGAGCAAGGGGGGGCTGTGCCCTCTCTTTCGGGGGGACGCCCCGCTAGCGCGCGCTCTCTGCTCCTCGCTCGATAAACCCCTCTTCTCATATACACACACATACGTACACATTCTATATATATGCGTGAGATATAGAAAGGAAGGAAGGAAGGAAGGGATGGATGTAGTAGTATATGTACATATACAGAGAGAAAGAGAGAGAGTGAGGATTTTAATACCTGGGACAGGGAAGGCTGGAGTCGCATGAGTCGCGCGTGGAAGGACCCCGGCGTATCGATGGTATGCTGTCGTGCTAACGCCGGGTGCGGTGGCGTCACCGAGCTCTGTCTGAACCATGGTAGTGAGATTTTACGTTTAGCTTTTTGAGCTATTGTAGCAACTGTTGTAGCAGTGGTACCACCGCCACCTCCACCACCACCACCACCACCACCTCCGCTACCACTGTTAGAATTCGAGCTCGATTTGCCACCGGCCGGCGACGTCATCTTCGACGTCGTTGTTGTGTGCTGATACAGCTCCTCTCCTCCTCCTCCTCCTCCTCCTCCTCCTTTTCTCTCAGCGTGTGGCGATCATCGTCGTTGTTGCGATGCACTTTTTTTGCCACTACTACAGCTGGCACTGTTACTGCTACTATTGTCGCTTTTGTTACCGCTGTTACCACTTGTCATCGTCTTCAAATTACTATTTTTCTCTCTCTATATATACTATATACTGGTTGTTGTTATATACTATACTCGTTGCGCTCTTCCTTCTTCTCCGCCCGGTCCTCCTTATACATACATATATACGTATACACACACGCGCGCACTATGGATGGATAGATGGATGGATAGATCTATATTTATATATACACGCGCACATCACACGGGGGACCTCTGAGAGAGAGAGAGAATATGTATAATAATTATTGTGCGGTTTATAGTAGAGTATGTAAGTTTATATAGAGAGTCCGGCCGCGAGACCCGTCGAGAGTCGCGTCCGTACTGAGGCGCTACCGAGCGAGCTAGTAGCAGGCAGCACAGGCAAGCAGGCAGCAGCCCTCGAAAGAGAGAGAGAGAGAGAGGGAGAGAGAGAGAGAGAGAGAGAGAGAGAGAGCGCTCTCCTGTATATAAGCGCGGCCAAACTCGCGAGCGCCCCTCTCTCTACTCTGATCTCACGTATATGTATGTGTGAGTGAGAGAGCGTGGATTATCGCACGCTCGCCAGGATTAATTCGATCACCCAACCCCTATATATATACATACATTCACGGATGTGTGTGTATATATATATATATATACTTGGTACTCTACTCTTATTATACACACGATTGCATAGCTTACTTATTATTAATTTTTTTTCTTTTCTATTCATTTTCGGTTCATATCTCAGGTATATACATGGGGGAGAAGATGCGAATGATTGACAGATCGATCGATCGCGATCTAAGCTACTCTCGTGTATGTATACACACACACATACACATAGAAGTATAGAGGGGATGGTATATAGACATACATATACATGTGAGCTTTTTCGAATATACATGATACGACGGTGGTGGTGGTGGTGGTGGTGGTGGTGGTGGTGGTGGTGGTGGTGGCGACGGAGACGACGCGCGTGCGCGCACCTGCGCCGCCCCCACCCTTTGACACAAAAGAACGCCAGTAGTAGTAGCGCGTGATATGTATAGGTGAGAGAGTGAGCAAGTAAATGTGTATGTATGTATGTATATACGCACGCACAGACAAGTACGAGCCGAGCTGCGAATTCCAGGGGTGGGTGGCTTGTGCGATTGATTGAGGCGGCCAGGTGGACGGCCTGGGATGGAAGAGGAGGAGAACGCAAGAGCGAGCGAGCGAGCCCTCTCAATCGGACGGATTCCCTTCTATATCTAGGTATGTGTATGTGTATATATATATATGTGTGTATGCGAAGATAGAGAGAGAGATGCGCGTGCGTGATGTATATATATAGTTTGGGTTTCATTAATGTATTTGCGACGATGTGTTGTGGCCCTTGTTGTTAGTTGTAGTAGCAGGGTGTATAGGAGGTATGGTTTTGATTGATAATATAGGTAGAAGAGGTGAAGAATAGTATTAGAGGAACGAATATTAGCGTCGGTACGATATATGGTGGTGGAGGAAAGAAAGTCCATGACGAGTTTAATTAAACGCGTTGGTTTACACCAAGAGACCTTTTACGACTTTTGTGTATCGAATGGCAAGATCTCTCGATTTGTTTTAAACTAATGTCACTGTAGTGGAAAAGGTAATGACAAAGGGTAGAAATGTTCTACTCCAGAAGTTTTAATGAAAAAAGTAGCTTTCCGCTTTGATGGGTGTAGAGTAGAAGGTGTTGAAGGTTGTAGAAACTGTTTGATATTGTTGTTAAACAATATATAATAAGAATGGTGAAGAAGTATATAGAAAAATTAAAAGTAACATTTTTTTTTTCAGTACAGAGTTTACGTAGAGTTATTGATTTTGAATGAGAGGATATATAGAAAATAAAAATAGAGATGAACATCTTGAGGTATGAGAGACATTTTTGCTTTGGAGTATTCGCAATAATTGAATTTCTCGACAAATAGTAGAGATCGAATTATCGAATAGTCCGAAGACATTTCCACAAGATATGACGTGACCGATATCGAGATAGAGAGGATGACAGGAATTTCTATTACAAGCGATGGGAGAATATATCGCTCAGTTCTTTTGCCAGTATTTTTAATATTCGAGAGGAAAAATTACTTTAAATATATGTCTATATATATACTAAAATACATACTAATTGTGAAAGACGTATAGATATGGTATATAATAAAGTTGTAATTACACGCTATTACGACAATCTTGATCATGCGAATGTGATAAGAATAAGATTATCGTGATATCATTTTGTTAACGGAATTCAGTAGCAATTTAATAGAGTAAAGTTTCTTCTTAATTTGAAATTTAAATTAAAATGGAATGCCTGGGAATTTTTGACAATGAATTTATCGATTGACATTTAGAGTTTATTAAAAAACTAATCAATAATTAAGAATGCGAAAATGAACATCGAATATGAAACCATTTGTTTCAAATATCAAGCAAAATTTGCTATTGATTAAAATAATACATTGATGTTTTATGCGACAATAGAATAAATATTTACATGAGTAAAGAACGTTTGTTTAACAAGAAAAATAAAAACGAAATACTTTTTCAAAAATTCTTTATACATGCACAAATTTTATTTATAATTATTCTTTATTATCGTCTTAGTACGGTGTATAATTTCTGCATGAATTCCACCAAGGTGTACTGGAATTTTTAATGCAGCGTTAAATAATCAAGTTTAAATAAATTCTATATCCTCTGAGTAAAATGCTTTACCTTATAAAATCATGCGAATAGATAAAATTCAATGTTTTATAAATAGAAAATCATATAAAATAAAATGTTCTTATATATACAACTTTATACACGAATTATAAAAAAGAAAAATTGACAACATAATAACAACTTTCAAATCAACTATTCAAATTTACAATTTATCCAACAGGAACGATGAGCGATTCAATTTACGATTGAACGTCATCATCAGTCATAATTGCAAAATTACTCTCAATAATGCTATAATGCAACAAAACCTGCGCTCTCAATACTGAACTCCTACTCAAATCATTCAATCAACTTTTTTTGTTTCAAACGATAAACTTATGCGATACATCTCACCTTGTAGGAAAGAAAGGGAGGCTCCTCCCTCTCCTTACGCGTCGCTCCGTTCATCGCCCACCCTCTAGTGCCTACAAGCTACATTGCCTCCATTTACTCATTCTGTCTCATTTGGTAATTTCGATTAATTAATTAAAACTAATGAGAGAAAATTTATTTCTAACTCCGTATTTCGTTTCGTATACTTGAGGTAAGTACAGTTTAATTGTTTCAATATAAATTTTAAACATATATACTAGGGAAATAGAAATATTTATATGTTACTGAAAAACAATTATTGAGCACTAATTGAGATCTATTAATTTTTTAGATTTTAATTTGTTTTGTGAAATAACATTTAAAGTGATATTTTGTAGAATTTATAATCATTATTTGATTGACAGACTAAGGGCATACATTACTTTATTAAGAGGGTATTACTTCACCGAGAAAAATGTAGGTGCTATTACGATATCATGTTCGTACAAGTAAATATTATAACGTACTTGATATATTATTGATTTTATTACAAATATTCTTCGTAATGTAACAAGCAAATTTTGCGTGTACCTAAATTTCCTTGATAAGTTCAACTTTAATTTAAATTTAACGATAAATGAATAATATAAAATTAACGTTACTTCTTTAAAAATAATTAATCAATTAGAATCTAAATACACTTAGAAAAGGTTTAATAAAAATTACAAAAATTGTCTTAAAAAGTATTACACTTATAAAAACATTTTTAATGGAGTAAAATAAATGTAAAAAGCTTATATTTCTTTCAAATCTTTTGAACTGTATTTTTCGAATAAAAACTTACAACATTTTTCAAAGTTTATCTTCGTATTTTTTCACAGCTAAATGAGATAATGACATTATAAAGGAACTACATTTATAGTTCCTACCCACATTTTTTCCGGCATCTCAGAAATTTATTTTCAAAGTCAGGGGTACAGACTATTAATCACATAACATCAACAATATCCAATGACGAATCACCGAATCATTAAAAACTATCAAAAGAGCCACATACCTTATCCGAGTCTGTGGTGTTGGTTGAGCCAAACGACGCGAGCGAATTCCTGTCGAGGTTCTCGACGCTGTCGTCTAGTGAGGCGCACTCCTCGAGGTCACGACTCGACCTCTGGCTCGAGCTCTTCTTTGCCGGGCTCTTCGGCATGCTCAGACTGAAGTACGTCTCCTGGATGACCTCGCGCAATCGTTTAACCCAGAGCTGCTTTGACTCGAGCGAGTTTGAGCGCAGAACAACGCGCGTGTCGCTCGTTGGCGCACGACCCGTCCATACAGCGAACTTGCACTCGTCGCCCTCGATGTGCTCGGTAACGCCGAGCTCCGATGTCATCAGGCGGCTCTTGTAAATGTACTTCGCCTGTGAAATAATTTAGATTTTTGATGAATTATCCTAATTTAGAAAGCTATTTTATCTTTGTTTTTGAAAATATTTGGTGCTACTATAGATAAGTGCAGATTATTGTTACATGTATAGAATATTTCGTTATTTAAATTTGTTTTGAAGATACTGAATATTATCAGAATCGTTAGCAATTTATCGCGAACTAAAAACCAGAATATGACTAAAACAACTGGTAATGCAACAATGTCTGTAAGTATGTAATTAGATAGAATGTAGGCAATCTGCTTTATATAAGCACATATGAGTTTAATTATACAGACTTATTAAATTATTTGTTTAATAATATGGGAAATATATTTTATAGTTTATGATTTGTCATATGGAAAGCATAATCTTTTATATTTATCAGCACACGTTTCTATTAAAGTATTATAAAATAGTTAATTTTGTAACCGTTAAACATACGGCACATTTCCCAAATACTGCGTTTGTTTTGCCACCGTGACGTCATAGGTACATCTGCAAGATATTCACGTATTTTTAGAGCGGAAGATTCAAAAATATTCAATACTTAATAATTCGTTTGACGCAAATAAATGTATTTGAAATCAAAAATAGATTTTCGAACGACTTTCAACGCCGCCTTTATGATACGAATGACATCGATAAAAAAAAGGTATATAAAAAACAATGATTGCAAAACGGTTGAAAAATGCAATATTGATTATCGGGTTTTTAAATATTTTATAATAAATTGTTTTCTTATAAAACGTATTATTCATCCTCTTATTTACTATATAAACTTATAAATTATTTTTAAACATAAGAATTACTGACCTTGCCATTAGAATCTTTAACTTCCTTGCTGAAGAGTAAATACAGCTCGAAAAGGAAAATGTGTCTCTCTCTACCTTTTCTTATCAACTGCTTGGGATCCCAGACTGTAAAAGGGTCCTGTAAAACTACATCGCCGAGTGTATCTATCCTGACATCGCAGCCTTCTAAAAGACTCAAGTGTAAGGCATCATTTGCTTTTTTAGGCACATTCAGCATCACTTCTAGACCATCTTTGATTTCTCCTTGACCTTCTTCACAGCAAGCCTGTTTAAATACATAATTAAAATTATTTCATTCTTGTTAATACAAAAGATAAATTGAAAAGACAAATGCTTAAAAATTATTGAGCCTTTCTAGTAGTTTTTGGAATATTGTATTTATCATTCTTGACAATTAAAAACTAATTGCAGAATATTATCTTATACTAAATACTCTTGATATAGTATAATATTTGTAATTGGTAGTAGGTAATAATTTACACGAGGGAGTAAGAACTGTTTTGAAATTGCTGTCTTCCGTAAATTACATTAGTTGTTTACTAATTATACATTACTTTTTGATATTAATTATTATCCAATGAATAGTACATACCTGAAGGTCTTTGAGAAGAAGCTGGTATTTTGTGATTCTCTGCACAGGTTTGATTAAGTAAGCAGCAATAGGATGTTCTACTTTGTGCTTCCTTTGTAATTCTTCAAACCAGGTGCCACCGTGCGCAACTAACAACTGATTGCTTTCAGGCTTATTCTTGCAGTAAATTACATACATATCAAATTTGGCAGCCTGAAAAGTTTAAAAAATTGTTTATCGAATCTATTTTATTTCAATATATTGTAGATTAAGAGATAGAGTAAAGTGATAATTACCCATGTCACGAAACAATGTCCTACATCTTCTGGCATTGTCTCGTATTTTTCTAACTCACGGAGGAAAATATCACTATGAAACCGGTGAATTTCCTCCATATTGCTAAAAATTATTGATTCGCGTCCTTGAAGACCCGGAGGTACGCTACCCTTGCTATTCCTCGTTTCTTCAAGGAAACATCTAATACAAGTTTCTAAATCTTTGACATACGTCCTTTCAGTTTGTAGTAATTCAGCCATGATAAATCTATAAAAACAATAAAATGATAAATCAGTCAACATAGATAAAATGATAACGGTATTGACTTGTAATAAATAAATTTGTAAAATGCTAATGGTCTTCCAAGAAAATCATAGTCATTCTGAGATGGTATCAACGGTATGATCTCTTCGAAGAAAGGCTTCAACTATTTTTTTAATAAAGATCAGAAAATGAGGAAAAAATGAGAAACACTTACTCTTTTCGTCTCGCAGACCGCCGTTTCTCTTCGTTCAGCTCCTTCAAATCTTTTCCTTTGATTTTATCTTCCAATAGTGGATCCGAATTTCTATCTATAGTTATCTCTTTGGGACCTTCGTCCGATTGTATTTCTAAGTCATCTTCTATCGACGTTTTATAACAATCCAATCGCATACTAAAATCTTTGTATCGCTGATCTACCTCGGCCACAGACTGTTTGATTGCAGCTGCATGCGCATGGCCTTTCTCAACGAGATTATCGGCCAGCTGAATGAGCAATTTGACCCTTTCCCGCGTTTCCTGAAAGTATATAATGTACATTTAATCGTTGCAAATAAATTGAGTGGTGATAAACAGCACATCAAGTGAATTAGGTAAAAATGCAATAATTTTTTCGTTTGCGTTTGCATTTAAAAATGCAAGCCAACAAAAAACTAAGCATAAAAATAAAATAAGATAGTACAGAAACGATCAAAATCGCATTTATGAAAGAAAAAATAATCTGGCGATCTACTCCTCCGTAAACAAGTAACATTTAATCAAAGAAATAAACCGCCAAGACAACAAAAAAAAGGTACTCATTCATTCGGATCATACTCTCTCTGTGCTCGTCACCTTGGCGGCCCCCTTGAACTCATTGTGCTCGTGTAGCAGTTGCTCGTTCTCCGCACGATTGCGACCTGACCCGGCGTGCGTCGCGAGATACAGCTCGCCGGTCTCGCTGATCCACTCGAGGACCTGCTTGGCACTACGCTCGAACAACACGAACTGGTGGCACTGGTCAAGACGTTTTTTACGCTGCGTCCAGTACTCCAGGACTTTGTTCTCTTTGCTCAGGAGTTCCTCCAGAATACCTGAAATTTTTTAATTATGAATGGTTAGTTAATGCTGTATAATAGGCTTCGTTAGTGGCTTGTTTTATTCGATTTTGTGCTTACGAAATGGAGTGCTGAAGTTTGCTTTGGGAAATTTTTGAGAAATTATTTTCATTTCAAATCTTAACAGGTTTTCCTTATGTACTTATGTTTTATACGGTATAAAATAACAGTTCAATAAAGGTCTAGATGTAGTTCATGCTGTTTTAGTAACTTTATTCAACAATAACAATCTATTGTGTTGTCTTTCAATGATGCATACTTCAAACAGATTCTCATATATTGCAGCCAAAGGAAGATGTCCACGATAGTTCGTATTAATTTCGTTTGTGATACCTATAAAAACTGTACTGACATTGGGAGAATAAAAAGATATACAATAGAAAAAACTTAACCGGGTTACTAGATGGGAAAGTTACTAAAGTGATGAAACTAAATACGACGGAATACGAATCCAATAGAAGTAGCCATGTTTGTAAGCCATGTCTAATTGGACGCTGACTTTCAATCAGCATTTATTTTAAATTTTCCTATTGTCTTTTTATACTCTATATGATAAATTCATAGATTCCTATTAGAAAAACAGTTTCTAGCAAAACAGTACTACTTCATTATTTCTTGCCACAATGAAATAGGACAAAAATACTTACTTTTGACTTTAGTTTCACTAGCAACACCGGTCGTCTGATAACTGTAGAACTGCAAACTACGATTGGTATATTTGAGGAATGTCTCAGCGGTTCGCCTGACCAGCGTGCACGCCTTCAAAAATGCTTCCTTCTGCTCCTGGTGCTTACTAACGAGTGTTGGCACTTGACCAGCCTTGTCGCCACCCATACACCAATCCTCATCACGCTTGTACTCACGTTCTAGACTGTCAAGGACTGAGCGTACCTGTAATGTTCATGTTATTATTGTAAATTATTATGGTAAATGGAAAAGTTCGCACCAGTTATTAGTTGAATCTTTTATTGTTCGCAATAAACTGGTAAAAATTCAATTTTACCACGGTAGAGAAGGGGAACGTTTTTTACATTATACGAAGAATGGCTCTGTTCTGTGTGTTACGCATTCTTAACCGCAAAAAATATTATAAAAAGTGATATGTTTCAATTCGATGTTGTAAGCCTTTGTTTGAAATGTTTATAGATAAAAGTTAAGAATATACGTTAGAAATGTAGTTATTATAGTTTATACTAAAAAAACATTTAAAAAAATAATCTAATTTTGCAAACTAGCCTCTAAATTTATGAAATGCCAGAAAAAAAGGAGTAACAATATCAGTAATTACTAAATTCAATATCCAATGGAATAATTAAAATTTATCACGCTCATTTTTTTCAGCCAGATAACATTTTTCCTTATTTTACGGAATGCACAATACCTGCTCGTTGTTGATAACAAAACAGTACACGTACAATATCATTTTTCACTACGTATGTCTAACAATAATCTTCTACCTCACTCATCTAAAGAATATCACGACTAAAAAACGATCGAATTCTCGCGTCTCAGTGTAAGAAAAAAATCCGATCCAGTGCATCTCGTCAAACTGAATTGTCAACCGAGTTTAGTTTGGTAAATAAAAACTCATCAGCACCTGTTCAGCAGTCTTGTAGAAGTTAATGCTGGCTGTGACGAGTTTATGCCTTTCTTCCGCGCACGTTACCAGCTGCTGCCACCGCTTCGTCACGTCCTCCGCGACGTCGCGTATGCTCTTCGGGTCGTAGTGGTTAGCGCTCACCAGCGCGTCCGCTCGGTGCTTCACCTGCAAATATAACACGCACGCATAAGAGTGTTGGTATTTTTTGCATGACACGCTGTCGGCGTGTTTGATAAACAATCTGGGCGTCGATAAACAATGAATTTCTGAATGGATTTTTGTGAGAATTCGCTTTTTATGATTGACTTCTTAATCCTCCTCTCCTTACCTCCGAATTGTTAAATATTTATTAATTTTTTAAACTTATACTTTTTTTGTAAAAGCACCGACTAAATTGGATAAGAAATAAATCTACTTTAATAACTCAAAGTATCCCAAATCTGTTATATACTGGTAATAGTATACATTAGTAACCGTGTCTATAGCAATCATAAATATATTGTTTACATTCTCACTTTCATTATCTCGCATCGGTTTTAATTAGGTTATTCTCTCACAAAAAGCTACTTTTCATCGCGTAAGAAGCCAATATACAAAAATCTCATTACCCTCGAATCAATACACCCAATCCAAATCCAATAATCCTCACAAATAAACGTAAATGAGAATCCTGTGTGTGAAGAAAATCCAATCGAATAATCAGATGTCTATACACATCCGAGTAACGTAACGCAATCACGCGTTCGTTTACAAACAGACGGTTAACGAACCTGTACAGCCGATGTGTGAGTTTTCTCAATGGCGACCTGGAACTGCTCGTGCTCGTGCCTCAGCTGCTCGGCATCCTGCAGATTCTCGGGAATCCTTAGCGACGCCAATAACATCGCCTCGCCATTCCTTATCCAATTGGCCACGTGTCCCGCGTCTTGCTGAAGTTGAACCAGTTGGGCCTGCTGCTCAAGGCGTACGCGACGCATCTCGGCGAGGTCCTCTGCGTCCATTTCACGCTCGTTGAGAAACTCGAGAAGAACCTGGACCCGATTGGCCGCTGTGTGTTGGCCGTCGGCCATTATGCAGACGCCAGCCTGCTCGAGCACCTGCCGGGGGTAATAGTAATTCCTCTTCAGCGCGCGTACGCGAGACGAACAGGGGTTGGTTCGGTTAAGCTTGAGTTCTTAGTGTGATCTTTTTTGTTTTTGGTACAATATACTCAATCAAGGCACACACTACGTTTAATCAAATCTACGTACGATGCAGCTGTTCCAGCCTCAATGTAGGAGACAGTTTATTTCGTTCACTTTGAATTCAGACAATCATCTTTATTATCGTTCATCACATAGGTGTAGAAGAGTCTGCGTAATGCAAATCAAAACCGCCATGCATCATTTGAAACACTATTTAGTTTCATTCATTTTTTTCTTTTAATCTGGCTCCAAATTTTTTTAATAATTTCATTCATTTTTAATATTAAAATACACATTCAAACTTTTGTTGTAAAACTTTCAAATTTAGACGAAATTCATGCATCTTTGAAGAAAAGAGAAACTTCAATACAACATTAAAATGATTTTTTACAGAAAAATTTCAATTCAATACAGTATTTTTAAATTCAAAATAAAAGGAGTAAGAAACGAAAAAGGTATTTTATTTAAAAAAATTAGAATTAATTGAAATATTAATTTTTTATGATTCAACTGATTCTACTGAATGTCTTTGAATATATAATTTATGTTGATTTAAATCCAGCACTTTAAGCGCATGAATTATTAACAAAGTAAATGGCAACCTGCAAAATAATCTAAAGAATATATATTTTATACCTATATAAAAGTGACACATTAAACATTAAATATAAAACAACGCTAAAAACTCAAGTCTTGTATATATGCTATGGAAAAGTAATATTAAACCTAATCTTGAATGTGAGTTAAATATGTATCCGATAATTGACAAAATATTTATATTTATAAAACTAGAAGAGATAAAATAACGGAACAAAAAAAGAAACTAAGTAAATAGAATTTAGAATAACAATTTTGACTACATTTCGATATTTCGAAAAACTCCAGGCAAAGAACACCTCGACACGAACGTGAAAAACACCACGCGTTATCAGTTGACAAACCTGTGCAAGCTCCTGTCCCTGCTGTAGCACCTGGAAGGCGGTATTCTGCATGTGCACGACGCCGTCGTTGTGGGCGCGGAGTAACTGCTCGGGTGAGCCCTCACGCGGCGGACTTTGCATCTCTTGTGCCCACATTTCTAGCTGACCGCTAGCCTCGAGGGCGTCTCGTTCAAAGACCCGGAGTCGTAGACAGAGTTCGAGACGAAGCTTCCGCGTCGCCCAGAGCTCCTCGAGCTCCTGACGAAGCCCAGAAAGTCGATCCAGCGCTGCTTCGACAGCTGCGATCTACAAGTAAAAATATCGTGGTTAGATACATTACTCTAGTAATGGTTCGTTGACGAGATAAATTGCTAATGTCAAAATTTTCAATTATTTTTCGTTGTTTCTATTTTAGAAAGAATATTTTCATAGGTAAAAGTCATGTTTTAGAAAAAACATTTGGTTTTTTAAAAAGATAATTTTGAGATATATAGAATATTGCAAGATACAGATTTTTTTTTTAATTTTCAGATATTTCGACAATACAACCTTTATAAATATTATTGAATAACGAATGAAAAGTATTCTTATATAATACTTTATAGGAACATTCTACTGTTTATGACCTCATTGCAGCGATCTTATATAATATAATTTTTTTACAATGAAATTGGCTCGCATAGAAAAGAAACTGCATTCAGTCTTATGCTTTATCAGGCATTTTTCTTCTCAATTACGGAACATTTAATAAGCGAACAATCCTCTTTCCATCCAATATTTTCTATCTTATAAGACGATTCAATCAGTTCCTTCACAAAAGAAATCTCTCCTCCTCTATTACACAGACAGACAACGAAAGCTTTTCAATTGAATCTCATTTAACAATAAGACATTTTCAAGGCTTTTATCTACTAACGGAGCCAGTGGTGTCGGGCATCTCAGTGGAATCTCGCAGCTCCTGCAGCAAAGCTTCGCCCTGGCCAATGGTCGAGGCGCAGGCTTCGAGGCACGACGTTCGGTGCTGAGCACACTGCTCCAGCAGTCTCTCGGCCGTCTCCAGGCTCTCCGCGACTTCATCCTGCTGTAACTCTTGTCGCAGTTCGTCCACCCATCCAGATAGCTATACGCGTCGAAGCAACAGTATAATCATGATTAGTTGACATTATAGATAGGATTTATATTTACAATGAACGAAAGGAAAGAGATAGAATCTTGAGCAGAAACGCTGAAAGTATACATGCCAGACTGTATAAAGTAGAGACAGAGATCACCGCGAACGTTTTCTTTTTTTTATGATTACACATCAACGTTCGTGGCGAAGGGATATATAAATATAGAGACTTTTCCATGCACGAGCAATAGGAGCGTAAGAATAGTACACACACAAATATACATAGATATATATTAATTATAACACATCTCTCTTGTGTCACATCTCGACTAATCGTTACCTCCTTCTCGTGCGTGTAAAAGACCACGGCAAGGTCGAGCCTACGTCTGCGCTGCTCCACCCGCGCTGCGAAGCTACTGACGTGCGCCTCGAGTTCCTGAGCGACGGCGTAAATCTCGTCGGGGGCGCACTCGCCCGTGTGAGCCAGCTCCTCGGCCGCCGTCAGCAGCTTCGAGGCGTTCGTGTAGGTGTTCTGCGCTACGTTCTCGAAGTGCTCATGGCTCTTCTGGTAGACTCGGGCCTTCTGCAGGTTACGACCGACACCGGTGTTCTTGCGAATGAAGACTTCGCCGTGATTCGTCAGCCAGTCGAGGACCTGCTTCACGTCCTCTTGGAAGAGTCTACGGTAAAATGAAAGGTTAGTGTCATTGTACGGGTAGGTTGTGAAAAATATTTTTTTTTTTTAAATTAAAATACACGCAGAGTGATATGAGTTTGCGGTGAGCAAACATTTTATTTGAAAGATGAATTTAAGAGACTATAAATATTTATTGTATGTAATTGAGAGGAAAAAAGTGAATGACAATTCAATAGGACACAGGGCATTAACTCGATTCTTTGTACCAAATCAATAACTATTACTTTGACTAAGTAGATGTGAGTGGAATGAAATGTACGATAATGATGGTTTTGTGGTCAAATAAATCAATATATTATTTTATTTAAATCACATTTGTCATTCGTTAATTATTTCTAAAAGAATAAAGGTTAATAAATAAAATATTAATAAATATTTCTAAATTAAATATTAATTCATTCATTGCAATTGTGCTTGTAATTGCAACAGTGAAACAATTTTAATAACGATATTATACGAAAGCAATTAATTCAGTATTTACTATTTTATAACGCGGCATGAATGTAAGCTGCTTTTAGTAGTTTTGTTACGTGAATAATTTGCTCGCCGATGTTTGTTACATTGATTTGTTTGCAGCAAACACACTATGATTAAAGGTTTATGCGACCAATCAATTTCCGCGCTTAATTAATTTAATCCTATAATGAATCTCTCGACTCTCAAATTCCTTTTTTTTAAAGTAAACAATACATATTGATTTGTAAAATATACTGAAAATCACAAAATTATAGATTTTCATTATTATCCAATTTTTATTTAATGTCCCCCTTCTTTCGACTTTTCCTTCAACATATAGGTATTCTCCTCTGTTAATTTACTTTTATCATATACATATTAAAACCCATAAAAAATCATTGAATTCAAAAACTTGCCTTCGGAGCGCTCCCGCGCTCCTTGATTATCGTATTTGACAAATCACTTTACCTCCGCGATAAAAATCAAAATACAAAACTATATCCAAAAACAAAAAACGTCCGAAAAAAATTCTCCATTCCCACCAAATCACTTTATTCCATTGACAAACCACTCTACGCCTTCTCTGCCACAATGTATCCATCCCCCATCCCGTCGCATCTATGCGATCTCGCAAGAACGCAAAGAACCCGATACATCTTGCTATAACGCCCGGCGCATCAATGCGACGCGTTATATGTACAGTAAATATTCGGTTTCGCGGTATGCACACGTGCTGCGCGTTTGTATATACATATAGATATATGTGTGTATATGTGTCGTTCACCTGAGCGCGAGCCGTTGGTGCAACTTGATCTTCCGCGCGTGCCAACGTGCCTCGAGCGCCCGATGATGGCCCAGTATCTGGTGGATGACCGCGAGCACGTGGGATGCGCCTTCGCTGTAATCCGCTGCTGGATTGCCACTCATGCCGCCTCTGGTGTCCATGCCGTGACCGTCTTGACTCTGTTGTCGTCATTGGATTGGCATAGCAGTGGCGATGAAAGATTGACATTAGTTTGTGCATAGTTGATGCATAAGGGGAAGGATATGGTAGTCTTTGATCGGCTAGTTTGAAAGTTAAATGTCGAATGTCGTTGTGCACGAACAATAAAATCTATTTGTTTGTGAGGGATTGATTCGTTGTCGCGTAAAATTGATTTTTTAGTTGGTTTGAATAAATCATCGTTATTTGCAAACAAAAATTCGTTTTCTTAAAATTAAACATTTTTTTGATGATTAGTATGATTTATGGTACAAATTGTTTTTTTTCTACTATTTTTTCTTAGTTTTAGTCATTTATCTAAGAATCTAAGAAAGCTTGGAAGTTATATTTTTTCTGTGACTATAATATAGAAGATTGCAAACGATATTACAAGAATTATTACACCGTCGCGTGAAGTTTCCATAGACTGAACAACTACAATATTTTTCAGCAACCTTATTATATTCTGATTTATTTCTAAACTTTTTGTATCAAGTATTTTTATCGTATGGATTTTTTCAGAGTAAAATAATTCTATAAGATTTAACAGTAATCCGTCCCTCACATAAACAAAATAGTAATTATTCATTTACCTCTGTTTATATAGCAAAAAATTCAATAAAACGCGTAAAATCAATAACCAACGATTTTCGAAGCCCATCAAAGACCAATCAATCTCCGCTTATAATAATAGCTTATTACATACGCTACGCTTTAATAACCAAACACCGTGCGCTCTAAGTACATCTAATACTACTTCGTGCTTAAAGAGTATATATTTTTTTTGTTCGTTAAAGAGAAGAGTGAAAAGGCGTCGCTGACAATTAACCTCAGCGAAGGGAAAAGTTACAGTCGTCGTTAAAAGTTTTTTTCAAACGAGATACACCAGCACCCAACTACTTATCGAAAGCGTTAACTTTTGCAGATGTATATATATATACATTTAACGTGCAGCTGAAGCAGAGGAGAAGAAGAGGAGGAGTTCGTGTAAAGTGTGCGAAGAGGAAACTCTGTGTGCGCAATCGAAGAAACAAATTGAATTGAAATTAACGTGTCGTACTTTGATTGAATAAAAAAGTATAAAAGTAACGTTCGGTAAAGTTCACGTCTTTTATACATTTTGCAAGCAGGTGTATCTTTTACATCTTCATATATTCGCATCGAAAATAGTTCTGGTAAAAATAGTTTTAAAAACAGACACACACACACACATAGACAGAAGAAAAAAGGAGAATCACGACAAAAACTTGGTATATTATACACATATGCACATAGTAGGTAGTAGTTAGCACAGCGGCGACAGCGGCCTCTTAATAAACGTGTACGTGTGTACTTGCAAGGGGACAAACGAGTATGTGTGCATATATACATATATACGTGTGTCTGTATATATACGAAGGTGCGAAAGCTCAAAGGCTGCATGCAATATAAACGTGCGCGGTGGCTCATGCATGCTGCGCGCTGCTACATATAGGCTTGTGTGTGTACAGCATCGGGGAAAGAAGCCAGGGCGCAACACACATACACGTGTATATATATGTATAGGAAGGGGTGAATTCTGCCGCTGACAAAGGTTTATACATATACAAGTAGGCACACAAACACAGAGATACACACATTATACACACACACACACACACACGGCATGCAGGTGAGGAGGACGTACATGTTTTCTTGTTGCGTGGTCTATCCCCTGGGGTTGGTTACAGACTTGCACAAGGTGGTCCAGCTGGTAAAGAAGCTTCTTACTGGTACTATGGACCTAGACAACACCGGAGAGGACAGAGTGGGGGCCCGAGCCCTGGGTGAGTGAGAGTGGACTGATTTTGGAAACCTTGGATTTAATTTTTTTTTGTCTTTCTTTACTCTTTTTCCTTTTTTTTAGTTGTGTACATGTATATTATCGTATATATGTTATATATACGTGGTGAAATGTATATGAGTTTGTAATGTAATGATATGTGCTTTGCGCGAATATGTATAGCATTGCTGTATATTACGTGTATGTGTGTATATATAGGGATACACGTCACCAGCACCCCTCCAACACAGACCGCGCGCAACACAGGCATTGCATATCTATATAGCTCTCGCCCTCTCGATTCGGTATACCTTTTTCCGCTTTTTCATTGCCATCAAATGCAATTGAGGATTTCAGCGAGATGAAATTTTTACTTTTGTGCGTTTGAACATTCTTTTTTCTTTTTTTTTTGTTGCCGAGAAGACGTGACTTTGAAGTAGTCAAGTTAATTATTGCGGGAGTGCCTTTTGAAATCTGTATTTCTGGACGGACGTTTGTACTTTTAGAGATTAAAAGTGATGACGTGTTTGCAGGCTTTCGTAGTTTAAAATTGAATCGCTATAAATAAAAATTACTCGCCGAATCCTCAATTTTAGTACCTTGCAAACATTCGAGTATTTATTTAGGATTATTTTATCATCCAATTAAACTTTTTAATTAAAATGTTGGAAAAAGGGAAAACTTTGTTACCTTAAAAAAGTAAAATAAATACTCAAATTTGCAAATGAGCTACCAAGACTGTCTATAATACCCTGAAAATAATGTAGTTTAGTTTTTCTGTTGCAAATTGGTTATTATTGCCTTCTTTCTAACATTTGAGCATAATACATATCCGGTGTTTTATTTGTTTTTTTTTTAACCCAGGCACCATGTTAGCATTAATATTCTCATTGTTTCATTTATCTTTTTTTTCGACTAAGAGCTATTATGGAAAAGTAATGCCTCCGTACGTAATCATCACGAAAGCTGTCCGAGCCAATGGTTGCGCTCGCGCTGTGACAAACTTGCAACATCTTGCCTAGTCCGCTCAATAGAGATTGATATGCATTATATACCTGTAGAAATGCAATTCAACGATTATTCACGCTTTAATTGTTTTATGTATGATATTTTTCACGCGTTATTCCTGCGTAACGTTTTACTTAAGAATCAACATGGTGTCCGATTTATGTGTAGTGACTTTGAATTTTATCCTAGATAAACGGAATTGAATCTGTATGCTTTAAAATACACTTACTTATCTACTTTAAAAATAAAATTTAAATGAGAAATTTAAAAATAAGCATGAGTTTAACACTAAGCACATAAGCATGGTTTTCTTTATGAATCAATAAACAGAAATAAACAAAAATCAGATTTGCATATGACATTAAGAAAAAGCAAATTTTATTTAGAACATTAAGTAGCCAAGCTTGAAAATGAAATATATGGGTTTGATATTTGATATTGATAAAAAAAAAGAAAATAATAATAATAATTATCACTTATAATTAACGGAAAAAAAATGGAAAAAATAATTTTAAAAAAATGAAAGCTTGCATTACGATTTTAGAATTTTATAAAATATTCTGAGTTGTGTTGAATCAACTACACTGCAAGAAAGGTATTGTTATCAGGAACGCGCATAATATCCATTAACATGTACATTTTCATAATTAACATGAATAATATCCTTCTTTCAGTGTATATTCGTGTTGTATCTTTTTTACGTTAACTTTTATTAAAAAGTTACTTTACATAATTATAATTACGTTTATAATTATAATTAGGTATTTAATAATAACATTTGAAGCCTTAAAAATGTTTTCTTCGTAACCTTAAACTACTATCTTTTCACTTTACATTAACCAATCGTATTAGTTCGTAACCATCGTACTAAACTATCTCAAATTATCATTCTAATCTCTATATACAAACCCCATTTCTAAGACTTCAAAGGCACGAATCAGCCGACCCGAATCGACCATTACATTCGCCTATCATTCAAATAAATCATCCCCTTACTCTCCTTCTCACATTCGACCTACCTCCGTGTAAGCCTGACACATAGCCTCGTACAGCGTCTGATGCTGCCTGATGTGCGACTCGAGCACGGGTATTTCACTGGGCAAATTCGTAGCGTCGCATGCTTGGCTCCAACCGGCCACACTGTCGACGTACTGCTCGGCCTTGTGATGGAACACGACACTAAGGCCGAGCACTGCGGTACGCTCGTCCAAGCCAGCGGCAAACTCTTTCCAGGCGCGATCGAGGCGACCTGCTACAGCGCGTATGTGGCCCGCTGCGTAGTGTTGAGTTTCGAGCAAGCGTCCGGCCATCGTGAGGATCTTATTGATGTTCACGTACATGTTCATCGAATTTCGAGCAAAATGGTTGTGCTCTTCCTGCAAGCTTTTGGCTGTAATTATAGATGAAGAGTTAATTAGCGAATTTGATTCTTTATTTATTTTTTTATGATTATATGTATACTGCACAAAGCTCGATTATATATAAAAAGAAATTTCACGACAACATATGACTCATATGCCTGTGGGAAGGCAATTTATGACCACATGTGGTTCATGTAGCACTCAATCTACTAAGTAACCATACGCTTTAATCGAATAAATATTTACTTAATATTATTCAATTCAACAATTACTCAAATATAGGAAAAAGATATTTATAAGTTTATTTTTAGAAATCTCTGTCATACATCATCGTTTATCCTAGCTAACTTTTTCAAGCATAAATTCACTCATATCTAATCTCCATCCCAAAAAACAACTCACCCAACTGATAAGACCGTCCGATCTCGACGTAGTTAGCCAAGAAGTTCTCGCGGTTATGGCATATCCACTCGAACATCTTCTCACAGTCTTGCTCGAAAAGCCTGAGCTGAAAGCACTGTTCGAGTTTGATTTTTTTAATATGCCACAGCTGAAGCAAATGCTGCTGGGCGGCATTCACTGAGTCGAGGTGTTGTATCACAAGGTTGGCGATGTCGCGGCCGTCGGATTCACCGCCGCCCATGGCACCACCGCCACCGCCACCACCGCCGCCGGAATCGATGCTGCCGCCCTGCTCGCCGCTGCCGTTGACGTTTACGTTGAAACGCTGCAGGAGTCGGTTACCGACGACTCCAATTTCTGTTATAGGGACGATGTGTAGGTTAATAATTGAATTATGGTTTTATGATAAAATACGACGTGGGTGATTCTATCTTTCCTAATAATCACGAATAGTTCTAAGCAGATCGTAGATACATTATTGTCATTATAAATAACCTAAAAATGTATACTCTAAAGATTATAGGGCTGCTTTGTATGAAATATAAGTTTTGAAATATACGACCGATTCGAACTTTTTCTCCCATTTAGATAAGATGAAGTTACAATTCAGATTAGCAAAATCAAATTCTATGACTATATATAAAATAACCATTATAATATTATTACATACTTCAATAAAGTTGCCTTTGATCCAGACATAAAAAGTGTTATTTAAATTACTTGTAAGATTTAAAAAAAATGAAATTCTCTTCTTTTGACAGTTAAATTTACCAAAAAAATAATTTCTAATCAAAACATAAACTCAATATTCTCAGAAAACCATCCACAGACGTACATTTCCATTGATCACATTATACACACGCACCTTCAACGGGCACCGTCATTATTTTCTTCTTCATTTCGTTGTGGAGATCGATGCCGTGTCTCGCGCCGCCGACATCGTCAGCGAAATCGTTGCGACTGAGGTCCTCCTGAAGGTCATCGAGCCTGTCGAGCAGGTCTGTCGCCTGCCAGGTGAAATCCTCCACGGCCAGGCGCACTTCTATCCACTGCGTGTGGTCGTACTGTAGAGAGCCGTCCAGGTCAGCAGTGAGTTGCGAAGGGTCTATGTTTCTAGCTAGCGCTTCTAAGTTAACTGTATTTATCTGGAAAGAAAAATGATAAAAGAATGGTTGTTAAAAAAAAGAAAAAACAAATTGGTCAAATTGTAGTAATATTTATGAGGACGATGAGGCAAATTGGTTATGTGGATTCGTAGATGGAATTTTTCGCCGTAAATTCTTATTGAATATTCGGTTCGAGGTCGGATAACTCGAGAAGCGGTGAATAATTGAAGTAAGTAATAAATATTGTGAATCTAAGAGAGCAGTAAGAGAGGATATTTTTTAGTATTCAAGAAAAATTTTAATTTGATTCAATTGAACGTTACGTAATTAAAAAAAAGAGGATGTTCTATTTCTGTTTATAAAATTTTTTTTCAACCAATTATCAACTTTCACGATACAGTCTCACATACTTAAATATTTCTATGCAATCATTAGATTTAAAAACATTCTTTATAATAAAGTCATGTCGGTATACATAGATGAGTACTGCAGCAAAATATATAATTACACGAAGCTTTGCAAACATACGTATAGCTTTCTCCGCGCGTCATGTTTTATGCATGAAAAATTTTGTATGTTAAATCCGTATTCATTCTAAAATTCATTTAAAAACTAAACTTTAACAAATGCGCCTAAATTAGAAATAAAGTTTTTTAAATTCTAATTATATTTTTACTTAGATCATGCAATTTTATTTTTGTATGCCAAAGTGTAACGAAACTATACAGATACTTCACTGACTGAGTATATAAAAGTAACGTACAGAGGCTTCGATTAAACCTCCTTAACACGATTTAATTATTAGCAAACTAATAATGCAAAAGTATATAAGCTTTCTAAACTCATTGCGCAACGGCACTATCGCGCGCGGGTATTAGACTGTTACTCAACACGCGCGGGCGCGCGAGTGAAGGAACTTGATAAAGTCTACATCGACTCTGCTCTCTCTCTTCTCTTTCTCTACCTCAACAAACAACTAAAAATCTGCTATATACCGAACAAACAACAAACCGTTACCTATTCTTCCTCTCCGTTAATTTACAAACTCGCAACCACCCACTACTGTCTCTCCATTCAAAAACCCACACCCTATACTCGACCAAACTCGTCCCTCTTATTTCTCCCTGTTCAAAAAAAACCGGCCAATCGGCGCGACTCCACGTACAAAAAAAAAAGAAGGAAAAAAAAATCAATGCACTACACACTCTCTCTCCTACGCGGGGGCGAGCTGCTGCTGCTAGAAACCGTTGCGCGATTTTCGAATTTGTTCCGAGCAGCCGAGCGGAGAAACTCTCTCTCTCTCGCCCCCACGAATTGATTCTCCAAGAGTGATAAAGGGCGCCTGCCTGCCTGCCTCTGTCTCTCTTTTTTTGCACTCGCGCGCGGGCGCACTTAGATAGAGAGCGGCGTTGATGCTCCAGTGAATGCGACGAGCGTATATACACGCTCCTATATACAGCTATATAATTTGGCATGCTCGCGGTAGCGGCGAAAAGTAGGACAGAGTGGCTCTCTCTCTCTCTCTCTCTCTCTCTCTCTCTTTTGCGCACACGCTGATGCTTCTCTGTACGGCGCATCGCGTACTATTACTATTACTAGAATAGAGAAAGAGAGAGAGAGAGGTTGGCCGACAACGTGTATGCGCGCATATCTACTTGCTATATGTATATATACAAGGAGGTATAGTGGTGGTAGTGGTACTGTCGCGATATTCCGTTGTTCCCGTTTATACCTCAAAGTTGTACTTCTTTTGTTTGGCCAGCGAAGTCCTTTGTTTCTGCCAAAAGTTCTCGGGCTTGATGAGGAAGGCCACGTAGACCGCGTGGTGGAAGTGGTCGTGCAGTACCTGAAACATAGAGAAAATCGCAGAGGTGAATAATGTAGTAAATAATCGTTATCTCGTTAATATAATATACTTGATGAAAAAAAAAAAGAAAAAAAGAACCTTTTTCGCATGTACTTTATAAAATCTTTGAATGATATACCTTGGGGATCGTATCGATTAGCAATGATACGCGCTACTAATAGGTATCGAAGGTCAAACGTTAGCGAGCATCTCCTGCACTCGTCGGATTACACGGTACGATAATTTGGTTTAATTTGCAGCCGCGCGATTGATAGTTTAAAGCGGAGAGCAATGTATATACTATATATACATATATACGTCGTCGCGTGACAATAGCAGTATATATATTCGTTCGACAGCAGCAGTATAACGTTCAATTTCGTCGATTCGCGTATATAAATAAACAACGTGCGCTAAAAACACATGCAAAGTGTGTTTTTTTTTAAATGGAACGCGCGTTATCGCGTTTGCAAATGTATATGTAATACGAGTGGGAAAAGAACGCTTGGAAAGTTGTTTTTTTTTTCTTCTTTTTGTGGAAAACGGGCAACGCGGTCGCGCGTTACATATAGAAGAAGTGAGGGGGAGGAATATAAACCATTAGAGAGTGTGAGAGGTGCGAGTATGCGAAATTGATTAAACGTCCGGTATGGGGGGGAGCTGAGAAAGAAGAAAATATATATACTTAATCTTGCGGACCGAGCTGAAAACGAGAAAAATGATATTAGTTATACGGCCGGCAGTAGCAGCAGCACGCGCTATCACAACTTTTCAGAACTTAGATAATCAATTACACTCACGAGGATTACGATTTCTGATATAAAGTGATATAAAGTGTGCTGCTGCTATCCCCCGTGTTTTTAGTATAGAAGCTATGCGTTATACGCGTCCGTCTGTCGACAAATAAATAAGCTCGTTTGTTGGGATATGATAGCCAATGATGCTGCCTAGGAGTTTCCGAGAAGAATATTTCGAGATTTATTTTAGGACGAAAGGAAAATTTATATAGATTTTTTTCCTTTTGTAAAAAAAAAACCTTGCACAAGGTCAATTAAAAATTCATTAATTAGTCGCGGGCAAAAAGGGATTTCTTTTGAAAATTTTAATGCAATTAAAAAATTTATATTAATCAAACGATTTTAATTAATTCAAGTACCTATTCGGTACATGTACTCTTGAAAATCTCGTAATTTTAACGTTGGCGATAAATTTTAATTCAAGTTTTGCATAAAATATCGTATAACCCTTCGTTTGTGTAAGTACTTCCTCTATGACTCACATTTTTCAGGACTCTCAATAATTGGCTCTCGAAAAATTGCTGACAGATACTCTTTGTAAACGAAAGAAAAAAAAACTCCAGAAATGATAAAAAATCAATTTATATACCGTTACCCTGGTAAAATGAAATTTCCCCCCTCTTGCACAATATATATATATATATATATATATATATCTAAAATACACTATACTCCCAGAGCTTTTTAGGGCACGCCAGATGTAGATAACATTGGTGTACTATACATACACTTCAATATACCCCCAGTGCAATTCTCAGTTCAATGCGTCAGTCCTACCTATTTCTCCTAAAGAATATATATATAAAAGTTCTCTAAAGAGGTAGGAAATTTAATTGCTACACTGCCCGTGCGTCCGAAACCATAAAAAAAGAACATTAACAAAAGAAAAAAAAGCCCTATTATACACCTTCCTTCCCCTTTAACATACTACGGTTTCTCATCACGCATACGAAAACTATACGAAGAATAAGAAAAAAAACACCATCGTGTCTGATGACTCACCTTGAGTATTGGCTTGACAGAGTCCCAGGTAGCGCCACGCATATCGACGACACAGGTGAACCTCAGGCCTCGATCGTCGTCGTTTGGTATAGCCATGAGGTATTGTAATAATCGACGATAATCCTCAGGTTTAGCGCGTTCACGTTTCGCCGTAGTCGGGAACAATAATAGTAAACCGCCACGTCGATCGCGACTGCCTGGCATAATGGCAAGCCTTTCCTGAAGTAGTGGCAGCACTTCGGCCGCCCTTATGATGTCCATCTTAGTGATGAGCGTTGGCCGTAGGTTGTTCTCCATTTTTTCTTCGTTTGGTTTTTTTCTTTTCGTTTCTTTTTTAAGCTATCTATCGCTCATAGGAGGCTTTCTATCGTTCAGCCTTTATTGTCACTTGCTATCACGCGGATCTGTGAAGTAAAAAGAGAGAGAAAGAGTGGTTAGAAGAAGTATATAAAGAAAAGGTATTTCGCAAGAAGAGGGGGGAAATTCGATTAAGTTGTCCATTTCCTGACGGAAACTGGAGGAGAAAGGGTAGAGAAGAGGGTTGTTTAGTATAGGAGTTTGTGGTCGGTCTATAAACGATAAAGAGGAAAGGCCTCTTTTGTGACAACACGCGCGACGTTGTGTTGTTGTGTTTCGTCGCTTTATGGGGTGTGTATGGGCGGGGCATAATGAAAAGCTATACGAAATTACGCCTGCTGTTATCGTATACTGGTAAAGTAAGGACTCTATAAAGTTTCTTTTCTTCACTGTGATTATTTTCGTATGATCTGGAATTTGGTCATGCGGTTGAATTGATACAGCGTTATATAGCTACTGTTTCAATTCGGGTTTAATTATCGATTGGTAGATAAAGTTATAGGAGTTTACATTGTTAAAGCATAATGAGATTTGGTTATTTAAGTGCGGCGGTTGGTTTGATATTGATTTTCCTCCAGTACTTCATATTTAATATAAAGTTTAAATGTACAATTTATGACTGCTTTTATCTATTAAATTTTATATTGAATTACGAAATATTGTTTCATCATTATGTTGTAATTAATTTTCAAATTTATTAAAATAAATCAAAATTATCATGAAAACCAATAATTCGCAAAATGTACAGAAGAATTCAAATATATTTTCTTAAAACGTTTTATTCCTTATTGAAGCTTTCAGTAATATATATATTACAGTAAACGAAAAAAAATCACGATATTCCTTACTACAATACACAATACAAAACGTGACGCGCAAAGTCCGTTCGAAAAATACGGAACCGGCCTTACAACCAACTGAAAATCGTATCGCTTCGGTTTGGCGGCCCCGTAAATTATATCGGCAAATTGACAGTAACGTCGATAGCCTGAAATTCCGTCATTACGTGCCATTTCACGCGTACACACCTACATACACACATGCCGTCAGCATTCGATAAATTTTCTTTTTCAAAAATACGCGTTAGCAGCCGCACTGCGAAAATGTTGGTGATAGAGATTTCAATCGAGCGAGGCACTTTTTTACTCCCCGTTAATACCAGGAATTTTGCCGTTAGCTCGAATAGAATATATACGCGGTTTAATGAAGATGAAATTCTCTCTCTCTTTCGTGAATTGCTTTATATATCTATATCCTCTTTTAGAATTTACAGAGCCCCGGGCTTCATTATTTTCCTCTGCAACGTTTCTTTTATAACTACGACTTTTCTTGTTATAAGTCGATCTTCTAAATAAAAACTTTTTGCCAATTACGAGTATATATAGGTACCGAGAAAAGTTTGTTGCAGAATTTACAATTTTATTGTTTTTACAGTTCCGAAAAGAAGATGTCGCAAAAGTAGAGAATTATTGCTATACTTATGTTTTTTACTAACAAACTTTCCAACGGTTCTCAACAAATATATTTCTTCGTTTAATTTTAAAAAGAGTACATTTTTAAAAAGAACTCAGCCAACAAGTTTTATTTTCGATTTTACTTTGGCACAGGTCACATTATTCCGTCGTTACAGCACTTGCCATCGGCTAAAATCGATTATCCGGACCTTGAAGTAAAGGAGCTTTAGGGGTCCTTTGCTCCCATCGAAATGTTGAAATTGAAAAAGAGATCATTACATTCGTATCTTTTTTTTTGACAAAAGTAGGAAAATCCGACGAGAGGGAAAAGTTCTCTCACAGTCATTCACTTGCTGGTTGGCGCGTGCGAGTGCGAGTTAAATAATATTGAGGGCAATGCGGATAATAACGATGATAAATGCGCGACGCTGTCTCTCTGGCGACTACAATCGTCATAAATTTAGCGAAGTGACTTGGATTGTGTCGTTTACAATAAAGTTTTATCGACTAGCGTGGGCAATTATAAAAACACTTCAGTTGATCGTAATATTTTCCTTTCATAGAGGTAATAAAAAGATGATCATTCTTCTTCATGGCGTATTGATGCGTATAATACAAGCAACATATTTTAGAGAAGAGAGAGAGAGAGAGAGAGAGAGAGAGAGAGAGAGAGAGAAAGAGAGAGAGAGAGAGAGAGAGAGAGAGAGAGA
>JAYJLV010000001.1:5999963-6051816 GCA_036873485.1 Torymus texanus | reverse complement strand
GTGTGTGTGTGTGTGTGTGTGTGTGTGTGTGTGTGTGTGTGTGTGTGTGTGTGTGTGTGTGTGTGTGTGTGTTTATATATATATATATACTATATCTATGGTTTCTCAGTGTTTTTAAAATAGTTTTCATTTAATACATTTTGTGATAAAAGTTGAGTCAAAGTATTTTCTTTGGAACGATATGTATATTATTTCATCGAGGGAGAAAAGAATTTAGTCGCATATGTGTGTGTATAAAAATAATATTGTCATTGGGATATTATGTGGTGTATACGGAATTAATTTCATTGACAATAACAACCGAATAACCGTAGGTGTGTTTTGATTTTAGCTATATAATTAATTGGTCATTTACATAATAAGATAATCAAAACAAAAGACTATTTCCATTTCGTAAAATAAGATGAATTCGCGACGAAAACAACGCGTGGAGGAGATAAATTGTTAAAGGCGGCACGTGCCACTACGCGGCGACTTTTGGGTCACACACACATGGACACGCATACATACGACCACGTATGAAAAATTTGTTGGCTGCCACATTTTTTTATACTGTCAATAGAATAGCGAGCATTTTTCCGATTTTATTTTTGAACGCCTATTTGTTATAAGGCTTAAATGTCGGATAGGAGATAAACCACGGAGGTGTGAATCTGTATGTATCTATAGAATGAGAAAAAACGAGAACCGCGCATCTATTTTAAGTTAAATACAAATGGTTGTGTAATATCATACGGAATTTTAGCATAAAAATAACGCGATGGAAAATATATAATAAACATATATATAGGGAAAGAAGTGTAAACGTGGAAAAAATATATATGTATATACCGCATTTAATTATATATAGACATGTATGTAAGTGAGGAGAAGGTGGTAATTGCTGTGTCGAGCACCACCACGTGCACCAAATTTTCCTGTACGCGTTCATTTATATAATTCATAATATTTCGACTGACAGTCGAACGCTATATATATACTAAGTTGTATAACTTGAGATCTTCTTCTCCCTTGTATATACTTGTACCAATCCACATACTTATTAATTAACACATATACAACATCGACGAGGCTGTTGCTCTCTTCGCACCTTCATATACATATATATTCCACTTTCCCAACCCATCAGTTCACGTACATTCATTCTGCACCAATTCAGAAGTACATATATAATATACTCTTCCCTTATCCATATTATATACTAAACTTTTCCCTAAACTTCGTTAATTTCCAAATTAGTCTCACACAACTGCACTAATCTCTCCTATAACCAAAACCTAATATTGCGTATATCCCATATAAAAAGAAAAAAAAGTGAAATTTTTAAGAAATTCCCCAAATATTCTACCTCTCTCATCTTCTTCCTCTTGAACGACCTTGCGATCGCTCCTCGCGCGGTATTTCCTCTCGGTACGTGAAAGCCGTACAAATATATATATATATATATATATATATATGTTTGGTATGGTATCGTCACGCGGTACTGGCCATGGAGTGCACGGCCGCTCTCTAATAAGCCAACGAGCAGCAGCAGCAGTTCGCCTCCTTTCTTCGTGTGTATATATGAGGAGAAAGACGAGCGCGCGTGCGGTTGTGATAAGGAGCATGCGCTCTCGGACCTTCGATATATTATACGAGTGTGTGTATGTATGTGTGTGGATGTGTATGTGAATGTATATAGGGAGTGGGCTTTCACCGAGTGCAGAGGCTGCTTAATTGGGAAAAACGTGATGCGTATATGTGCAGAGACGTTTTGGAAAGGTGCGAGAAGGAGATGTGTTGATGATGGGCTATAGGTGTCAGGTTTTTGGGTTTTATATATATATAAGGAAACAAAATTTTTTTGTATAAAAATTATACTATATACTATTTCGTAAAGTGGTATAACGGATGGTGAAAATACAAAAAATTACTAGACTTATAGGAATTTGTTATAATAAAATTTTGTCTGTGTATTGTAGGTGTTGATTGTCACTTTGGGTGTGTAGCAGTGCGAGAATACAAAGTCATGAATGCGTTCATTATATAATTAGCGTACGAATTAATTTCATTCGTTAATTTTTTTTTATACGATAAAGTTACTCGATTCTGGAAAATAGAAGCAGTAGCGAGGTGAATATAGCGATCGCCTTTGGAAATTATTAACGGAGCTATAAAGCTATAATGTTATACTTCTTACGGAAGTTAATTCACCTTTTTATACTTACCAAGCATAATCATCGTTGCAGTTGAATACAAAACGAAGTTACGATGCTAGGAAGAGATGAAATGCATTTAAGAATGAATTTCAAGCGATTCTCCTTTCATTTCAAACAGTAATGCTTGAGCAGTGATTAAGAGTCTTTTCATGCAGTTGAAAGGATTTTTTAATGTTCATTCGCATTTAAATTCATTCGGTGAAATATATATATATATATATATATATATATATATGTATAGGCTTGAATCCTATAATAGTCAGTAATATCAATGAAGCAGTTATTAAATGTATGATATCGAGACTTCAATGTAACAAGGAGTAATTTATTATTCCAAGTATAGTAGTCTAATAGTTTTTATTTTAGAACGAAATCCTTCATACATTAGTCTTTTCACTTATTCCTTATTTACATGATAATTATAATTACTATATTGTCTAAAATGTGATGGCAATTTATTAACCATACTCTTTATAGAAACTAGGATTTATTTTTGAAAACAATATCGTACCTAAATTTGACATTTTACTAAAAATAACCAAGTATTTATATCAGAAACTAAAAGAAATACACATACAGCTGTAAATTCATAAAATTTCAACGCTCACGCTCACCTGAGAAAAAAAATTATGAGGTCATTGACCAGCTTTTCGAGCTATTTAATGCCAAAGGTCGAAAAAAAAAATAATTCTTCACGATTCGAGGTCAAAATCAACAGCACGCGCAAGCACGTGAAAATAACGGCTCGTGTCTCACTTATTTTTAAATTTACAAACTTATATACCATAGTTATCTAATGCATAGGTATATTATAACATCACACGCTTAATCAACAAGATATATATTTATAAATCAAAACAATTCCCCTCCACCGCATTATACTTACGAATTCAAACCTATCTTTCAAACTTCAAACCTTCGTGTCCTTGTCCGCTCCTTATTGTATATATACATATACAACGTAGCAACGTTCTCCTCTTTATTTTTTTTTGCGCAGCACACAACGGCGACAACGTTTTTTCGCGGTTCGCCGGCCGCATGTCACGTCGTCGGTTCAAGGATTCTCAAACACTCTCTGCGTATCTATTGTCTTTATCCTATTACGTCAGCGTCTTCTAAGGTTTTCGGGAGCGTCGTCGTCGCATCAGCAAGCATCTCTATATACATAAGTATATATATAGGAATCCAATACGCGACTTGACACATATCGGATTGATCGTTGCACATCATCATATATATAATAGCGTTATAGTGCTCTACTCTCGGATGTCGGAAGCGTACAACGTGCCGTACGTACATGTAACGGGATGTTCTTCTTGCTTATTATACATATATACATACGGTATAGAAAAAATATTTAGCGCGTGATGTATCTCATATATCGCGAGAACGCGCGGAGATTGCGTTACGCTGTGATTTTTTTTCCTATAGGTATAATATAGGCTGGGTGAGAGAGAGAGAGAAGTAAGATGCGTACGCGTGATGTGGAGTTTGCGAGAAGTATATAGGAAGTTATGTCACGTAAACAACATACACACAGTTTTTGTTACTTCCCTGAAACCACTTATAGTACGTGTAGGTGGATATATGCTATAGTGCCATTATATACGTGTATTTTTACGATGGTCGTGAAAAATTCGCGCGGTGAGAAAAAGAAACGCGTATTTTAGACTCGAAATATAAACGATTGTAAAATATTTATAAGAACATATATATAGACTAAAATCGAGTAGAAAAACTTTTACGCGAAGTGTACAACCTGAGTATATACGTAGTTGGGTAAATAATAATTGAACTTCCGTAAGACCTGCGAGGAAAGAAGCTTTCAAATTGATTGCCACGTTCATACGAATCGAGATGTCCTTTTTCGTCTATATACGACCACCTACTCGCCTTGTTTTTTTGTTTTCGGTCAGACGCGCGACGGTCGAACTCGGCTAATTGACTGATTACACAAATGTTTCTTTGTCAGAGGTTTTTTTTTCTTCCTTCGCCTTCGCTAAGCAAAAGCTAATTAAGCTTTGTGCGTAATGCCAGCTGTTTTCGTCGTTGGACAAGTAAATTGTCTCGCGTATTTTACCGAACTTGGATGTATAATATAGAGAGTGTTTTATAGCTATACGGGATTGACATATGATGTGTATGAAATTGATAAAACAAATTACGTGTAATTAGAATCTATTATAGACCTCCGTTAAGGACATCAATAATTTATAACCGAACAATCAGGATAACTCCAATTATAAAGAAAAAAAAAATCAAACCCAATCTTTTATACACACACACACCCACATACACACACACTTCGCACTTTTCGCGTAACTGTAACTTCTTCTCTCTCCGCATCCCGAGCAATTAAACTATTCAAGAACCATGCATCTTCTCTTCTTCCACCTGTATAATAATTTCACGCAGATATTTACTACCAAAACGAAAAAGAGTATGTGTGTATGTATGAACTACTAAATAAAAGCTAAATTTTCGAGCTACACTCCAACCACATTTGCATATATATAAAAAGAAGTTAAAACTGCGTTATATACTATACTCATGTGCACTCACGGGCATAACAATCACGCGAGTATACTCGCGTTTTACGCGCACTCGCGCTGCTATATACGGCGAAGCATCGTAATTATTATCAGGCGCGTCGTATCCGCTGTTCCGTTAAAATCGGCCTCGAATCTAGAAAATATATACGCGCTAAAGCGTTGTTTTCCTGCTCTCGCTTGCTAGCGTACAAGGAGAGTATATGTAGTAGTAGTTGTTGTTGTAGTAGTATAACGTATAAGTGCGTTTTCGGTCGAATTTGCGTTTTCTCTCTGTACGCCGTGTCTTCCGATTTTCACTTTTAGTCGATATAGTAGATGTTGTATATTATACACATGCGCTTGCACCTCCTTTCTACCTCTTTCTCTTTCTCCTTGCGTTTGTGCGTCTTCCTTGTTGTGACGTGGTTGTGAGAGGTGAGTTTAAAGAAGATATAATGATTGGTTGTATATCGTGGAAGTTTTTTTTTAGGTGTATATATATATATAGTTTGTAATTATAATACAATGGAGCGTTTGTTAAATTTATAGTTCAATTCTTAATTAGGACACGTTGGGGCTTTTCTATTACCTTTTTTGCTTCTAAGCATCTTTATTTATTGATTTACGACGAAATTGGAAGGATAAAATTACTGCGGGCTATTAAAAAATTAGGTGCACGATCTATAAAACTGAGAAATTTTCATTATATATAGGTTTTAGAAGAATTATAAATCGGTCATTATCATTGGGTTTCTATCTCGTCTATATACATATTGAGTTCATCGAAAACTAGGTTATTGATGGTATTTTAATTGTTGACTGTTCCTAATAAAATAATACTATACATCAAAGTGTGTAAAAATCCATATATCATCTGTACGATATACGATCTTATATATGCAGCCAAATTAACCGATTTTAAGAAGAAGATTAAGACATAATTTCACCAAAACCTCTAATTTATTCATTAAAAAATCTAATTCAATTCGAGAAACTATCTTATACCAATTTCCAAAAACTGTATCATCGTCATTATTCAATCGATGTATATCTTTCTAAAACCGCCTCTAAAAATCATTTCAAAACACTTGCCCGTGTAAACACACAGATACCCAATTAGTTAAGTCATCCTCTTCTCCCTCTCTCTCCCTCTCTCTCTATATATATGCTATACATTCATATACTCACCTAATATTTTCACTTTTCACGTTAATTACAAACGCGGAATACATTTGCATGCAAATGTTTCATCATTCGAAAGTGCACGTGTGTATATTTATCTATCTATATGTGTCTACACATACTACACACGCGCGTGTAGATCTTTTTTGAACGCGAAACTTTCGAAAAAACAACAACAACAACGCAAGGTAACCCAGATGATAATGATGATGATGATGCCTCTCTTAGCCACGCTAAAATCCACCGGTCGTTGCCTTCAATTACCGATTTTCACGCGATCTATTACTGATCCTCCTCGTTTGTTTTTTTTTTTTTTTCATTCTTTTTCTTCCCATAGAGCAAAAACTATAATAGCGTGTGTGTAGTGTATGTTAGTCGGTCGTTACTAAACACGCTAACAGATATTTCTGTGTTTGGGTTTCGCGCGCGGCTACAGCTTTTCTAATATCTCTCGGTATACGGAGTGAAAGAAGAAGAAGAAAAAAACAGTGTGATTGACTTTGTAGTTTACGAGTGTAGAGATTTAATTCAGTCGCTTGGAGTACGTAAATTTTAATATTAAAATCATACTTACCGATCATTAGAAACTTAAACAGAGATTTTTATCTACAGGGGTTTTCGCGGAATTACGATTAAAAGTGTGGAGTTTTTACGTCCTTTCAACGTGTCGCCGTTTAGAAACTACGCACGCGTTTGTATGTGTACCATAAATTATAGAAAAAGTGTACAGTGTATACACGCACACACGGACGACAGCGACATTACCGTGTCTTCATTTTTTTTTTTTTCTTAAACGATAAACAGTTCAGTGAAAACATTGCTTTCACAATCTATAACTTCAGAAAGTCCGCGGTATAGCGCAACGAGCCCGAGCTCATATGCTTATAAGCGCGCTTCGTTATATAGCTTTTCCAGATGTAAATTGTGCTAATGCAGCTGTATCAATATATATAGTATCATTCGTATAGATCGCGGTTACAATGCTTTGTTTGGGTTCCAATTAATTACAAGTGTTGTATATACAAAGATAAATAAGAGCAAGAAAAAGCTGAATTAGAATATATATAAAGCTTTTACCGCGCACCACACGCGTCCTATATATCGTTATATTTAGTCATTAATCCAATTACTTCTTTTTTGTTGTTGTTTTGTGTTTTTACTATAAGCGTTTTACGCACACTCTTTTTCCTTACCACGCGTGAAACTATACACCACACGCGTATGTATGAAGTTTCTTATCCGGGCGCTCGAGATTATCCTTTGCCTACTTTTTCTCGTTTATTTCCAGTTTTCGCTATAAAGATATAGTTTTGCTTATTATTATTATTTTTTCAACTCGAGCTTTAACAACGGCGACGTAGTTCCATTAAAAGTGACATTAAACTTAGAGTGAGTTAATCTCTTTTTACGTAAAAAATCGTGCTTATTTTGAGGGAAAAAAAAACTAGGCGAACAATGTTCCTCAGGAAATTGAAAGAACATAAACTTTGCGCGTTTGTATAGCTGTTATTATTGCAAAGTAAAAAAACTTGGGTAAATCTTATACGAGTGATGCCACTGTAGTGTGACATCCATTATTGTTACAAATACAATCATGTTTTTTAATTAACTGTACGGAAGTTTTTCTTAAAAGTTACCAGTTATTATTATTGTTACCATCGAATATAGATATATTATTTTTGAAAAATGCATCACTTTTTATAAAACACACTATATTTTCTAGTAGTTTCCTAAAATCACTTAAAATTTTTTCCTCTCATTTGCACACCGATTTCTCAACCACTTTCCTTGTGCTTCTAATCTTGAGAAGATCCTCAATTACAAAAAAAACTACTGCAGTTTTCCTCAACGCCGTATCCTATTATATCTTTGAATTATATCATACCTATCTTTACCTCTACAATTTCTACCCACACACATACATACATACACAACAGTGTATACATACGTATACACATCTCCTCTATATACATACATGCTTTTCCAATCCAGCATTATTCAAACGCTTCCTTTCCGCGAGAAATAGAGAGAGAGAAGACGCTCAGCGTTCACGTTGCTGCTTTCTCTCAGCAACGCATGCGTGTGTGAACGCATGCACATACACATGATGCATATCTCCTCCGATGCTGCCGCGCGAACGCACGACCATGAAAATTCGCGAGCTACGTTGCCAAGATTCAACTTCCATTTCATTGCGATCGAGGTTCTCTGTGTATATGTGTGTGTATGTATATATGTAGAGAGCGAAGTTTTCCGTGAGAGTTGGCTGATTCACTTGGGTTGGAGATGGAGTGAAAAATTGGGTATCAATGTGTAGTTAAGATGATTAGTGTAACGATGCGTTTTGAAGAATGTAATTGGAAAGGCTTACGTGCCAGGCGTGTATTATAGTTTTTTTTTTGTTCCTTTAATTGAGAGAACAATGAAGTTGAGTGTAAATATTTTTATTGCTCTGGTGAAAGGTATAACTTTTCTTTTTTTTAGAATTCGGTAAGTTATATACTAATGAAGTATTTTTGTATATTATATACTGAAGTTTTTCGGATTTTCAGTAAAAGAAATGAATGCCAGCAATATGTTAACCTTTGGTTGAAAATAGTTTTAGAAATTTAAATGAATTCACAAACAATATTATCATTGAGTGTTTTTGTTTGTGAAATATGTTAGGTCTGCGTTATTGCAAATGTTTCTATAATTTATTTCACTGCAAAATTGAATAAATACTTATCTATAATATTGCAACAATACTACTTTTTTTTTAAATAAACAATTATCAATTTCGTATCATTTTATAAAGACTTGAAACTAAATAATTGTTTCATCAAAAGATACAATAAACTCGAATTCAATAGTACAACAGTTCAACTACAATTAAACAAACGACAACCAGAACAAATCACCGAAACCTGAACATCGAATATACTTATATACAACTCCGATAAATCTCACACTGTGCTATCGAATCCGATTGGTCCATATACCACACTTTACACACGCACGCACACACACACACACGTCACAAACGTATATACCTTATATATACAACATAATATATACCCGAGTGGTAAACAAGTTATACGTTACTGCTATACTGCAACGGAGAAAAACGAGCTCAAGGAATTTCGCCGGTTAGCTTTGGCTCTTTGCTGGCAGCTGAAAATTCTCTCCTTCTCCTCTCCATCTGTGACTTCTCTCTGTTTATCCGCGATCTCTTCTATTATCGCTTCGCAGGCGCGGCAGCGCAACGAAACCGAGTCACGGCTTGGCGCCAATTCAAAATGCCTCCGCGCCAAAAGAATATACACGCGCGCGTGCGTTGCAGTGTTCTTGTATATATGTATATATGAGTAGGAAGAGGTTTTTTTTTTCAAGTTCGTGAAGTATCGATTTTGTTGGGGTTGTAGTTGCGAAAGTGGAGGTTCTTGATTGTATTGCGAGAGGGTTAGAGAGAGATACGTGGATTTTGGAATAATGGAATGTTGTGGAAGGACGGTTTTTTGTTTGAATGAGGTGATTTTATTAAAAATTACATTAGAGATGAATTGTTGGGAGGAAAACTGGTTGTAGAGGATTACGAAGGGCTGAATGGTTTAATATAAATGTCGCATGTAGCTATTTTTTTTTTCATTGATTTTTGTTTTCTTGCAAGGCAGATTATTAATAGATACACGTGTTTGACTATGATTTTATTTTTGTGTAGTATATACTTAACTCTGGAAAGTTTTCATGTACTTACACACGTGATGAATTTTGAAAAAACCAACAAAACAGAGATTGTCACTTCCGACCGATATACATATATATATATCAACGAACTAACTGCATGTGAAAGCAGCTCTTTATAGTTTTTCTTAATTACGCACATGCGTGTAAGATTTTTAACTATTAATTGCCAATTCCACACGTGGTAATCTAACGCAGACGATATATACATACACACATGCGTTACATTATTCATATATGTACAAAATGCAAGAATAGCAATCTACAAATGCCACCCGCATATTCCCTGTGACTTTCACGTATCTCAAAAATTCAATTAAGATAGTTTCTCATGATGACACAATAGGGAATTTCACTTTTTATTCTCTCTCTCTCTCTCTATCTTACTCTATACGCAGTTATCTGTGTAATGTGTTTATATATACACACGCGTAAAACTGCATAATACCGCGATCTTTAAACGAAATGGAATTACTTTCGTTCGTTTATATACAAATGGAATGTTGTTTTTTTTAAATTTCGAGTCGTTTCAAAGGTTATTTATTCTCGTTTGAAATTTTACGTACACTTAGATTGTTGTTTGGGTCGGACGCGAAGTTTGTATAAAAATAGTCTCCTCGTGTATATATTCGCTTTACGTCTCAAAGTTTTCTAAGGATGTTTCTTTCTTTTTTTATCGTGAAAGTAATTGAACGACACGACTTTGAACGTTATAATTAAACGCTGCCGATCTTCGTTATATGGTGGAATTTTCCGTGAAATTTAAATTCCCCGTGGCGGTGTATAACAACTGTGACATAATATTTCATATCACGTAACCGCAGCTTCTTTCGTCCTCATCAAGTCAATTGCCTTAATTTGAAAACTCATCCATCCAGTCAACGTGAAATTTCCATCTAACTTTCAAACATCTCAATTATACCACTATATACTTTTCCTCAACCTCGTACCCAAAAAAATCTACTTTTCTACGCAACTATTCAAATGCATCCCCAAAAATCTCTCTCTCTCTCTCTAACCCACACATACTATACGCGTCTACACCATTCGTCTCGATTCCCTCATTAGCTTCACGATTTCTCTCTCTCTCCCGTCCTGCTTGTATATATACATACATACACATTCCATCCATCCTATCATATATATATATATATATATATATACACACACACACACACACACACATGTCGCGTCGCGAACTTTCCTGCGCACCGAAAAGCCACCGTAGTTGCTGAGAGCATTCCCCTGGCATGGTGTTGTATATAAACTGGCACGTTACAATGGTAAAAGTCAACGGGAGGAGAAAAAAGGGTTTCCGCGCGTGGCGGCGGCGATGAAAGTGCTACCGCCGTCATCGTCGTCGTCGTCGCTGCGATTTCCCTCTTAATTATATTCGAAGGAGCAAGAGAAAGAAAGAGAGAGAGAGAGAGAGAGATGAGAAGTCAAGCGTCGTCGGCCAGATGCGCGTTACACATATTAGCAGTGCAGGCGGTACGTTTCTCTACGCCATTGCGGATGTTGCGGTGAGAATAGATGGTCTTTGCATTCTCACGTATGTGTGTGTGTGTATGGATGATGAGTGATCGGAGGTTAAAGGGAGGGGATAGTGTGCAGGTGGTGTTGATTGGGCTCTTTATATACGTTGATTATATGTAGAAAATGTCCGAGATTCGATGGGGGTTTATGAAAATGTGGCCGGGTATTAAAGTGCTTTCTAATTTTTAGATTAGTATGGCAATGTCGTGGTGGTTCGGTTGATGTAGTTGTAGTACAATTTTTTTTTATATAACGAAAGGACCGTTAAGACACGATTATTTGGAGATTTTTTTTTATGGAATTTGGAAAGTAGAGAGGAAACGATAAAAATTGTTTTTGAAAAATTTGAATATTAAAATTACGTTAGGTGCAGCACAATGAAAAAAATATATATATATTGTGAAGGTAATTACGTATAAAACGATTGGTATGGAATTTGGTTACGAAAAAAAACGCGTACGCATGTATATAAAACTATAAAAGCGACGAAAAAAATTTCAGAAATAATAATAAATTTGAGAAAGAAAGGCGTGTACGCGCGTTCTCGTGTGGCATAACAATTGCCAGTTCTTTCCAAGAATGCGCATGAAATTCTCACCATTATATGCGAAGATTAGAAAGTATTTATTTCATATATATATACACAGGATCATAGTAATTTTCTCGCTTAAAATTAAAAGAGGAAAATTAAATGGCTGATAAAACGTTTTTACGAGACGTTGAAGGAATGAAAGTATATTAGATAAAGGTCGCGAGCAGTAGAGCTGAGTGAGACTTTAATTCTGTATCATGCTTTTTAACTTTTATTAGCCTCGGTGATGGCTGGGATGTATTATCAAGGTTTATATATATATAAAATAAATTGTTAAAATTTTTATACCTTCATTTTTATGAATGTAAAGTTTTACATCGACGTGTATTATAACGAAATATTTTTGCATTACATACACTGCATACATTATTTTAGCATTTTTCTGCATAATTATATTTCGTTGCAATTATACAAACATCATCAGGTGTATGTTTCTTATCATATCCGATATGCACATATATTAATAATTCATATTTATACAAGCTTTATTATTATTTCGATAAACTGTTTAATTAACAAAAAAAGAACAAGAAGAAAATAAAAAAAAACGTAACAACATAGCAAACACCCCACTTCCAAAAACGATCAATCCAACTGACATTCACATCATCTTTGTACCTACCCTCTTTAACAAAACAAACACAATGTGCTACGCCATGTCGAATGAAAAATCGATGCACTATTACTACTACTGTACAATGATGATTCCGCAATTCTCATTTCCCGACAGTAGTAGCAGTAGTGCGAACAAAACCGCGTTTATGTATTATTACCCGATGACTGCGCGCTAATATATAGCTCACACACACACACACAGTATTAACGAGAGATTCTCTCTGGTTTATTTTTTTCAGGTCACCCACAAAGTGACGGGCCAGGTGATGGTACTGAAAATGAACCAACTTCCGGCGAATCGGCCGAATATGCTGAAGGAGGTGCAATTGATGAACAAACTTAGCCATCCTAATATACTCAGGTTGGTATATCTATATACATACATACATTTCATTATTATATGTCGGACGACAACACGTGTATATAATAATAACGCAGGATGAGTTATATATATTATATATACACGACAGGCAATTAACACCAGCAGTGTATTATATATATATAATTATAATTAACTGACTTTAATTAACCGTTTATTTTGCTAAATTCAAATTATACGTGTGTAGAATTCGCGAAAACGGAAAGCTACCTGCGAGCGAAAAATATATATACATATATGTTTTCGTTCCACAACAGGCGCATATACGCGCCAACTTTTAAATAGTAAATCTAAAATAACGACGCGCACGGCATAACCGAGCGCTGATTTCACGAATTTTGGCTGGAAATAGAAAATCACCGGCGCTAAAATAGCCAGCGATGAGCTGTCGCTTCTTACTTATACCCTATCGAAAATACGTCTACACGTGTGATGTATGCGCACTTTTTTTTGCAAATAATAAAGAAGACACAAAGAACTATGCGCGTGTCAACGAAAACATACTCGATTCGAAGTGTTGATGATTTTTTTTTTGTTCACTCTTCACTATATGTTTATTTTCATAACTACTTTTATTGTTTCTATATGTATTGGCGCATCGATCGCGCAATACGAAGGTTTTTTCGTCGAACCGTTTCGTGTCCTTTCGCGTTATTTGCAATCGCGTTGATTATAGGAGTGTTTATATAATTATCTATCTATATATACACTTTAGAATTCAACAGGGTTGGGTTCACGTTTTGTCATGACAGTGTGAGACTTCAACGCGCGTTGTCGTCTTTTTAGGATTAAGCCGTGATTACACGATGGCACGTTCAATGCTTTAAGCGCGACGCGCTCGACTCCTTTGTCGGATCATTGAGTCATATTTTCTTTTTTTATTGTCGCGTATTTAAACTATAGCCTGACCTAATCTACTTTTCGCGCTCGCCGCGCGCGTTTAGGAAAACATTCGCTGATCTAAACACATATACACACGGTCTCGCTGTTAATTATACTCTATAAAGTCATGCATATATATAGTCATCCAAATATCAAATACAATAAAAATTTCTAACAATATTAGTTTGATAATCGTTCGACGTGTATATATATAAACATGTATAATAATTCTTACAATTCCCGGTAACAACAACTCGCAGTATAACTCTCCCATCATCGTATATCTTTTACACAGACAATTAAACATGCATCCATCGTCAAAACAATCCTCCTCCTTCACCTCGCGCTTTACACACACGCGGTGATGCCTTTCAATCGCGGGAGGGCAAAAAAAAGGCCTCCTAATGAACGAGAAAAACGCGCGTGCGCGTGCGCGTTCTCAATGGAATAAATTAGAATCGTATAGAACAGCGTGGCGAATGTAAAAGGATATATAGATGTCTGTCTTTGTGTATAAGTGTCTGTGTGTATGTGCACGCGTGTGTGGAAAGAGAGGAAAAAAAAAGAGAAAAGAAGAGCGCGTTCATGAGCGTCTGTATAGCCGAGGAGAAAACAACGCCGCGCGGCTGATGGATTAATAGGTTCGCGCGAGGTATAAAGAGTTCCACGTGAGTGCGAGCGTTGTGTAGGTATATGTATATGCGTAATATAAGATAGATTTTTTAGCCAATTGTTGGTTGAGGTGAGAGAAGTAAGAGAGGGTGGCAAAAGTGTAGTTTGTATATAGAGTTAAAGTGAAAAGGGGTATATAGGTGGGTTGGTTTTGGATTGCGTCGGAGTTGTGTCTTGTACGGTGACAATGAAGATGGTTGTGTTAATCTATATGGGAAGTGAAGTGAAGATTACTTTTGATTAAACGTTCAATTTGAAAGTATATATAACTTGAATCATCATAAAAACGTTGGTTGTTGGTGCGTTACATTAATATTTTGAACTGCGGCTTTTGTTTTCTATTCCCTTTGAGGAATTAAACAGTTTTTAAATGTAAACATTATTCGCTTTTTTTGTATATACGTACAAAAGTATATATGTAAACAAATCGTTTATGACATGCAGCAATAACGGAGAAATAACTTTATAAACTAATTAAACACTTATATATTCAACTTCGAACATCAATATATCCAACCCACTACAACTATTGTATATCAAACCTCTACTCGCGATTCGCAACTGTCACTTTTCATGAGAATGTACTTTCTAAATCCCAATTCAATCCCTCTCCGTATCCATACCTGATTAATGAACGTAACCAACGACCCAACATTATCCTATACAACTTTTCTCATAACTCCCTATAATCCCTCCTCCCATTAAAAAACAAGAACGAGCTAGCAACCCGCTTTTTATTTAAAAAAAAAAAGAAACTTTCAATAAACGCTTTTTATACCCGTACAAACACTTGATTAATTGGGCTCCTGAACTGGATTCCTCAATTGCCGCGTGCACGCGGCGGTAGGTACATATAATACGAAACGCGAGAAGAGAGAGATGCGTGAAAAGTCATGCGACGACGCTGCTTGTATATAGATATATGCAACGGTAGTATGTGTATAGGGCATGCACACATATATACAGATATAACAAGTAGGTCGAAGACCTTCAGGCCCCAAGCGTAACGGTATCCCAAGGTCGCGCGGACTTTATACGGAAGTGGACTACTATACGTGCAACGCGGTGGCTGTAGACGTGTATGACGAGAGATATATATCGATGTGTATGAGCTGTCGTTCGATTGCTTTTATCTTTCTTGCTCGGTATGTGCGTGTATGTGTGTGGTTATATCTGATTGATATCGAAAATTAATCGTGTGTGTGAGAGAGAGAGAGAGAGAGAGAGAGAGCGACGGTATGGTGGTTGGAGTAGGGGATGCTTTTTCAAGGAAATTGTGAGAGAAAGTGGAAACAATGTGGTTAGTTTCGAGGGGAAATTATATTATTGGTTGGTTAATGTGTATATATTGCTTGTTACAAAAATTAAAGTTACATATTTGTAAAATTATAATTATAACGTGTATTATTGCACTTTTTCAGAATTAACGTTTTCTCATTTAACTAACTTTTCGAGATTAATGCATCAGTAAATAAAATTCATCGTCGCGACGAGAAATATTGTGAATGTATAATAAAGATAAAAACTTACGTAAGAAAATATTAAATATTTGAGTTTGTTTTCGTCGATGCGATGCATTGAACGATAAAACGAAATTATTCAACTCGGATAAAGTATATTAACATTTTTAATTTGCTTCGTTTTAAATACTTTAAATGTATTTTTTCAATTCTATTCTTTCTAATATACTTATAAATAATTATGCAAATTTTGGATTTTTATAAACTGTAATACTTGAAAACTATTATAAAAGAAATCTCGTTCAATACCACGTTCAGTATATCGTGCGGTAGTTTAACAGTATACATGCGAATTTTAGTTTATTAAGTTAGAGTTTTGAAAACCTAGCGCACCTCAAACTTTCAAAAATCTAATTAATCTAAAATTATAATTTTATCCGTCCATTTCACACCATTTTCATCATCTATACTTATCAGTTAAACTACAACGTTACATATATTCTTCTAGGTTCGTAGGTGTCTGCGTGCACGAAGGCCAACTTCACGCCCTCACGGAATACATTAACGGTGGTAGCCTGGAACAGCTGATAATGTCACGTCACACACCTTTACCTCATCAGACACGAATGAAGTTAGCACGTGACACAGCTTGCGGTATGGCCTATCTTCACAGTAAGGGTTTGTTTCATCGGGACTTGACATCGAAAAACGTACTGGTAAAACGAGACGATGTGACAGGTCAACTAACAGCTGTAGTTGGTGATTTCGGCCTTGCAGCTAAGATACCAGATCCAAGTTCTGGTTATAGATTGAGCACTGTGGGTAGTCCATATTGGATGTCACCTGAATGTTTGAAAGGACAGTGGTATGATCATAGATCCGATGTGTTCTCGTTTGGGATTGTTGTATGCGAGCTAATAGGCAGGGTACCTGCCGATCCTGATGTATTACCAAGGTCGGATAACTTTGGACTGGATTACTTAGCTGTGGCGGAAATTTGTGCAGCGGCTGATCCACCACCTAAGTTTCTGCAGTTGGCGTTTCAGTGTTGCACGGTGAGTTAGTTGCGAGGGTTGTTTTTTCTTTTTGGGATGTTGTAGGGAGACTTGGGTTTCCGTTGCATGTGATAATTTGTGAGGTTGTAAAAGTAGCTTAATACTATAATCTAGTGGCCTTATGCTTTTTAAAACCAAGCAAAAATATTGACAAAAGAAAATTTTCAAAATAGAGGTTTTGTTATTTCAAGTCTCTTTGAAAACGACTAGACTTAAGAAAAATATATATTTTAATGAGTCATTGTATTTTTATATTCTTTGTTCTAATAATACACTGTTGTTTGTAATGAGTTTAAAGAGGAATGTAATAAAAACAAGTCATATGTGCATAGAATTTTACTTTTATCATATTCATTTGATTGAATGTGATATTATATTTTGGTGTTAAAAGAAACGTTAAGTCTTTGAACTATAATTATAATCATAAATTGTCATAAAAATTATAATATTACCGGTTCCTTGAAAAGATTTTTTGCAAAGTTATGAAAATTCTTACCACAGAAATCAAAAAATAAAAAATTTCTCACTTAAACATTATCATTAATTATTCTAATATTTTACAGTACGAACCACGCTCTCGGCCGACGTTCCCAGAGATCGTACAGACGCTGGACAATCTCATCTCAGATCACCAGAACGAGACGAAGACGAACCTCGACAAGCGTCAATCCGTTGATCAGGAACTGATGTCGAGTATGAGGGAAATCCGTCAGTCGCGTCCTATGAGTCGACGGTCTGCCAAGCTTCGCAGTCAGTCTGCAGACGCGCGTGCTTGCGCCAACTCGACGGCGCCATGTGACAAAGCGCGCTGTCACTCTGCTCGACGAGTAGCCGAACTCGCCAGTCGACGTGATCCTCATTACAGGCCTATGACGGCTAATCCCTTCCACGCGCTTGGTGGCGTTAAGAAGATCCTAGGCGATTTGTTCTCCAGCTGTCTAGAACTACCCTCGCTTGAGGACGTGAGGACGACGGGTACAGAGAGCAACAGCAGTAGTAGCAGTACGACCGCTGCGGGAAAGTTCAAAGGCGCGCAGAATGATAATATAGCTAAGATACTCGAGAGAAAAAAGCCAAACTCCGAGCCGAGCAGTCCTACGGCCAGGAAGAAATGGGAGAAGAAGGTTGGTGTTGGTTATCCTCCTGCTCGCGTGTTCGCGGTTCATTGCGATCTTTGTAGATTGTCATTTTGCAGAATCTCCGGAGTTTGAACATGAAAAGAGTGTGTGTCGATTTGCAGGGTTACCATTGTAGCTTCATTCGTATATGAGATTCATTCATAAATCTTCATCATGTTATAATAAGCACATGGAAATTTTATGATGACAAAAACTTTGTTTTTTCAAGCAGAGCCGACCAGTTAATATCATCCTAAAGGAATATCTTCTTACCGCCAGACTTTATTGAAAAATAAACCTTGTGTCTTTGATGGGTAAAAAAAAGAACCGTTAAGTGGAAGGAATCTTACATCAATCTCTGTTGTATTTCTCGTTTTTAGCTCTGCTAGGAAGTTTTTTCATTTTCTTTGTGATACATCTGTACTACCGAGATTCTGTAATATGCTTTTTCATGATTCGTGAGCATATTATTTCTTATAGCAATCAGTTAGGATTTGCCTGTAGCTAATATCCTTTCGCATAAATAATAATAGAGCTAAACTGCCCACTCATAAGAAAATCCATTACAATCAAACATTTTTAATCCATTGTGTGTAAAAACAGAGTTTGATTTTGTTTATATCTGACCACCACTAGGTCTAGTTTTTATCATCAAACCAATTCAAATTATCTATACATCACAACTTACACTTAACCTTGTTCACCAGGTGGCGACGAAAGTCGGTGCGGCGAGTCTCTTTGCACATCCGCTATTCCGCGACGGCTGGGAACCCCGTCGTCGTGGCAGCTGCGAGTCTGGCTTCTGGAGCTGCGTCGGCGAGGACCTCAGTCCTGAACCACCGAATCGTCGTCACGCCTCGACATTAAGCAGCTCGGCGGCCTCGTCGCTCTTCCTTCTGGACGACCACCGCACGAGCTCGATTTACACAGACTCGTCAGAGGACATAGCGAGTCTCGGTGGTGGCGATAGCGCCTGCTGGGAGGACAGGCTTGACAAGCTTGGTGCACCCTCAAGTAAAACCATCGCTAAGATCGTCGATTACTTCGAACGCAAGCAGGCGGGCGCCGGGAAGCTAGCCGGCGAGCACGGTTTTGACGTCTCGGCGCCCAGCAGGATCGCTCTGTTGAGGGCGAGATTAGAAGGTACGGCGCCTCTGTGTAATATCAGCCAGGCGCAGAGGTTGGTGGTGTGCGAAGGCGCAGTGAGGAGCAAGCTGCCGCTGTTCGACAAGAAGTGACGAGCAAGGGACTGCTGCCTTGTCAGAACTTTGGGTCGATGAGTGGAGGAGAACCTCGGGCGGGATTTTCAATAGCGCTTGTCATTAGAGTTTATGTAGATATTTTGGTGAAGGGCGAGATGAAGAGAGATTAGCGTGAAATATCTTAACGACGACATTATTGTTCGATTTTGTTTGAATCTGTGGATGGTTACGGCGAATTCGAGCGCCGTGATTGTTTGACATGCAATCCAATAATTGTACATATATTTAGAATATTCAAATTTGTATTCAAGGCTGCCGATTGAAATGTAGATTTTTTCAAATTGGCTTGATTAGCCGATAATTATATTACAATTTACGGTGTATAACGTAAACCTAGAATTTCTTTAAAAAAAAAAAAAATAATAATTTATAAACTGCGTCTGGTGACGCGTAATTTCCATTTATATAGAGAAGTTCTTATAAAATTTTGTAAAAACAATATTTTAGGCTACTCTCAAGAATCTGAATGACGCGCTATTGAAATCTCCTCGATGTTCTCCTATAAAAAGCCTAAAGTTGCTATAAACGTTGAAGACAGTGAGTCTTTTTCAAATTTTTTCATCCACTTCGAATTTACACTTGTTAATCGAAAAAAAAAATGCGATGAAAAGTTTTCCCTTAAAGCACCAGCTTTTGACGCTAATCGGGGTTTGAGCTCATAGTTTTACAAAACTGTGATATATCTTTTTTATGATCTATTACGTATACGTAAAATGTGAGGCGTGCCAAACCCCGAACCGAAAATAGAACTAAGAAACTAGGAAAATACAGAGTTTGTTCGCGCAACGAAATACTTTCGAAGGCAGGCATTACTCACCATTTTAGATAAATACTTAACTTATTCATGTTGTACGACAGGATGAAAGTCATTTTATAAACTTAAATAGTTAATAATGTAACATATAATTTTCTAATTAATTGTGTTTCATGTTTTTGTTTTGCGTGATAAAATTATATAGTTTTATTGCTAACAAGTGCGTGTGTATTGCTATACGATTCACTTAAAGGAAAGAAAATGGTAATGTTCATTCGAAATTATTTCATTGTATGTTTTATGCAGTTCCTAGTTAGGCAGCTCCGTCCTGTAGGCATTGGAGGTATTCTCAATTGTAAAAATAATACCTATTGAAATTAACAACATAGTGTAAAACTGTTGTTATTGATTTTTGCTTAAATTCAACGGATTATTTCAAGACACAGCTCGTAAATATTGAAAACACTAGACTGAATTTATTTTAATCTTTGTATATAGCACATGTTAGAACAAAATACGTATAATAATTTAGATATTTCAATTGAATTATTAAAATATTTTAGTTAAATAGTAGGAATGTATACGAGCTAAATAATTGCTAAGAAAAAACCAATTAGTTAACATGCAATGAAATAATGGCTTAAACAATTGTTAACTTAATATAATCTGTTTTACAAATTTTTCATTCTTCTAATAGATAATTCTCGTTGGCTAATTGATATTTTTCTTGTATAATTGATCTAATCCACACTTCTTGCATAGTATTATTGTTTATCAAAAATCAATAACGATATATTCAATTGAAAATGCGCTATTTAAACAAATTTTTTATTTGATTTTGTCCCTTGCCTTCCTACATCTTCCTATGAACGTCCGTTTGTGTCAATTCAGTGTCAAATCATCGACTGCGATGTTAAATAAAGAAAAGAAAGTCTTCTATATTATATTAAAAAAAAAACGAGACCCTAGTAAGGCCTAAGGTGCAAAAATAAATGAATATGTATATAAAATCCAAGCAACGCAGGAATGTTCTCCTACATGAAGTCATGCCAGAACATTTCGTAAATCCAGAAAAAATGTGTTCGTTGGGTGCGTATGCTTAGAACATAAAGGTATCGGAGATACGAAAATAATATATTTTGTTGAAAAAAAAAACAACTTGGTCCCCACGTATTTTTGTTGCTAATGATAGCTAAACAGTCCTTTGTTAAATAATTTAAAATATAAGGACAGATGATAGATGATTGCCAAGATGAAGAGAAATTATATATATAAATAATTTAATATATCCTTAAATGTATATGAAACTGATCTAGTCAGTGTATTAAACGAGGCGGCCTTATATTTTATATGTATACATACGATAATATAAGTAAAGTTTAATATGAGGTTTAGAAAAAAAATGGAAAAATAAAAATAAATCATTGTAAATCTTAAATCGACAAAGCGTTTTAGCGAGACGTCTATATGTAACGTTGTAAAGTCGTAACGGCGGAATTGTCGATTAAATCTTAAAAGTCTGATAAATATCGATAATAAGTATTGCTGACAAAGTGTATAAATGGTGGTGTCTTGTTTTATCAGTGATCAGTTTTATTTTTTTCCTTTAAAGAAATAGCGTAATTATTTTTATTCGCAAAGTGACTTTGCTTGTTAAATTAAAAGGCATATACTTTTATCATACTAAGTTTGTATTATCAAGATTTCTTTTAAACTCATAGAAATTTAGAAAGTATTTTATTTAAAGAATTCTAGAAAGTATAAGACAATCTGCAAACAGAAAATGAAAGAATAAAAGTAATAAACAACACTTATTTGTAACTGTATAGTATTTGTAACATACACAAAAACACTGATAAAGGAAGAGCCAATTAACAGCAATTAACAGATAGCAATAGGTATTTTCATTTCATTTTGTACACTAAGAGGAGATTTAAAAATATTATAGATTTTTTTAAACATAATACAAGTTATGTGTGTCTAAGAAGTAATCGACGTTCAATTAAGGAGTCACATTCTTGTGATGAAGTTAAATGTAATATCGATAGTTTTTTTTCATTCACTTTGGATAAGGTCGACATACTGAATGAATTCGTTGCCTCGTCGCACTGTTAATCGTCATGTTCTTTTTCTATACAAATAGTACCAAATTCGTATTTAAAATAACAGAGTTTAAATAATTATTGTTTTATAAATGTTGAGATAGAACCATTTGTATGTTCGTCTCTGCGAAATAAGACTGTGCGTTTATTGAATAATATTAATATACTTGTATTTAAGAATGGCTTTCATTTTATTTATATTTTTGGGGGATTCTTTTCTACATAGTGAAATTTTCGGACCGTTTTCTTTCTACTTGTTATAAACATTGGAATGAGAGTATTTGTAATTATACTACATTTTTAACGAACATCAATTTATATTTCAGTTTTGATCTCTAAGAAATACTTTTTACGGAACTAAAGAACAAATTTATTATTCATCTTCACATTTTTTAATTGATTTCAAAGTTATAATTTAACATTAAAATATTTAGGATAAAAGAAATTGGAGGGACCCGCGCCTCCCTGCGTGTTATCGCGCGCCAATCCTCCGCTGTCTACGTAAAAACTTTGTTTTTACATTTAAGGCACAACTGATATTCTACAGGAGAACCTTATACTCTTAGATGTCAATATATTTTTTAAGTAATATATATGAATAATATGCGAAAATCAACTATTTTTAGTGTATTTAGGCTTTAACAATTTTTTTTAATCAAACTTGCGAAGAATTGATTTCATAAAAAATGATTCATAAAAAAAGTTTTATTTTGATGTAATCTACAAATTTTGTACCTACAGTTTTTATGTAAATTGATATCTTTGTGAGTGAAGTGCGGAAAGCCCATTTTTTGACAAAATTGAGTGTTTTTGGCATATATTCTTAAAGAATGTAATTCTATGAAAAATGTTGTTATATAAAAAACGTGTATTTCAATTACATATACTACTTTTGTTAACAGCATTTTCGTGTGAAATCACAACTCCGCAAGATACACTCCAAAAATAATTTTTTATAATTTTTAAATCTGTTCCCATTTTAACAATTTATAATGCATGTGCCTCCATATAGAAGCAGACTCTTCGTATAATGTGACAAGTGATCTTTGCGAATCTAAGCTCGATCATTCAAATTTTTTTTTATTTACATCATTAAAAAAGCTCTAACGGGGTTTTTTAACGTCTCAAAATATATTTTGCTGCTATAAAATGTTGATTTTTAAGGTGATACATTTTTCACGACGGTGAAAATATAAGGTTCTCCGAAGTAGTGGTCGTGCCTAATAAAATTTATTCGAATGCAATGTCTTATTAAGTAAATTTGTAATTTGTGACGCTATGTCATATAAGATAAAATAAACGTTTATATGTGTGTCTGATATGTATTGAAATCTTGAAAAATTAATATTACAATTAGTTCAACTATATGAATAAAAAAACGTTTAGTGAAATCTACGTGTAAACTATGATAATGAAATTAATTCTTGATTTCTGTAAACGATAGCAAATTAATTTTTCAGGATTATCATTTTATGTTTTAAAACAGTTATGATAATTTATAATAACAAGCTTAAAGGTACCTGAACAACAAAGCTAACAAGGAAAATTTGCGATGGGAAAGAGAATGAGTTAAACTTAAATAAAGCAGAACATATCGCAAGTGGGCATATCCTAAAAATCATTGAGATAATTTGGAATGATTGAAAATGAGTGTGTGAATGATGTGATCAAAAGAAAAGTGTATACAAATGTACTAAGCAAGTAAAGAATGTGTCAATACGCAGTCTACAGCGTGTGATGATTGATGAATGAGAGCTTTCCAAAAAAAAATGAATATATTGCTAATAGCAAAAAACTTATTTATTTTAAGCGAACCGAAAGAGAAATATGAAAAGATGCAACGATATATAATTGATATTTATTAAGATGAATACCAAGAAGGAAATCGAAATTATTTCTTCCATACTGTTTATTTCTTTTTAACTATTGTCTGTGATTGCAGTCGTAGCCAGGCAGACATAGACTGTATATATACAACAGAGGAATAAGCGAAGGAAAAATACCGTCTGAATCAAATTTTACCGTGAGAATTATTATTACTATATGCAAGTAGTTTTTAATAATGATAATAAAATATTGTACCTAATCTAAATGATAAAGAAGACGTCGTTGACGAGTGACTTTTAAGCGATCACGACACGGAATAGGAGTGGTAATTAATAAGAAACAAGTAATGATAATTTATAAAAAAATATATAAGCGTGTAAATGTCACGAAGGAGGGATTTTCAGCGAAACTATATACAGATATATTGTAAATATTCCTATATACATTTAAGTTTAATAAAGTTAAGGGCTCGCAATTTTTATAAAATTATAATTGTGCAGTTTTATTTACTCCAATTGATCTTCTCCAAAATTATTTTAAGATTCTTTTTCCTTATAATTTAAACATTACAATATATTTAATTTCGATTATGTCAAAAGTAATATGAGTAAAAGAAAACACTTTGAAATCACAAAAAAGCTTTTTATTGAAAATAAATAGCAAATTTTGATTTACATATTTTATTACAAAATATTAGCAATGGTAATGACAGTAACAAGTATTAATCACTAACAGTAACAAATGATTGCATTAAAGACTATATGATTACAGCTACATAAATTACATTGATTTAACGTAAAGATATCCTATATACAAAAGTTTAATGAAAGTCACCTATATTCATATCGAAAATAGACGTTAAAGATTTATTAAAGCCTTATACTGCAAAGCCATATCGCGCTCTGGCTTCTCGCTAATGCATTATATTTACAAATCGATTGTCAATCGGTCGAAAACCCACATTTTTACACAATTTTTTTTATTTTCTCATAAAATGATAAATCACAATTAATTTTTTCGAGTCAGATATATGGGAATCCACGTTTCGTTTGAATTCCTCAGTTCTTTCTTCGGTGAAAAACGATCAATAAACAATAAATAACAATTTTTTTGTAAACGCAACGAAAAGCATTATTGTATATAATACCAGTCCTTGCGTATACACTGCCAAATTACACATTCCATATCTATTCGCCAACGATATAATTTACAACGATGTATAATTTCTCCTTAACAATAATATGACGTATTTAGTATCACTCTCGTGCCATATTCCGAAAACGCTCAGACAATTCATTTTTTTCAAGTGTTTTACATACTATTATATATAGGCGGAATGTATGATCTTTTGGCAAGTCTTAAATTTTAAAAAAACGTACAAAATTGAGATCAAAAGCAGATTAAAATGCAGGTTGATCATGATATTATATAATATCGAATTGAAAAATGACGTTATACAAAAACCGCACAACGATGGAAATTTCAACTGACACAAAGACAACGACACAACCGTATACAACTAAAATAGCCAAACGTATCGCGTTACCAGCTATAGGTTTGGTTATTTTTTTTTTCTCACCTCGTTGTTTCGACGTCAGCGAAATTTTCCATCACTTTTTTTAACTCTCTCTTTCTCTTCCTTTTTTTTTCATCGAGCGTGTAAAACCAACAAATAAGTCATAAATAACTACAAATTCACAGATAGATCACCGCCTATCATTGATCATTCAAGTCTAGTGTAGTTCCTCGACAACAGCCAAAATCACACACCATTTATTTACACGACTCATGCGTATCCAGCCTATGCGTGTACACGCAATCATCATCTTGACGTATTAAAATTTGCTTCAGTGCAACATTAGTAATAGCTCATCGTCATCGATTGGTATGTTCATGTGCACCAGCTAATCCACCTAGTACATCTTCTTCTGGTAGCAATGGTATGTACCTCGTCCTGGGATCATTCTTCCTTTCGTAGACGTAGGGGAAGACGATAGATCGAGCCTGAGGTTTTTTATCGTCGGGTAGAAGATCTGAAGGTCTTGGAGCGTTCGATTCAGTCGCTAAATCTGTTAGAGGGATGAATTTACGGTCCTCTGTTGTTGATGTGGATTTCGTGGTGTTTACGGAGGTTGTAAGGTTGGAGATGATCGGTACCCAGTCGTCGATCTTGGTCTCGGTGACGACGGAGTCAGTCTCGTTAGTACGGGTTGTAGACCAATTGCCGCCACCTTCGTTCATCCATACGCCTGGAAGTATATATTGTGTTTGAATGATTTTATGGTTTTGTATAAATATAAAAGTTTAATTTAATTGAGCTATAAGGCATTTCTTTTGAAGAATTTATCACTTTAAATTCTTCTGCAAATCAATTTTTAATATAGTGAAAAACAGAAACAATGTTATTGTAATACGTTATTATTACAATATTATTATTACAATTTTCATGTATCGAATCGAATAAATACCCAAAATTTAATATAACTACTTCCCAACGTCAAGTTACCATTACACAACGTATTAACCACGAGACTTCTAAAATACGTAAAATATAAAAAAAGAAACATCACTGTACCTGCAAACGACTTATCCTTCCTATCACTACCCAAGCTCGACTGAGTCGTCTGCAACGGCTTCACTGACATCGGCACCCACTCGTCCTCCTCTTTCTCCTTATTCTTATCCGTAATTTGCACATCACTGACAACCGTCGTCGTCGACATCTCACCTAAACCTTTCGAGTTGTTACGTACTGTACTTAACGTCGTAGTTGTCGTTGTCGTCGTGGTTGGCGTACTCTCTTTCTCGTCGAACTCGTAGTAGTACTTGGTACGGCTATCAGTTATCTCAGAATTCGGTTTGTCTTCGTTCTTGTCGGAGAATAGGTTACCTACAAAAATTGTGAATATTCTGTGAGTATTTCTATAAGTGGAATAATTTTATGGTAAAGTTAAATGCCTTGAAAGCTTTGAAAGCGAAAAAGGTTAATGGAAAATATTGTTCCAATAGTGTCGTAACCTATTTTAATTACAAATTTCGCGATGGAGTTCAAAGAATTCGTAAAAATTCCTAAAGTTATATATTGTTGTAATTACGAAAAACCCTCCAAAAATAGATCAGTGAAAAATCAAACACTGATACAAAGATATATAAGTAAAAAATATATTGATTCTGTAGACAGTGAATGTTCAAAGTTTTTTATAAACAACGCAAAATTAAACGTTTCCCAAACCAACCAATCACTTTCGGCTCTTAAATTAACCGCGATTTATAACTTTTTATACTCATCACGCAGCACTCACCTAACGGCGGGAAATACTTGGGCCTATCTTGCCTGCCACCTTGAATGAAACTAGGCGTGTACTGAGAAATTAGCGGCAACAGCGTCATCCTGGCGTACCTCTCAGCTTGTGCCAATATCCCAGCCAACCTTTCCGGTAGAAACTGTACAGTGAATCCTCTCGACGATGACGACTCATCTAGCATTTCACTACCACCTTTTCTATCGTCCATTCTTTGTTCACTAATTCCACTACCATCTTGCCTTGTACCTCTAGGTCTTAATACAGGTTCGGTTATTTCAGAAAGTCGAAGTGATCTGCCAGTTTCCTTTTTAGTACCGCCAGGACGAAGAACTGGTTCATGAACTTCCGATGGACGTGGACTATCGTCGACTGGACGTTCAGTTAGAGATGTTAACGTAACTACTCGTTCAAGAGTTAGTGCTGGTGGTTGTTGGGGTACGCCAAAAGCACGGCCACGTTCCAATGATTCGCCGATCTTGTTACTGTTTTCTAGGGAGTTGGAGGAACCGTCGTCCTGTGCTAACTCGGCGATAGACCAGAGACTTGAAGCGCTCTGTGAATAAAGAAGGAATTGGAAATGGTGAGAATGTTGTTGTTGTTAGGGTTCGTTTAGATTGAGTATGGATTTTTCTTCTGTCAGTGTGCAAAGCATAAATGGGGTTTAAAACAATATTGATGCGTTTATTTTAATGAAATACTCATAATATTCTAAATGCTATTATATTTAAGCTTTATTGTAAGAGTATGTATCGATATAAGCGAAATTTTAAAGAAAGAAGGGTGCAATATACGCCAGTTCACGATTTGGAAATTTCTGAATTTTTCCTTTAAGAACTGAGCGTTTTTGCATTTTTAGAAAGTACCAAGGGTGAGTCTTTTCATACCCGCGTGACATAAAAATGGTAATAAGTTCTATAAGTATAACTACTATCATATATATGGGTTCTATATAAATATTTAATTTCTCGTTTCTTTCGCAACCCGCCAGACAAGAACCACTTATAAAAAGTATATACGCAAAAGATTGAATAAAGGCGCCCACGTAATATATACCGGCCAAGTAACGGAAAATATAGTACAGTATATCGTGCAATATATACGCGATATACATTTATACGAAATCTAAGAGAAAGGGAACTCTTGTTGTACACTTGTTGTTTGAGCATATATATAATATTTATACCTGGTAGTTCTTTTCGCCGTCACCGTTGCTGTCCGCGTAGTCCTTGGGCGTTGACACCTTCACCTGATCGTTGGCTATCTTAAGATTTTGGTTCTTAGTGAAAGGGCCCAGGCTCTTTTGCGGTACTTCATTCGATAGGCTGTCTTTTCCTGTTACAACAGATTCATGTATATATAGATATATTTTAGTATATAATTGGTGTATAATGTGCACCGAACCGTTACATTTTTCACGAATAATTAAACATAGAATTGCTCTTATATACGATCGGTTATTTGCTACACTATGAACCGACGTTATCTAAATAATTTTCTATATATCTTTCGTTAACTCGACGCCAAATCATTTTTCATTATTCGAGTATATACATACTGATGATCAATTATATTTACGACTACACCGATTATTATTCTTCGTATATAACGACCTAAATTATACAAAATTGTACAGCCACGCAAGATATACATTATAGAAAAGTCTCTATATAGAATCTGAACAATATAACTTACGTTCGTAATTTTGGTCCTTTGTAAACGGACCAATACTCTGCTGCTGTGACCGTCCCTCCTCATTGACAACAACCGCCGGTGGCGGTGCTTCAGATTCTTCATCGGCTGGCAAAGTTGTATTGTCAAGTTCAGGTGGCACGTCGCACTCGCCTTGGAACAATGGCATAAAGATCCAGCGTCCAGATTCCAGGACCATACCACGCTTACAGAATGACCAGGTCGTACCGTAACTGTCCAGGATGGCAACCTTATCGATCGCCCAGGATACCAATCCAGATGAAATCCAACCGCTGTAAGCCGTGTACTTGATCTGCGATTAAGAAATAAATTGGTTAGTATAAGATTTGGTTGGAATGGAAGATGATTTGATGCGGTTGAATAAGATTGATTGGTTCATTTTGAAGATGATAAATGTGGCTATCTATATATGTGATTACCGGTATTTAGAGAGAACGGTAGAGTGCAGTACATGGTCTAGTAAATATCTATAATGGTCATTTAAAATAATCTCTGCTTTGTATATATTACAAAGATGCAGTGGTTTTCTTTCAACGTTACTCCTATACTAATGTCATTCACCTCGATCAATCATTCAACGCTCGTTGCTCTCAAGTTCAATGTCAGTAGATTACTACTATCTTAATCGAGATCACAAGGTCACTGTACAAGATCTTTAATCTTCCCAAACACACATAGTCTATATAATAATAATCAAATAAAGACTGAGATACCACGTCTGCTCTAAAGAATTCGTGACCCGATAACAATGATCGTGATGAAAAACTACCTAATCTACATCTCACTCTTTTTTCGGGTTCCCTTTTCCATCAACGCGTCTCATATCGCAATTATGATCGCCCGACTCTCATGATGCTTTCTGGGTCACTTACACTATATATATAACCACTCACCTCAACGCCCTCGAGATTCGACATCATAGGATGTGGCACAATGATCTTCTGCAGCAATGCACCAACCAGTAGCTCCTCATCATCTTTCTTCGTCATTGTAAACGTCTCGTTGACAAATCCATCAGCAATAACTTTGATCTGAAGCTTCCCATAACTCTTCACTGGTCTCTCATGTTTACTATTATACACTCTTATCTGATACTGATGAGCACAGAACGGTTCCTCTTCTCTAGTAACCAGATACATCTGACCTCTAGCATCCGATCTATCGCTATAAAATCCCATATCAGCGCATGGTGTACCACCAGGATGTGAACCACAAGGGAAGCATTCACCACGTAATAAACCTTCGTAACCACCTTGACAGGCAAACGCTGGGAACCGGCATTTTGGACTTATTGAATCCGTAAACAATTTGTATGCTCTACGATGGTTACACAGTGATCTACCCTCCACTGAACTTGCTGTATATATGGGTACGTATAAAAAGAAAAAAAGAAAGAAAACAAAGATAAGATAAGTATGTATGTATGGAGTGTCTGTACCGCGGAATATAACCTGTTGCTACCAGGCTACGGCCTACTTTCAACGCGAGCATGCAGCATACCGCGAAAAAGAGCCGTGTGGGAGTGAAAAGAGCGCGCGCGAGCGGCGCGGTGGTATGGTCGGCTTTCTAATCGACCGCGTACTCAATGTGTATATGTAAGCGTGTGTGTGTATCGATCTTAAGAGACGGGCGAGAAAGTGACACCGAGGAGGCAGTTTGGATGATATAGCCGCACCGGTGTAGAGTGAGTGATGTGTATAGTGTCCGGGTGGATGGATTGATGGGTGCAAGTTTTGGTTTTTTTTTTAGGTGGAGTACTGGATAGATGTGGTGAGGTTGGGTTTTGGGAAAAGATGGAATTATTTTTCGAGAGAATTTGATGGTATATGTTGAATGAAGGTAAAAGAGCGTTTTAACAAATTTATATATAAATTGGTAAGCGACTTGTGAAAAGATAAGCGGTGAGGATTCATAAGGTTATTTTATATTTCTGGATATCATTGGTGATGATAGTAGTATAAGTTTTCGTTAAAGTAAGGTAGTTCGAAGTAGTTAACGTTTCAATGAAATAATTTTTGGTACACAGGAAATGAACATTTTTTATGCGAAATTAAAGATGGTTAAGTAGACATATATCGCGGAAAAGCAAAATTTACAATTTTCATTAAATCTTTTTAACGATTTGTTAATTTCTCCGATTTCTATATGCTCATATTTCAGCAATCTCTCAAGTGCATGTAAATGAGATGTTTGTTTTATGATTCGGAACCATATAGTTTCTCTTACGAAAATATATACGGAAACATTGCAATGCTTAATCTTTTACATTTCAACTTTCGCACACGTTATAATTTATCATTGTGCTAAAAAAAAAATCTATCAGATTCTACATTAATTTCTCATACTTCGGAAACAACTACAACGAAGCAAAAAGAAAAAATTTCTCACCCCAGATGATATCACTGAAAGCGCCAAGGAACAGATTCGAGCATCCACTTTGCATCTTCCCACCATTCGGATAAAAGTCGACATCACCCATAGGTTGCCAAGATCCCAATCCACCTAATATCAGCTGTTCACCATTGCTATGGATGACATCAACAAACTGAGCGTCAGTTTCATCCAACCTGGCACGTGGATCCTGTGCTTCGAACAGTGGTCCAGCCGGATCCAAACCTGCGTGAATAACAAGCATATTATATACATATGTGCTTTCGCTTTTCCTGAGTCATCTCTGCTCGTATGTGTGCGTGTGAAAGCGCACGCGGGATTCTGAAAAATATATTACGTCAGGGTTCTCTTTCTTTTTTTTTATGATTGGCTGGTCGGAAGTGGATATACTCGGTGTGCGGTTTTGTGTTTTGGGATCCGTGAAAGTGTTGCCGTAGTCGGATATAATGTTACGTAAGGATGATTCGGTGACGATTAAGTGTTTAATATGCCCACACGCGTACGCGTGTGGTGGCGTGTATCTTCGGTTTTGGTATATATAACTGCGTTGGTTTTTAGGCGATGTTATATATCGATGTAATTTTTGAACGAATACAAGATTTACATATAGATATACATATAATAATAACGTCGCTCTAAATAAATTTCTGTGTACAGTATATTTATATTATTGCAGAGGGCATATGACAATTAAATATGACGTTTTCTGAACAAATCTTCGATGGTTATTCTTTATTAAACAATACAGAAAATCGTCTAATTTTGAACTATTAACACCGTCTTGAGGAACTAACGTAGATCGATGTATAGTTAGTGAATCACGCAATTGAAAATGCAATAATTCCAGAATGAAAACCCAAAATTATCATCTGTTGCAATACCTTAATCATCTCAATTGTAATATAATGAAACTACGGTAATATCCTAACAGGAAAAACCCATCGATTTTGTCATCCCTTTAATATCTACCTATATACTCACGTATAACCGGATGTTCAAATCTCTTACGCACGTATAATATACACTCCCATTACATAACTAACCCGAATCACCATAAGCCAGCGTAAGCCGGAAAAATATAAACCTATTGACGTACCCGCACGAGTCAATCATCAAAAAACCAGAACCGATCTCTTTGCTTTATTCTTACCTCACATTATATATCCCTTTCGTAACTATACATATATCCGACCACGTGCATATACCCACGTATACCTTTGTCTACGAACAACGCATAGCAACAACATTTATATACGCATATATACACACACATTCTAGTGTGGAAACTACCCAGCTGCTGGTGTGTATATAGAAAACCAACCGGTCGGCCTTGCGACCGATTTATCTCTCTTTCTCTCTCTCTCGTGGACCTTCGCCATCCACATACACACGTGTAACAACATCGGCAACTTACACATACATATGCACACTTTACTCTTTTCTATACTATATACACGTATAATATATCCGCGACCACTTAATTGTATCGTACAGTAAACAAAAAAAAAAAAAAAAAATAACTGTACGCAATAACGAAACTCGAGGTCGATTAGGCATGCAAATAGCATTATCCCAGTAGCTTGCTTACTCGATCACTGCAATTGCATCGTACGGGTTCAACGACAGCATCAGTGGATTAATTAATTGGCCGTGTGTATATTATATAGCTCTCGCGAGGCGTGAAGAGCTACACATCATATACAGTTGAACGAACGGAGGTTGGACTGAGTAAGTATATAATATATATCGCGTGAGCTTCTCGTTACTATATATATAATCTCTCATTCCATGTAATGTGTATAACTATCGCGCGAGATGTAGAGAGCATCAGCTTCTTTCTCTCAGGTTTAAGGAAGCGCGCGAACGGTAGTAAGTTGTATATAAAGTCGATCCGGTGTAAGTATGCTTTTTTTTTCTCTTTAGAAAGTTTGCGGATGATGAGTTTAGCTGTGAGAAGTATAGATACGTTGTGGGGATAAGGTTTTGGGAAGGATATAGTAGAGATTATAGAGATTCTTTCGTTGGAAATAATTTTATACGTGGTTAGGTGAGTTTAGATGCGTGGGGAGATGGAGATGAGTAGTTAATGGTACTGAAGTGTGTTTTATTTACTGTGTGTGCTCTAGATTTAAAGGAATGGAAAAAAAAACAGTTATCGAGGTCGTTTCGAGTGGTATAAATAAATTTTCGATTTGTAGATGTATTAGTAGCAGGAGTTGGGTATGTAAAGAAGACAAGAAGTTGCGGAGCAGGAAAATATTTTGGTTTTATTTTGTACGACTGTTTTCTTACGTAGGATTACTATGCATACAGTAAAGTCTCTATAACGTGATGAATTAAGGGTTAGGAAACTAACAATGAAGTAATCTGGCCAGCTGTTTTTTTTTTATAATATTTCGAAGTAAAAAAACCTTCAATCACGATTTGGGTTGCTTTGGATCTTTTGAAACTATACGGCTCGTCCTTCGTATCGTTTTGCAACAATTGTCGTTTCACAAAAATTTTCCATTTCACCGCTGTACGTTTATGATTTACGTTTTATCATTTAGTTCTGATAAAACTTATTTTTTTTTTAGTTTTTAGGATATCAAACTATATATTATTTAGTTTATTTTTCGTTATAACGGTAACCAATTAATCGATACAAAACAGGAACCAGTAAACAATCCTCATTAAAATTTCGCGTTGAATAAGCTAATTTATATACCGGAAAAATGTAACGCACCTTATCACCTACATTATAGTTTAGTATAATGATGATAACCTTTTTCCTTAAACTATTATTTATTGGGTGATTTTGGGGGCAGTGATAGCTCAGCGGTCAAAACAGCTATCATCGCAAAACCGAAGGTTTGGGCTTCGATTATCAACCTAACCGTGACGTGTGTTTAATTTATTTGTTTTACTATACTTAATTCGTTCAAGTAGTTCACCATTCGTATATATTTGTGACTTCCCGGAATAACCGAATAAGTCCACTTTTCGAGTTTCTGAGAAAAACGGGTTTTAATGTTTAAACTTATATGCAAGATCGGGAGAAACGAGATGAATCGCGATACTTGACTAGTCAATTGACACATTCAAAATAGATATTTAAACGCTGTGAACGGATTATATATTTTTCGATGTGTTAAAAACGAGTAAGAACTAAAAAAAGTATGGACTTATCTGGTTCTTCCGGGAATTGTGGACTTATCTGATAGTGTGGTTTGCGTTTATTTTAGAGCAAATATATTCTTTAATTTAATTATGAAACGGGTCAATAAATTACAAAGTTAGCAATTGTTCAATGAATTCTTCTAATTTATTCAAGAAATTTCTATTAATTTACGACCAATGGTATTGAATTTGTATTGTACTAATATTGTAAAATTTTAAAATGTTTATAATTTGAAAGTGTATAGGAATTTTTCAAATAAACAGATAAATAGCTATAAAATTCACATTCATTTTGAATAGATCAAATAAATTATAACTACGATAAACGAAAAAACTAATGGAATTATCCGGTTATTCCGGGCAGAAAATTTGAAAAATGGCTTTATCTAGTTACGTATCGGATGAATTGTATCTTTACGGCAATATTTTTGCTACTACTGAAAGTGATAAATGAAAAAGGCTTATTTGAAGATACAAAATCCTGGGTTATCACGATTTTCAAAAAAAAGTGTACTTATTCGGATATTCCGGGAACCCACAGATATATTCACTAACACGGTCAAATTAAAAAATCCAACTATACACAACTTACCAGTGATCCTGGACACATTTCCCAGCTCAGCTCCAGCAAAACCAGCGACATGAGCACCCAGACTGAACCCTATCAGATGGATTTTATCCAACGGCACGTTGAGGCTGCGCACGAGTTTGGCTAGCTGACGACCAACCAGACGCGTGTTAGCTGCAGCGCGCACGTAGTTGGGTACTGCGCTACCTGGACCCCAGTCCACACATACTGTTGGCAGGAAACATGCGTATGTTATGGTTCAAGTTGTGTCAAGTACATATGTACATCATAGTTTAAATTTAGTGAATGTTTACCGCAAGTGTCGCGCTGTCAATATGATGTTATAGAAAGATGATATTATGTGAAATGTAAAATAATGAAATAAGATTGAAAATAAATAAAAATAAAAATATATAATGTTAATTGTTACACTTTTTAATCATATATCGTTTTGAATTCTCATAATAAAAATTATCTGTAAGGAAAATTACTTTACGTTTGTAAATACGTGTCTCGTCGTGTTCATCCGTTTCTACTGATTTATGGATTTATCGAACGTATAAGCTTGAAGAAAATGTTACTTCCTCGTACGATATTATCAAAATATTAAATTTTTTTTAATATTAAACGGAAACATTTTTAAGCAATATATTTTTAAGAGGGACACCTTATGTATATAAATATTATATTTTGCTCTTTTCTAAACAACAATAAAAACTATGGTCGCGTGAATGAAACTCGGTTTTTTTAGTTTCGAGAGACGCTCTTCATAAACCAAGTTAAAAATTAAAGAAAAAAGAAAATAATTAAGTATGTTGGAAACTTCGCAATTGCACGCGTGTCTTAAGTGTAAATTTGTGTAGAAATATAATGAATAAACGCGGAAGCGCTAAATTGACACGATTGAAATATGAAGACAAGTTGTTGCAATATATATATACACTAAGTACAAGAGATTGCAGTATGAAGTAAGCCAATAGCCGATGGCGTCCATTGACTCCAGCCGTTGCAATATACAGTAAATAAAAGATAATGCAATGTGAAGTATAAAACCAGTCGCGGAAGTGTCCAACGGCTTAGTGGACACTATATTCTTCTTAATAACTGAAAGATTCGAGGAAAGTACAGAAGTTTGAAGTCCATTGTTTGAAGTCTGAACCACAGCTATGTTATTTTTTATTAACAGCCCTCTGTTTATTATTAATAATTTGCGATCTATACACAGGGAAAAATGATAAAGGAAAAATTACTATTTTTTATAGTAGCTATGGGACAGACTCAAATTCTCATGAAAATTACTACAATTTATAGTAAAAATTGCTATTTGTACTGTAAAAATTGTAAAGTAAGTAGCAATTTTTCCTATATACTGTAGTAATTTTGATGTGAAAATGAGTCAATCCCTCCGCTACTATAAGAAATAGTATATTTTCCTACATCATTTTTCTCCGTGATATCTAACTTGTAGAAAGTTTCACTGAACTTAAACCCCTTTTTATATATTGTCAACGAAATTATTTCTATCTATCGATTTAAATAAACGAAATCTTACCTATATTGCACTCGATCACAGCCATAAGTGCCGAGCGCATCTCGTACACCCAGACATGATCACAACTCGATCCAAACCCATGGACAATGACCTTCGTAGGTAGCGCAGGGTCTATGGCACTGTTGGCCTTCTCGCTTATACTTTCGGCTGGTACCTCCATAGGGATCGAACGAGCTTTGCGGCTACCGTATACGAAGAATCTGAAATGATAAAAAGAGAGATTGTGTTGGAGGTTTAAATTTAAACGTAAGTAGGTATCGAAGCTAATTTGACCAAGTTATTCTCATTGTTTCTTATCATAATAAAATAAAGTTAAAAATGAACTTTTACCAGAAATTATATGAAACCAAAAAATTATCCTTCACAGTTGATGGCTTGAAAAATCATTAAAACTTTGTTAACGTTCATTAACGTTATTTTCACTTTATTCCATCAAATATTCCAATATATAACGGTCCAATCTTAAAAAAAATACCCTCATCAATCTGCAATCTCAAAAGCTCTTCAACGTCTATATAAAAATTACCCAACATAAGTCGGCTCGTAAACCCCAATATTTCTCATCAGTATACGCTTCGGGCTTCGCTTATAGGCGTGTAAACCCGTAAAGCCATCGACCGTCGCGGTCGCGTGGTTTTATAGATTTGTACCGTCCGCGTTAATTACTTAATTTTGGTGCATTTACATGGGATGATAATTTGTTCGACCACATGGCTCAATGGGTCACGATGGATGAAATTGAGCGGTGAATGGTTCGGACGTTAACGTTTCTTTGCTGTTTTAATTCTGTTTTTAGTGGTAAAAAATACTCTTTGAAATTTAAATTGTTGGTCAAGAAGATATGGAGGTGAAGGAGCAAATGGTGAGTTGTAAAGTGTGGTGAGTGAATTTTTTAAAATATAGACAAAAAGTGTGGAAATGATTATGGTAATATATTTTACGGTCAATGTCGAGAAAGTGTCATATATATATATGGTCGGTTTTAAAGGTTTATTCTTGACACCTTCGTTGTTAAACTGATCATACATAATTCATTTCTGTTTCTAATATTGATGCGGTTCAGTATTTTTGTGATTTGAAGGGAAATCCCATTTTGAATTATTCTTTAGTTGCACTAAAATTCTAGTATATAAAAGGAAAATAATATTATAATTTTTAAATACTTTCTTTCGTTTGTAAATTTACTCCAGGTAAAGTAAAATCACCTTTAAAAAAAATTTCATTTCCCTTCCAGCAACATATAATCGTTAAAAAATTGTTACAATTAAAATAAAAACTGATTTAAATTGGTTAAACATAACTTCAGCCTATAGAGGCTATTTTTAAATTACAAAAGTTTCTTCGGCATCTGTTGCAATCAAATTTTTGTGTTTTCCCAGAGCGTTAATAAATGATACTGCAAACAAACAAATCTCGAGGTGTTTTTATCATTCGAAAACATTTTTCTTTCTTTCCAGATTACGCACAAATTGACAATACAAAATTCAAGGAAACATTTTGTCCTTAATAATCTTCTTATTTTCAAAATTATCTCAAACTCCGAGATATCTTAAATTTACCAAACGACCACTACTAAATTCTTTACTCTACCAGCACTGACCTACCAATCCAATTTCAATTGTACCCTTAATTCATCTCTCCTCTACTTACACATTCATACACACACGCACACGCACTACGAATAAAAAAAACTACTCACCTAGTACCAACATCCTTGGGTGGTGATGGCAGCATCTCCAGGTAACTGAATGGCCCGGTATCCTCGAAACAGCCAACATCCTCGTAGCAGACACGTGACACTTCACGTTTCGCTCGACGTCGGTGTTTCCTCGACTCCCACTCGCTCATCGACTGCACAATCGCCCGGAAGATCTCCGCGTCGTGGAGCTCGTCCAGCGACTCGTCGACGATCCTGACGTCGCCCAGAACTCCAGCATTGTTCACTAAAAATGAAAAGGCGCTTGATTAATTAATTATCGTATGTATATCGTATATAGAAAAATATTGCTTTTAAATGAATATATAAAATTTTCTACTAAGAATATCTTGTTTCTGATTAGTGTAAATAATTATTTGTAAACAAATATTCGTAACTTTCCTTGACCTTGGATAATTATGCATCTGAAGATATATGGGTAATCATTAGCATATATATTAAAAATAGTTGTATAGATTGGACGATGGTGTTTGGTTTGTTAATATATTATCGTAATAAAAGTCTAGATAGGTTAATGAATTGGGAGAATTTTATGTATATTACATCGTTTATTAGTTTTAATCAATGGTTTATTATACTGATGGCGTGCTGTGCATCGCTATATAAATAGGTCGAGATTATAGCGTTACTAAAAGTAATCGGTGATTTATATTTTATAATCATTCTTCTATAATATATGTACTATAGCTATATAGAAGATATTGTGTGTTATATCGAGTACTACTCAATTTACGAAATCCTGAGTAAATAAAACTCGTATATAATTTAGTCAAAATTCGCGTCTATAATCTAAAAAAAAAAAACAATAACCTGAAATTTAAATTAAAAACAATTCCCTCGAATCTTAAAAAAGAGAATGTACTACATTAATAACACTTGTCGCAATCTCAAATCAACGTTATCAACAACGCCGCATCACGTGTAACCCCCAAAAGTCAGCTACCGTAAATCATACAATCACAAGGACAAAACCAGCACCTATATATTAATCACCTGCGGTATTTTGGTAGCCAACTTAATCAATCACGCATTCTCTATATATACTCAATCGTATATATACATATACAGGTGCCTTTCAATCCATTCACAAATATACACACACACGCATATCATCAGCTGATCAAAGTCACGAAGAGCTTGGAGATTTTAAAAAGCACAAGGCGTAGGTGGAAACACGTTCGAAGAGGTCAACGCGTGCTGTGTGTATAACGCACGCAATAACGGCACTACCAAACTCATTGAAGTTCGCCTCGTGCGTGTAATATATATGTAGAGAGAGAGTTGGTGCGAAGTTGAATAATATTTTTGATTGAACGCAGGTGGATAATTTGTTAACGTTGGTGTGCGTAGACGTTTTTCTGGGTATAGAATGGTTGGGAAAGGGTTATATATGTATGAACAGGGAGGAATGTTAATCATTTGTGTATGGGTAAGTGAAAGGAAAACAGGTTGGTTTTTGTTGTTAACGATTTAACAAGATAGGGTGTAGTGAAGTTTTTATACCTGTAATTTTCGCACGTTTTCTCGTGTTTTGTTGATGAAATTCGTGGTTGTACTGGTGGAGTGATTAAATATAAGGAGGTCAGGTTTTCGCTAGATTGTATCAATTATTCTGCGATTATGCGATGTGTATGTGTATATATATATATATACATACACACACACCATTTGGTTTCTTTTACAATATTTTTCTATTACATCAACGATTATTTTATCAAATTGTATTAATAAACGATGCTTATACGAAAAAAAAAATTATAGTTAAATTTTTTCAAGTAGTTGTCCTGAAATCGGTTACCATTGCCATATACATGAACCAAATTATAAGATCGGCACAAACCAAACCTTTTCCTGTATTTCCTAACTTGCATACTGTTACACATTAGCCTCTATATATATACACACTTTCATTTAACACCCGGTAATCCCATTACACCACGGTGGTGTATATATATTACGAAAATCACAGTCGAAAATAAAAAAAAAATAAACAAAACTTTCAATCCCCAATCGATCTGCTTATATATACGTGAACCACTCGAGCACACCCATATATTATTACTCAGTAATGTACCTACACTTACACACATACTTTTATGCAAATTGGAAGGAGAAAGACTTGAACCCGCGATGAATTCAAATGTGCGGCAGCTGTTATTCAACAACAGCACGGGCGATTTCTATACACTTACGCCCCCGAAAACGGCTCGTGTTTTAGCCGTTACGAAACAGATGTGCGCACGTACTATGTGATCGAGCTCAATATATATATATGTATGTATATGTACGCGAAAGTATATCACAGGTAGAAAAAAGGTATAGTAAGGCAATTGCAAAATCGCGTACACGGGGTATAATGAGTGAGCGAGGTTTTTGCGCATGCGCGGGTGGTATGTATATAGGTATAAAAGGCGCAATTAAGCGAGGAATGCGGCGTATAGGTATTTTTACAGACGACGATGAAGAGAGACGCTGTTGATGGAAGATTGTAAATTGACGTTGATAGACGTAATAACGTACATATAGCGGTGAGTTTATTATTTCCCGTGAGATGCGCGAATGTAATCCAGGTCTGTCAGTATATAAACATATAATGTGGGGTAAAAAGAATCTCGAGTGCAACGTCCATCGTTGTAGCGTTTTTGTTTCTTCGGTCGCGTATGTAGTGCTAATCACTCATTTTACCGGAGATTTCACTATTTATGTGTATATATATATATATATAGGTAGCGTGGGGAGAGAAGAAAATAAAAGGACATTGGCATAGCGGTAATCCTTATAATAAACATCCGGAAGCCCTGAAAGAAACGTAATGCAGGTTAATAATTGTCTACGACGATGCGACAGCAGCACAAGTAGTTCAATCACCTTGTAATTCAGATGCGTAAAGCTAAAATATAGAGAGCGAAAGAGAAAAAGATTTTTCGTCGCGCGATTCGTTTCCACGATTTCGTCGTGGTACGTGATCTTGATACCTACATTTTATGATTGTTTTTAGGGTAATTCTATGCTGCGAATTTGATGGTTTGTGTAAAGTTAGTTGGTAATGCGGAAAGTATGTATATATATAGTGTGCTGTGATGGGAAAAGTTTTGAAGAGTTGAAAATGAGGATTGGAAGATTAGCGAGGAAGAGAAGATGTAAGTACAGTGTTTAGCGGAATGGAGAGAAAGCGAGAGATCGATTATTAAATTGTTTCCAATTAACAAGATTTGTCTGTTTTTATGGAGAAAGGGTATAAACGTTTCGGATATAGCAGATGTACTATATGTTGTTGGTGTATAATGAGATGGTATAATGGGAATAATATCCTAATCGATGAATTATATGCGATTAATCGGTATAAAATTGAGATAAGGATTGATCTTATTTCGTATTCAGATGAACTACATTTCATGATGTCCATATATCTTATTCATGGGATTAATTGTTTTTACGTAATTTTTCGGTATACGTTTAAGTCGTTTGCTGAATTTAACGATATAAATATAAAGATATATAATATAAAAGTTATATAAATTAGTTCGTATATATAATTAAAGTAATTTATGAATATTAGTAATCAAAGCATTAGAAATTTATATTAGATATTAGATATCTCTAATTGTAAAGTGTTGGGTTACCTGAAAAGCCTTTATATCTTTATAATTATAATTAAAATAAAAACGTTTTCACCGTTTAAATAAAATCAATAGCATATTTAAGATGATACAAGAAAATATATACGCATAAAGTGTAAAATTTTAATTTTCAAAATTTTCACAGTATATCTATGTCCTTAAAAAATATACTTTCTTTTACTTCTTCCTTAAACCTTGTTAAAGCCATTCATCAAAAAACTTTTCTAACAACAATTAATTGAAAAAATAATGTTATTTTAATTATAATTTCAATAATTTACAATAAATACTTAGATATATCTCATCATTTACATCATAATACTCAACTCTCTACACCATCCAAAAACAACCGCAATTCAACGTCCCACTTCGACGTCAATATCCGAAATTTAAAAAATGCCGCTCATCGAACCCACTTCTCATATACCGCATCACACCTTATACTACTCCTTTCTTCCAGACTCTCGAACTCTTCGAACCTAAGGAATTTACTCGTCCGTCTGTCGGTTATCCTTCTTCATCTCTTCCTCTTCTTCGCGCGCGAACTTGCGACCTAGTTACTTCCGAGCGCGCGTACCGAAAAGAGGATAAAGGCGTTGTCCCCGCGGTTTCTTGCGTCTGTAAATTCTTTGTCGCGCGTTCGGTGCCTTAAGCTCAATTCCAGAGCCGCACGCGCGTTTATTATTCGACACGCGTTTGATACTCCAGTTGCTATCGATGTCAGTCGGCGTTTGTTGTTTGTTTTGCGAATTTTTGTTGAATGGGTGGTTTATGGTATATATATAGTGAAATATGTGGAAGATATCAGGGTATAATTGTTCATGAAATGGTTGGAAATACTTTAGAATGAACAATTTTTTTTTTACTTGTATACAGTACTGATAATAGTCGAACAAATTATTAAACAGGAATGCGATCGTTATGAAAATCGAATGGTTTTCATTAAAAAGCGATAAAAGTAATTACGTTTTTTTTTTCATAAATTAAGTGTTATCGAAATTGCGATAACATATCTACTAAGTGATTGGATGTATTATATAAAAAATTTTTAATTTTACAAAGTTTATCTTGTCTTTCGCTTTAAATTTATGCTAATAATACTTGGTACTGTTTCATATCAAGTCACATATATTGTAAAATATTAATAAGAATATTGTGCTTTATCGGTATACATGAATAAAACATATTCGTAACTGCTTATAGCATTACTATCACAATATATTATTAAACCAATAAACAATATTTAACTAGCGCAAAAACAAAAATATTTTAGCAACCGCTTGGCATTACTATTTTACTGCAATGTTATTAAAACCTATAAACAATATTTTACTTGCGAAAAAACAAAAACAAAAATATCTGTAACTTTCAAGAAAACCACGCTTGAACTTTCATATTCCCATTTAAAATCTCACCCGCACACCTCCATAATATTATATACCACAAAACGACCTGGTGGTATATAACTATTAGCGACGTAAAAACCAGTCATTTCTCATACTCGAAAAATGCATTATACACGCGGGCACTTTACAAAGCTGTTAAAACGCGATTTTACAGAAATCGCCGTTCCGAATTTACTTTCACGCTCGTTTTGCCACACCTCAAATGCGCGTAGAATCATTCAATTGTACGCGTCGCATATATAAATAAAGCTGTACACATTTTATAGCATGCGAATTTCAGTCGGAAAGTTGTGAAAAAGAAAGAAAAGGAATCGCTTGTATGTGTCTATATACATATATATAGGTATTAGATATTTACGTTTTTTTTCCTCGTAAACCGTAATTTTTAGACATGCAAAAAAGATGTGGGATATATAGTGTGAACGAGCGAGCGAAGGTAAAAGTTTGGATTTTACTTTCTCCGGTCGTAGCGCGTGCCAACGCAAAAATTAAACAATATAAATAACGAACGGTCGAGAATGTTTAAATTATTTATTTTTTCGCTAATAACTATATACAGCAACTTCTATACTGTTTTTAGACTACAATGGAATATTATATTAATATTACTTGAAATAGTAAAAGGTAATAGGTTAACTGTCTGAACGTTTATTTGATTTATTCATTTAAAATCTACACGAGTATGTTCGTCACGATTATTATTTTATATATATATATATATACTTATATATTTGCCGGGTGAAAACGGGAGAAAGGACGAGCAAAAACATCGCTGCCGAGTGCTGAAATTACAATCGCGTGGAAAAACTTCGAAAACTGAATATACTTACCACTTATACCAGGAAAAATACATTGATTTAATTGGCTAGTATTTGTAAGCGGAGGATTATTGAATCTCTGGCGAAGAGAAAAGCTAAGCGCGCACGGAACTTCTTTATTTTCACAGGTGTAGTTCGGTTCGCGTAGTTTGTAATTACCACAGTAGCGTGTGAAATCGTTTTAATTATAGTATATATACACTCAGCGTTATCCAAAATAGTATATAGACTTATTTGTGCATTTTATCTGGTATATCACTTTTACGAAAATACGAGAACAGAGCCTATAATTCAATTGACTTGTTACCGCGATAATTCAAAATCTTTCCGTTCCCGCGCGTATACAGCGCGCTCTGCGCATGCGCCGTTGACTTATGAGATGCGATTCCCGGAAATCCCCGTATGCCAACCCTTACGCTACTTATACGATCGCGCGGCGCGCGCTTGCGTTTCACAGGTCCCTGAACTTTGTTGGAGGAACTGACGCACGTTTTACAGCGGGAAGAAGATTTTTTAGTTTTACACGCTGTCACGATTATCAACGGATTTTCATTGTTTTCCGAATTTGCTCGTTTAAGGATTAGCTGTTGGTCATTGAAGGTTATAGAGATTCGCTGCTAACATGGGAAGGTAAGAAGTGCGCGTGGTTGTATATCGGAAAATATTAGATATAAGTGCATGTACACGTTCACGATTTGTTTTCATTTTCGTAAAAATGTTTATTTACACGTTTTTTTTGAGGTTGATTATGCATACACTTTTTGGTTAATGGTTATGGATTTGAGATGTAACGCTTTGCTTGAGTCTTCAAATATACGTGCGGTAATTTTTTTCCGTGAACCCGCGCAAATATGTCTGATTATCGTAGTACTGAGATTCCGAGAATCAAAAGACGTTTTTGTCGGGAACATTTTTTTTTCTCGAAACAACAGACAAACAACGAAAAATCAATTGTCATTTTGTAAAGTATTCGCATATTAATTGTTATCGTAAGTTTTTACACGTATATGAATTTTAACTTATCTGTACTGACGAGATATAGAATCGTATAAATATATGTGGTATTTACTCGTCTATTAATTGCAAAATGTATAAATCTTAGATAAATTATTAACAATGTAAACAATGAATTGATTATGACTCGAAATCTATTTTTCAGATCTAATGCTAAGAATGCAAAGAAAATTCAAAAGCCTAAGAAAGAAAAGATTTCGGTTAAGTCACAACCTAAGCAAAAAGTGACAAAACAAAAAGCTGTTCCTAAAGCAAAAGGGTAAGTTATTTGTTTAATTTTTCAGTCTCTGTAAAAAAAAATTTGCATAAGATATATTATCGCATTCAAAGTTCTAAAAATGATTTTAAAATTATATATTTTTACAAGAATCACTTTTAACATAAAATATATTTGTTTAGTAAAACTTCAAAGATCAATGCAAAGGAGATTCTTAGCCATAAACTGACAGTTCAATTGATGAAACGGGAGGCTGAGCTGAATAATACAAAAACATTACCACTGTCGACTGACTCGAAAAAGTGGTTGATGTTTGGAACTCAGATTACTAAAAATTTATATAATCAGACATTTGTTGTAAGAGTTATAGTGAATGGAGGCAACTATGTTGAGTTTGATTGGGAATCATATGATAAGCTTTTTAATGTTCCAAAAGACTATAAGTATTGTGTACAACAAAAAGTTCAGAGGACAGTAATGAAGTAAGTTGAAGTTTTTCAATATTGATTATAAAATATAAATTTGCTTGACTTTATGCCATTAATTTTCTTTTTTTTTAGGAGTGAAAAATTGCAAGTTGATGTTTATTCCAAAAATCACAATAGCTGGTTTTTGGCTTTAACTGATGATAATGGATCGAATCTTTCATTGATTGAATCGGATATTATTACACTTCTTAGTCACAGGAATATAGTATTTAATGACTGGACACAATTTAAAACTAAGAAAGAAGACACAGTAAAGAAATTCGATTTGCTACAGAATTTAATTGCATATAATTTAAACAATAGAACAGTAAATAATTCAATGAACTTGATAATACTTAAAAATATGCCGAAAAAGGAATTTAATGCTTTAGTACAAATGGTAGATGACTTATGGACTAAAATACAAAAAGTAATGTAAGTTATTTTTTTCTTTATGGATAAAGATAATGTAAAATATAACAAAAATGTTATATTTGAATAAGAGGTCAGATTTTATAAAGTATGTAATGTTACATGTAACAATTTTATTCATTAATAATTTCTTAAATTTTGTAAAATTTTTTAAAAGATAATGTCACTTCACTTATACTTAGTTCTAATACTACAATATTTAAATTTATATTAATAATCACTTTCCAATAAGCATCTGCGTTCTTAAAACATTATAAATCGAAAACAAAGTCATATAAGATATATAGAATTCCAAGTATTATAAATCAAAACGTAAGAGATGTAAAAACATTTTATTGTTTGCTGCATGTGTATTTTTCAAACCAATAAAAATCCATTCTAATCTTAACAGTCAAATGCACTTATCTCACAGCCATCAACTATACCTCTTTAGAAATCCATTCTCATCTCTAAACGTTGCCGACATAACGACCATACGAAAAATAAACAAGCAAACGTTGTGTGTATGTGTAATGACAGATTTACACGCTCACTCGCGCTATATGATCTATTTACGAAGAGACGTAATATTTCATTACCTGTTAGCTTCGGTAAGGTGAAGTTATGGCTAAATCGCAGCAATTGCAACCTGGAGAGCTGTTTTAACACCAGAAGGCGTGTTTCACTTTGCTCCAGCGCATCGCGGAGAAGCTCAAACTAGCGCACGTCGTGCGCGTCTATATGTATGTGCACCATATATAGCGCAATAAGTGACGAAAGCGCTCCGATTTGACTCGATAAATGAGCGATTACTTTCTAAACGACACGGTTACTTCGAACATGTGCAAGTATGATGCCTCGTTTGCCTGTCTTTAGCGATTCGGTTTAAAGAAATTTTAGACGACGACTGTTTTTTTTTCATTTCTCGTTCTTTAATTTTTGTAAGTTCGTGTATATTTTTTCTATTTAGTATTGAATAATACTGCTGCTGTCGTTTCTATCACACCGATAGTTTCGTGAAATTCCGTGCAAGTCACGTACTGGCAATCAACTTTTTGATTTCTACTTCCGACTTGGTTTCGATTAAATTTTCAATCGATTCATCGCCTCCAACTTTCTTAAACAGTTGCTTTTTTCCACCTAACGCTAATTTCAATTTAAATTAGATACAGTTGCGATAATAAACAGCAGAGTATATAATAAAATACTACTGTGTATATGTATTCTTTGACCGCGAAGTTTTACTTTTATTCCGCGCGGGCATTGTATTAGAAACTCTTTTATTTTTCTTCTTTAATACCGTAACTAAACACATGTTCCGTAATGCGCGCGTGGCGCATCTACTCTCGTTCTTGCCTCTCCTCGGCTATATCAATCTTGTGAGGAAACGGCTTATTACTGTCTCATGCTGCTTGCTTTCAAATTTTCCATGAAGTTTCCATAAATATTGACTTTTATTGCTTCCTTGATTTACTAATATCCTTTTTCTTTTATTTATCGCATTAGGCATTTTTTCATTTTGTTTGGCTTTGATATATATTTTAAATTAATTTGATTGTTCGAAATGCAATTGACAAAATTATTAAAATTAATGTTTGTATTGTGATAACTAAGTACTTGTTATAGAACGAGAGGCGACAAAAATATATCTGTATATATATGTATTTTCAATTAAAGAAAATAATTATTTAGATTCGCTTAAACTGTTTAAAATTAAACACAACTGCCACGATCAAATCAAGGAAACATTTTCGCACAGCACGTTGTTACCACCCATCATCATCTAAAAGACTTTTCTCTAACCTGCACCTACTCACAAACAATCTCTTTTCCCTCATTACGTCAACTCATCTCAAAAAAGGAAACCTTTTTCTTCTTCTATTTCACCACCGTAAAACTCCAAGAAACCATCACACACACACACACGCAGTTTAATTCTCTCTTCCTACCTCTACCACATGCAAAAAGCCCATAATTGACCCTATTTTTGCGACTACGTAACACAAACACACAGAATACATTGTATGTCGTCGGCCTGGAAAGTCTCTCTTTCTCTGAGAAAGGAACGATGACGATGTTGCTGCTGCCGAGATCTAGACTTTCGTGCGTAAAAATTCGCTGAGATCTACACGCTGACCTTCCTCGTTCGTCATTCGCGTGCGAGTTTCTCTAACGCACGAGAGTGCGTGTGCACGAAGAAGTTTCTCTCACGAGGGATTGGGACTTATATATATTGATAGTTGTTGTAATCATCACAAGGATAAGGTGATGGCGTTGTAATTAGGCTGAATGAGTGGGAAGAATTAGGAGGGAATGCGGTGGTGGAAAGAGACGCGCGTATGTTTATGTGTATATATAAGCAATTGTGTAGATTGATGTACTGCGGAAAAGTGACGGTGTGTGACTGGTTTATATGCGGTTGTTGGTCTTTCGAGAGGAAAGCGTATATAGGATGCGTTCTATTGTTTTAGAGGTTGAGGGATCGGTGATGTATGGTGATTAGTTTTTGGTTTATGTTATTGTCCTGGTTATTTACTTGGCGGTGTAATTATTCTTCTGATACAGTAGTACATTGTAAGATTAATAAGATAGGAAAAATGTATGCTTTATAACATTACGAGTTATTCTTATAAGGAGAACTAATATAGGTACCATAGTCAAAAAGCTTGCATTGCATAATAACTTGTAGGTAGTTAAACACTCTAGTATTTGTTGTATGTCTAATGGTTTACCCGCATTGTATAAGAAATTTAAGTTGGAACTAATAGGGGCAACTGCGCGATAAATATATAATTGCTCATGTTTCATTACTTATTTTTCGATCATTATATACATACATACTCATTGTAATTGTTCAAGGAAAAACTTATCGAACCATCCTTCTTTGACTCTCTATATTTATACTAAAACTTAACTTCCCATTCATCATACCTATATCAACGACTACTACACAATAGCTCGCAATCTTCCTCGTTTCTCAAACCATACCAACGCCTCTATATATACACGCTTGTCTCTCTATCTAGGCTAATTTTTATCGCACAATGTCCATCGCGTATCCTTACTTACCAGCCGACCGCGTATTTATACCAAGCAAGTGCATCAGCGGGGGCCATGTATATATATATATATACACGCAGCGTAACGGTATACACACGTACATTGCTACTATACCTAATGCCCTTGAAGACAATGCATCGCGCGCCTCTTCCTATTCAAATCAGCTAAGTATATATATGCGCGATCCTACTGAACTCGTTCCTTTATATATACACGCGACTTATTATCGCGAGGTGTGTGTATAAGTATAAATATGTAGGCTATGAGAAAGTGTGGTACGCCGAAATTTTCGCAAGTGTAATATGTGGAGGTGGGATTGTGTTGAGTGTAATTATATACTATATGGTACCGGGTATTATCGATTGGACTGTGAGGATCGGTTGTGTGTAATGTGACTTTTGAGAGTCGTAGGTTCTGTAGTTTGATTATTCATATTTTTTTATTATATGTATAAATATAAACGTGCATGTGTATTAACGTAACCATCGCACACACATACGCGTGGGGCTACTGTAGTTTTTCACCGCACAGCTGTTGATTGATTTAACGATCGCATGCGATGTATGGTTTCAATTATATTTCGATCGACCGTTACATGATGCAATTGGTTTTTTAAACTCTTTGCGCTATCAATCCAAAACCAACAAAAAGTTGAGAGTCTAATGAACCTAAGTACATATACACACAGCATCGTATCGTATGTTACCTCGACTTTCTTTTCGCATCTATATATATACCACATCATAGACGGGTCGAATTCCCATATAGGTATAGGTATATAGAAAATGTCTAATTAAAATCTCTGCGAGACCGATTAGCCATCGTAACTCTATATAATATATATAGCAATGCCAGTAGCATGCAATTTACGATTATTAATCGTAAATGTCCCGCGCACTTGTATGGATAATGTATACGTAAAGAGAAATACTATACCATCGAGTTATCAGCGCCGATCGGTCCACACTCTTCATTGACGATAACTATTCGAACTCGTGTGTTATAAACACGTGTGTATATGTGTATACGTATATATCCCGTTATAATCCACTGAAAAATCCAGCTTGGGTAATTATAAATTTACAACCGTATATACTCTAATCCTCCACCAGAGATACCGTAAATATTCTCTCTCCTACAAAGTTTCCCCTACATACATACACACACACACTTAAATAAACACAGAGATAACCGGAAATGCAGGCGAAAAGTTACGTTCCGCAAGACGAATTTTGCGCGGGCTGATAATTTATGCGGAGGTGACACACACATGCGAGAAGATGTAGGTTAAGGAATCGAGGATGCGCGAGGAGAGAGAAAGGAGGTACAGTCGTGGCATGTGAGTATATATATGCGTGTGATGTATAAATGCGTAGGTGACATGAATTGTACGGTCAGTGGCAGATGAATATAAAAGGGAGAAAAGAGGGTGAGGTGCTTCATGATGACGTTGATGTGTCTTTTGTGGAGGTGAATTACGATGACAGGTTATAGGTGTGGATTGTCATATATGTGTGTTTATAATATGGATGTATAGAAGGATTTTATTGGTGTTTTAGCGTTATTGGTAAAATGATTGATTGGTTGGTTGGTGCGGTTTGAGAATGCGATGACAAAAATTTAGTGAATTATTATATACGTCATCATCATGCGATCGTCGTGTGAGTCGGTGCGAACCTTTGGTCAACGTTATGTAAAATTATTATATACGATCGATACTTAAAGTTTATTTAATGAATATTTCTTACTCATATGCACTTATCTTAATTATATTTTAACTTATAAAGAAGTATAGCCAACACGTGGGAACCATGAAAATAAAAACAAAATACGGTTGTAATATCTGAAATTAATTATCCTCCTAAAGTGGATCCTTGCTTGATGAATCGTTTCTCGGTCATGTATATCACGTATAATTCAAATAATTCTGTATTTTATTTGAATTTCGAATGTTTAACCTGTTTATAACGCGGAAATCTCTTTGATTTATATACAAAGTGAACTTTTATACCGAACTTGCACTGCGAAAGTTATTTATAAATAAACACTTATTCTTTTTATAAATATTCAAAGTGATAAATATGATATTAAAATATATTTGTCCACGTCAAACTGAAGAAAGTTGCGGAGCGCAACTGATTTATCCTATTTGCACATTCGGAATACATAAGAAAATGCAGATGATTTTTTATTTATTATGCATATCTATACGGTTTATTTTAAATAAAAAAGTTTTACACACATATATATATATATATATATATAAAAACATTGATTCGAGTAAAATTTCACCATTCGCATTGTATTCGCATATATATCGCAAGTATTAACCTTAATAGTTGTGTTTGACGTAAATATATAATTATCATACCCACATTATATTTATCACTCCGAAAGTATACTATGCATCGTACCACTACTTAACTTCTGGCGATACCACGCGGTCACTAAATACGTAACGAAATAATATGTATACCTATACAATTTTCTATACTTATATATTTTGTGGAAACTTCGTGAACATCGTTTAACCGACTTTTCACATATATA
>JAYJLV010000001.1:5966589-5999863 GCA_036873485.1 Torymus texanus | reverse complement strand
TAGAACCTTCTTGCTCTGAACTCCGAGATAGACCCGTTTTGCATTGGGCGCCGAGATAGCACCTTTTTGCATTGAGCAGCGAGATAGATCCTTCTTGCATTGGACGACGAGATAGCACCATTTTGCATTGAGCGGTGAGATAAAACTGTTTTGTTCTACCGTTGAGATAGATCTTTCTTGTTGGGACCGCTGAGATAGCATCTTATGAATAGGAGCCGTCGATTTACGCGTATAGGCGCGTTGAGATGCGTTTGGAATTTACATAGTGTCGCGTGGAAACTTTTATATAAGATGATAGGTTGATATTTGGGAGAGACAGAGATGGTCATGCGTGGTTGGGATTAATTGGGCATATTTATATGGCGAAGTGACGTCGTGGGAATAATGTTGATATTGATTAGAAATAATAAAAATTGAATCAATTGGAAGTAATTCATACTGTTGACAATTCATTTGAGTTTATTTTTGTTGTTAAATCATTAGGATCGTAAATTTTTGTATTTTATTCTAAGATTTACTGTCGGCTATCATGGTCAGCCCAACCTGCTTGCGAGAAAGGTTATCCCAGAATAGCGTGATTAAAAAAATCGATTTTATAATTTCATTTAAATAGTTGTTCTACAAGTTAAAAACGTATAAATACTTTTAAAGTAAGAACTTTAGAATATTAAAAAAAAGCTTTTTTCAATTAATTAATTACTGTTTTCTACACAGAGAAAAAATATCGTTACAATTAACGAATTATGCTTTTAAATATTACACGCGAGTAGTATTTGTGATGAACGCAAATTCAATTATTATTAAGAAATAATTTAAAGTATTAAATTCTCCTGCTGCTAACAGAAATAATTCATTTTCTTATGGTGAAACTCATCTGTTTTAATAGTTATGGAATATGTCTCAATAGTTAAGGAATATGATTTTGTCCTTCCATTTCGCAGGATAAAGAATGTATCTTAATAGTTAAGGAGCCATGACTTTAATATAAGAAACAACGATAAAGGAGTGGTTTCTTAACTTTTGATGAATTTCTTTAACTATTAAAAAATATTCGTTTGTCCATATCCAAATGTCGATTCGTTAATAGTGAATGACATTCCTTTAATATAAAGATTTCTTTTTCTGTATGTAGAAAAAATGCGGTCAATTATCCCTAGTTCCCCTATAATATTGGATTATTGGAGTATAAAATAATAATATTCATTTTTTATAGCATAAAGATGTAACACTTAAACAATTATAAATATAGATAATTCTCCGACAAAAATAAAAAAATGTAAATAAGTCTTTAAAAAAACCCTGCATACACTTTAGATTCAATCATTTATCCTTAATCCTCATTTGAATCTCAGATCAAATCCCATTCAACAGAAAAACCGCGTAAAAAATCCCCAAGGTCTTCTAAAAAAAACGTCTCAGTGTTGATTCGTTGCAAAATTAATACACACACATAGACCACGAGCGTACGACGCGTAATTGAATCCGAACTTTGGAAAATTTCCGAGATTGCGCTTGAAATTTATGATAATTGCTTAATTAGGCACGTTTCTCTCTCTCTCTCTCTCACACACACACACCGCTATACGTTCATTTATAGCACAGCTCGAAAATCGACATGGCAGCAGTGGCTAGTATATACCGATAATTAAGCGCACGACCGGATCACTCGTGCATTCGTCGTGCGAAGAGAGAGAGAGAGAGAGGAGAGAGAGAGAGGGTCGGCGAACTCGTTATGTCGGGAACGGATTTTCCGATGACGCTGCGGCTGAAGCAGGGAAAAGGAGTGAAGTAGCGGATTGAAAGAGAAAGAGAGAAAGAGACAGAGAGGGAGAAATTAGGCGATCGAGGTTGTTGACTGGTTAGGTAGTTTGTGAGTGTTTATATATAGAAGTTGGAGGGATTCGGAAAATGGACGGTTTTAGGAGGGGGATGGATTGATGCGAAAACTTTCTGTATCGGCAACGAGTTGTTATGTGCTTTTAAATTGACGAATTTTTCGGTGGTTTCCTATAGAATGGAGTAAATATATGTAGAGGCATTTGAGCTTTTTTTTCCTAGAAATATCTTATCTCTTCAGTTTTAGTGCTCATAGGCTTTTGACTTTCGTAATTTTCAAATATAGAAGCTATACCACAATACCACTAAAAAAATAAAGATCAATATCATTAACCATTCCAACTCAGCCTTTATGACTATACGATGATGCCCGTTTAACTTATCACAAAAACTCTTATACCTCCTATCGCTCATCAACGCAACTCGCACCCTTAATCACCGAAACCCTATATTCAAATCCGCAACGTTCCCACTTATACATACATACATGCATACACAATATCCGCTAACGCATTTAAAAAAAAAAAATCCTCTTCTCTCTGTCCCACGGAAATTTATACATATATACGACAGCCAAAGTGAGAGAGAGAGAGAGAAAAAAAACGAAGAAGGGAAACTGGGGCGCCGAGCGAAGCGCGAAATAGAAAAGACCATTACTTGGCTGAATCAAAAAGCGTGCGCGTTCGCGGAGTATACACACACACACATACACATGGAATGCCGTCTGATTGAACAATTGGCCCCGAGTTGAGCCAATAAACTCGAGTTCATCGGCCCCCGAGGGGGCAGCGCTGGTGAACTGCTACTACTCTGTGTGCCCGTGTGAAGTATAGAGAGTGAGATACTTTGTCAGCGAGTTTATTTGCTTACGATGCTACATGCACACGTGTGCGTGTGTATATATATATATATATATGTGAGTAGAAAGTTGCATAGGTAGGTATAGCGTAGTTTTGAGGATATGTGTGTGTATGTGTGAGTGAGTATGAAGAGGGCAAAATTTGTTAATGGGGCCGTGAACTGTAGCTTCTGTGGATTTATTTAAGTTATTCTCTTGTGTTTGCAAATTTTCAAAGTTTTGCAATAGATGAATTCATTACACTTGTGTAGTTCGTGCCTGAGACATTGATTTTTAATTGAAATATTTTTTGGGGTCGAGGGTATTTTAGTTGTATATAAGCTGCATTTTACGATTCGTGTGAAATGTTACGTGGTGGTGTGGTTACGTAAAACTAATAAAACAAACTCATATCAGCATCAAAAGCGTAACGGATGATAAACGATAAAATTAAAATGGTCTGAATACTTCTGACCTTGAACACAAATGTGCGACAATTATTAAGTCTAATCGTTAATTAACCTTGATGGTTATCACATCACGGCATCGAAAGAAATTGCATGTTCATACAATAACTCAGGTTTTATCGCGATGATGTCTATGAGTTTTAAATGTCAATAATATACTTACCTGGTCTCGCTTTTAATCAATGAAATTTTAAGAAAAATGTCTCTATCACTTTTATTGTTTTTGGCGACGCTAGATTGAAATTGATAGATATTAAATCGATTAATCATTGACAGTATTGATTCTTAATAAAAGTATTTTTTTTTTTTCTTATAAATAGTATACCGGGAACTTTGATTATTTCCTGTTTGCATTAGTATATATTTTATGAACGTCGCTCGTTTTTATATAAGCGTTATTTGTAAAACATTTTTTATCATAAATTATTTGTTTGATGATCCCATTTACGATCCGCTATTTAATAATACTTTAAAGGCAAAACACATCGCTAGAAAAATATGGTCGACCTAAAAGCGCACTGAGAAATAATGAAATGTGCATTAAGTAGAATTTAGCAATTACTTACCTTTTTCATGGAGGCTGAAAGTTATGAAATCGTGATGCATGTACTTGATTGTGTTATTATAGTTCTTGTATTATGACGTTTAAAAATATTTTTCAAATAAAGAATGAATTTTTTTCATTATCTGAAAGTTTAGGTAAAGTAAGTGTAAAACAAAAAATTGTTTTTTTAATTAATAATAGCTTTTCAATTAATAGCAACTTTTTGTTCATTACCATTTTACTAAATATATAAATAAGTAGTTTTGAAATTATTTACTGTAAATATTTTACGTAAACTATAAGTAATAATCTTTCTTTGATTTAATAATTATGAAATATGAGTAAGATATGGTAATAAATTGAAATAAACAATCAAGCAAATAATCAATGGAAATAAAAATGAAAATCATAAACGAATATGGGTAAAGGACAATAAACGACAAGGATGTAATCTTTGTATATATAATATATTTATATATATTATTTATATAGTTTTTTACAAGGCACAGGTAGCTTACACACTTATTTTTTCCCATTTTCCTTTTATCGCTCTGTACATCACGCGTACCGAGTTTTTCTTTCTATCTCTCTCACATGCACACACGCACGACTATTGCTTTTTACATTCAACCCGCGAGATTACAATGCGACTTCTCGTACGCCTCTTCCATCTCCACTTTATTTATATAAATTTCCATCCTTCTTTCTCGCTCTTTACTCCTTTCTCTCTCTCTCTCTCTCTCTCTCTCTCTCTCTCTCTTTTTCCATGTACTTGCTTTAGCTCGATTCTCTTACACATGTAATGTTAGTCGCAGGCAATTATCATACAAACGATAAGAACTTTTTTTCATTTTTTCTTACTTTACAAAAATCTTTTATACTTATATGTGAATCATTTTTATTTTTTATTTATTTTTTTTTTTACTTCTTTTTATTTTTTGTTACTTTTAACGTCGATCGTCGTGCTCGCTTTTTTCCTATGTATTAAAAATTAAGATTCCTCGTTCACTTATAACCTTCGTTTCATAATTAATTTTAATTGAAGAAATTCCCTTGTCCTTCCTTCTCTCTCCATCATCGCTATATATAAATTAGAATTCGAATGGATCCCGTCAAGTAACGCAGTCATTACCTTGATAAAATTTAAAATTTAAAAGCGTTAATAAGCCGCGCGCAAGTGCAAGTTTGAAATAGACCGCCGTCTCTCTCTCTATAACGATTATTAAAAAGAAAAGTTCGCCTTGCCGCCAACTTCTATTATTACTCTCCTCTCTTTCTCTCTCTCTCTCTCTCTCTCTCTCTCTCGGTATGGTAAGTGAACTCGCACGGGCAATATATTAACTCGATAAAATCTTCATACTGGACGTAACAACTTCATAACTAAAAATGACTTAAGAAGACGTTTATACACGCGGCTGTGTGCGCACGCGCGCGTAAAGCGAGTGAGGTGCACTTACACGAGGCAAAAGTGCTTCCCGATAATAAAAACGTAACCGTTAGCGGTAAATCTGAAATAAAAGTTGAAGGCAGTTAAAGCGCGCCGGCAGGCCGTTGTAAATCCAGAGCAAATACTTCGTTTCTCTCTCTCTCTCTCTTTCTCTTCCCCCCTCTCTCTCTCTCTCTCTCTCTTTTTTAGAGCTCCGGTTGTTATATTTTTTCATTATGCACCGAGATAAGAATCTCATTAAACTAATTGAATTTTCGAAATATCTCGCGTTCGTTCTATATAATAAAAAAAGAGGAGAATGTTTATCTCAAACACGGCTAAATTTTGTTTTTTGTTTACCGAAGTAGCTTCTGAAAAACAAGGAAATTAGTGTTGTAAAAATGTTCACATGTCTCGTGATTTTTATCGGTTCGTAAAAAAAAATAATTGTAATAATTTACGATCTGCAGGTACCAGGTGTATATATAATGTTGTGCTCAAAGTGTCAACACTCGTCAGAATAATAAACTCACATACTATTTCTTTTTTTTAAAACGCTAAAATTTCTGTTATCCGCGTCACTCTATATCTCGTCTAAAAAATATTTTATTCCCTCCTCAAGATATCGCGAGACATCCAAGTGACCGCCAACGGAACCTACGTATATATATGTGAATACGTGTAGAACGAACTGCTGACATAATTAAAGGTGCCCCGATGCCGGCGGCGCTCGTCTCTCTTTCCTTTTCTGTGCGTGCACACGTGTGTATATAAGTACGTTACTGGGTCAGCGTGGCGAGTTCTCGACCCCGAGGCGCGTCTCTCTGTTGTCTCGTTCGTAACGGTATATAGTCGCCGAAGGTGCGAAGAGAGAAAAAGGTGATAAAAGATGCTGGATGATTTTTCTTTTTTTCCTTTAACGTTGGGTTACTTTCGTAGATTTTTTGGTTTCTGCTTTATATATTGTACCGTGTTGGTAGATAAGGTAAGAGACGGTTTCGATGAAAATGAAATGGCGAGTTCTTATCGCAACGACACGATGAATGAAAAAGAGGCGATCGGTATCGCGTAGTTCATTCATAAAAACATTTTTATTGCGCCACAATGTATTATATTATACGCACGTTTATCCGATCTCAAGATGATAAATTTTACTCGTGTCATTATTGCTTTGTATAATAGTTCTGCTAAAATGTATAACGAAAGTTCGAGTATCTTGATATTGTCGAGTGGATGTATATATATATATGAAATAGAGGAGTCATTGAACCGGAAATCACGATGTCGTTTGTAATGAAATGGAAAAAAAAGAAATAACGAAGTGAAGAGTTGCAGGTGAATGCGTAATTTTCATATTCTCTGCGCGTGATAATTTGCCATTTGGAGCTGAAGTGAAACAGTGCTCTGGTTTGTAAAATATATGCAATTTTATTTCTATTTCAGATATATAATGGCATGGTGCCAGGTCAACAGTCATCTATCAAAGCGATAACGGACCTTTTTTTTTACTACGCCGAGAGAATTTCGAATTAAAGAATATATATAGATACTCTCGTCGTTATAATTTTTATATAGCATTAATTGTTAAACGTAATGTCTATCATCATTTATTTTTCATTGTGTTTGAAACCTTAAAATCAAAAAATTTTGACATATATATACCAAAGCTATACATATTTTTACATTATACAATTCACAAACTACTGTTCTAGTTCCTTTAACTTTCGTGTTCCTCTCTACCTTACTCACACTTACGAATTTTCCTACGAGAGAAATAAAAAAAAAAAGAAGAAATGAGCACGCGGTACCGATTGCCAAAAGCTCTCGCGAAATAAACCGTCGCGTACACGCGTTGCGACCGCAACAAGGTTAGCTGCCGACTCGGAATTATGATTAATGCCCGCAGACATCCGCAGTAATTTAGAAAATTGCCCGAGAGAGAGAGAGAGAGAGAGATTCTTTCAGTGCGCGTAAAAAAGTTGTGACCTCGAGCTCGTATGCGCGCGAGTCTTCGTCGATTCCGGATGCAAAGTTACGTGATTCGCGTGGGAGGTACCGGGTGAGTGAACACATACACACATATATATATACATATATATATATATATATAATGGAAAGAGAATCTGGTGTTTTTTTAAAGAAGAAACGTTGAACTCGATAACTGAAATAAAAATTATAACCTTGTATTATTACACTTTACTAAATTTTGTTAGCAAAACTTTAACTACATGTAGAATTCTATATTTTTTTCCTTCATCGTAAATAATTTCAACCATCGCAGCCTTCGTATTCCCAAATAAACTTTAACGACTCTACGTTACTCGCGTGTATATGTACTCTTTTTCCTCGAAAAAAAATATATATATATATATATATATATATAACCCCGGGATACTCGACCGATACCCTGACCGACCATTCACCAAAATTGCTGCAGCCATTTACAAACCACTTCATATCTCTCTCTCGTTCTTTCTCTTACTCGAAAAAAAGGAAAAAAAAATCATCTCTCTTTCTCTCTGACTCGCGTGTAGATTACCAGCGATTGAAAAGACTCGACCCCGTTCCCTCATCGTTGGTCCATCGTCGCGAGCAAATTGCCGGGATTATATACACCGAACGATCGATCGACTAACTACACCACATAATGTTTGCAGTATTGGTTGCGAAGAGTGTGTAATTATCGATGCGCGTGCGAATTGACCGACGAGTTTTCTCGGTTCGTTGACGTGATGAGGTCTTTGCGCTTGGTGAGTATGGTATTTTCGATATTAACGAGTAATTTCGTCAGGATGATAATTTTATCAGAAAAGAAATTTTTGTTTTTATGAGGTAGATGATTGTGTATATGTTTTTTCTTTATTTTAGAGGGAAGAATTGATGGTGTGAGGTGAAATGGTTCGAATAAATGGTAAAGTTAGCGATAAATCAGTTAGAATACAATGTCGGTTGTTCCGATTGCAAAACATGTATAGATAATAGCCGTATTATCAGCATATGTGTAGAAAAATACCGCACGAGGTAATTATGAATGGCTGTTGTTAAGAGACGAGAAAAATAAACGCGAACCGTAGTATGAATCAATTTACTGTATTAGCTACACCTCAACGGTGCGTAACGTACCAATTTTTTCATTGTTACGTCACCTACAAAAGAAAATAAAAACTTATTATTCCTCATAAATCATTTGCTGCATATAAACCTCAACAACAAATTCTAAAAAAAAAAGAACCTATCCTACCGCCACATCTTTAATTCCAAACCCATCCTCCCCAACGATCTCAGAAAAGAACTATATGTAAAAACGTCCGACTTCAGCACAGCATATCATACGCGTTCATTCGGGTAAAAAATCTCGCGTTCGCGTATATAGCTGGAGGCGTTGAAAAGCGATCGATCTCACGTGTCGTCGACGAGTAAGAGAGAGAGAGAGAGCACCGTTGACCTCAATTCCTCTTCACCATCGTCGTCGTCGTCGTCGACTCGAGATACGTCGAGGAGCAGTGCCGTTGCTACTGCTGCTATACTTCCGATGTATATAAGCAGGCTGCGGTCGACGTGCGACGACGGACCGTTTGTCCCCTTTCAAAATACACGTGCGAGTATATTGCCACGTGTGGAAAAAGAAGGCTATTGTAGGTACGTAGCTGATAGAGTTGGTAGGTGTATAGAATTTGTCTAATATCGTGGTTTTCTTTTTCTTTTTTGGTAATTGTGTGAGATTGATTTTTAAGGATTATACGGATGATACACGGGCTTAATTGATGGAATGGCTTTTTTTTAATTCTCGAGGATTTTTATCTTGGGTTCGGTTATATAACGTAGCAAGTAATAGTACGATATAGTTGGCGATAGTACGATGGATTGCGCCTTTTCAATGTAAATAATTACGGTCAATTTAATCTAAGAAAAGAAAAAAAGAAAAACATGATGGCTTGGATGATAAAAGTGTGAGAAAACTTGGTGTTGTATTATAATGGTTACATAAAAAGGCAAATCATCATTATTTATCGAGTGTAAAAAATAAAATCTTTATATATAAATATAATAGTAAGCAATGTACAATTCGAAGAAACAAAGTTAATTGTGTCTTCGTTAAATTATCCAATCATACGAGGCATTCAGTCCTCGCATGTTAATTAATATATGTATATATAACAAATGTTAAAAAGTCACACATTACACGTGACAATTGTCATTTCAACGTATACTTACGTCTCGCTTTCTTAAAGTTCAAGTACTAGATAAGCGAGCACGACGATAAAAGCGATAACGGTGGGGTCGAACTGAATGACAGATCTTAACGAGGCGAAGAACAAACGGGACGAGAAAAATCTCATTGGCCTAAGATAAACAGGGCGCGGAAGGGGATAGTACATATTATATAATAATTATAATGGCGATTGCTTCAAGTGTGTGTGTCAAAATAGCGATATTAGTTTCACTTCTCTCGGTTTCTCTTTCTTTCTTTCTTTCTTTCTCGCTTCTCTGGGTACAAAAATTTACAAGATCCTGGGGACGAATTATCGTACGAATTTCAGTATGTGATATCATCATTCTCTCAACTGAAATTCGTGCGATAATTTCAATCATCATCATCATCATTATATCATTAATCGTCATCGTCTCTCGTCGCACATCATTACCTTCACTTAAACGCTAAATTTTCTTTCGTAAAACGAAGCTGCCCACCAGGCGGGCTTCTATACCTCATGTCTCTTGTGGTTTTTGTTATTTTTTGTTGTTTCCTTTCATTTTTTGTTGTTGTTTTCTTTCACTTTCTACATGCTTAACGGCTAGTAATATAAAGATACTTATATAATTGTACAGTGTGTACGATGTTCGTTAATACAATATAGACTCTGCATTAGATACAATAATCTTTTCATGCTCGCTCTCATTCTTTACTCAAACTTCTTTTCTTTTCTTTTTTTTTTCTTTAAAACTCTCACTTCACTGGAAAAGACATAATCATCGTTTAGTTGCACCAGCTATGATTACAAACTCTTCGCGTTGCTTCGAGAGCGCAAGAATAAGAAACCTCGCTATCATGCGCTCTCGGCTTAGAATAATATAATTATCATATCGGTACGATAGAGCTTTTCTGACATCTAGAAAAATCTCAACTCCCACTTTATTTATACACATCGACCGAATCAATTTACAAGATGCGCGATATCGTCGTTATATATATTTATATATATATATATAAGCACACGCGTACATTATGCACTCTCCTCTCTCTCGCGCTCGCTCCACTTTTTCATTTGTTCATTATTGCTTATTGCTTTGCTTTCAGATTGCAATACTGAGGCAGAAAAGGGATATAATCGCCTGGTCTTCGTTCACCGCGTCATCTCCAACGTTTTCCTTCTCCCTCACCACGCGACGACACCATGTTGCTCGAAATCCCCCTGGAAAAATCTTTTTCTTGGAAGCATTCGGTGAAAACGATTAATGAGTATTTCACTGTCTCTCACTTTCTCCCTCTCTCTCTCTCTTTCTTTCTTACTCTCTACGAGCAAAAAGAGAGAGAGAGAGAGAGAGAGAGAAGAAGGAGACGGAATGAATCCTCTTTGAAGGATATATTCCATTGTCAGTACGTAGGTACGGGGGAGAAGGGAGGTCGAAAGAGTTGCGCAGTAGATAAAGACGGCTTCGATCAGACCGGGACAGCGACGACGACGACGGTGGCGGTATAGAATCCCAGGGAAATCCTTGGCGCCGCTCGTTCGCGTATAGTCTCGGCTCCTAAATTAATCACAGTTACAGCAATTTACATATCGCCTCTCTCTCTCTTTCTCTCTCTTCCGTTCGTTCTCTCACTCTCACTCGCTTGTTCTGCCATTGTCCGAAGATGAAAGGGATTCGCTCTCGATCTCTTTCGTTTTTCTCACTCTCAGCCAGCGACGAAGAGAGAGAGAGAAATCTAATAGACGCGCGAGTGTTCCAGGAGGTGAATTACTTTGCTTCCCATCCTCTTACCCTTACTTCCGACCGTCGAGCGAGTAATTGGTGATTTTGTAGCAAGGTGTTTTTCCAGAGAAAGGTTTCCTCTGCGTGGAGTTTCGAATTTGTAAACGGGCGTTTGTTGATGATTTTACCCTTTGTCTGTTATTTAAACTAGTTGAACAAAGTTTGAAAAAGAATTATTTTTTTTCGTTTATTTGGAGCACGACAGACGCTGATGGAAGCACTGGCACCGCTTTTTATTTTATTCATCACGTGATTCGTTATTTTTATAGAGTATTATTATATAGAATAAGTAGAAAATAAATTCATATTAACTAATTTTTTTGCAAAAATAATCAAAGATATAAAACGTTCAGTTTTGAAAATAGAATATGTCATATATGACTCGTATTATCACGAAGATATTGATGAAAAATCTTAATGAAAAAAATGAAATATTTCTCGAAGATATAAAATATTTAAATCATCAATTTTACCAAGCATATTGCAGCCTATGTATCTCAGCTATCATGATAAAAAACAAATCTTCAAAGTATCTTAAGAATATATTATATCCTGAAGCTGTCAATACCCCCTACCCCCCGTTCATGGCCTCTTAAAATATTTTTGTGCTAGAGACGTAAAGCTTTATCGTTCATCGTCATCTTTAAATATATCTTCGATTTTTATACAGTATCGCTTCAAAATTTTTATTCATTATACCCCCAAGTCATTCCACCCACCATCTATTTAAAATTGAACATTCCACGTGGCCGTCAACCACCTTCTTCCTCCCAACCACACAGAGAAAAGACCTTGAAACTCCCATTCAAAAAGTCACCAACCAACTCGATACACATTTCCCTCCTAATCAATCATTCAAACAATACCTTCTACGTTATCCAATTCAAAACTCTCTCGCATTCAGTATACTTTTTTTTCCCCCAAATCATAAATCCAGCCACTATCAATAAAAACCTCTCCGCGTCCATTAGAAGGTCACTCTCTCTCTCTCTCTCTTTCTCTCTTCTCGCGCTGCGTCATCTGCGAGTGCGTCTTTCTTAATATCGCTATATACCCTCCTGAGATAATCTCTCTCACACGTACATACATACATACATACACACACATATACCGAAGCAAGAAAGTTGCTGCACGGCCGCTGCCGCAGATTAAGGACATAACTCATCTCTTTCTCGCTCGCTCGCTTGCTCGCTTGCGATTCCGTCCCAAAGCTTACATAATAAATCAAGGTTCCCGCCTTTGCTTTTCGCGCGCGCGCCACGCTCTCGTACCCCATACTACATAACCATTGCTCAGACATACCTTCTTCTTCTTCTTTTTTTTTTATTCTTCTCTCATTATTATTATTATTATTATTATTATTATTATTTTAGCTTGCGCGCGCGCGCACGCGCATTCGTGATAACCTCGCTGTGTGTGTATAATATATCGGAGAACGCGCGAGAGCATCTAACACAGCGCGCGTCGCGTGATATGGTCTAAACCTTCGCACCATCACACGGATATTTATATATTTTGTGTTTCTTTTTTCTCAAGTTTTTTTTTTCTCTTTTCTTCTTTTTTGTTTTTTTCTTTTAATTTATACATCGTATGCGTCGTTTTAAACCTTACCTTCGTTTAGATTTCGTTAACTTCAAGGTTTCTTACCTCTTATTTATTTATATATATATATATATATATATATACTCATTGCTCTCTCTCTCTCTCTCTCTCTGTCATTCAACTTTCGCTTGCGCTATATAATAATTCCTCCCTCTTTACTTGCCAGTTCAGTCGTAAAGTGCGACGTCTTTACACACCTGTGGGGTGTCGTTATATTATCCTATTACGTAATAATTAACGGTATTGCTTAGAAGCTACGTGTCGGTATAAAAACCTATGCGGAAGGGGCCGTGTGCGCCGAGCGAAACTCTCACTCATTAAACTCATCATCATCATCATTATCATCATTCGTGTTTCCTTAAACCTACGTTGTACTTTGCGACAGTACACACAACCTTTAGAATTTCGCTCGGTACGCACATCGTCGACTCTAACTAGCGCGTATGTCGTATGTGGTGTTTTTTTTTGTATGGTATATTTATAAGGTATATATATATATACGCTTTCCGATCCACTTCGTCCTCTTTTTTCTTTCGTTCTCGCGCTCACCTAGTCGTCGGTATCTGTCTGTATATGTATGTATGATGGTTACTTAGAGCAGCGACGCTATGGTGTTACGGTTGTTGTTGTTGTTTTTTAGTTGTTGTCTCCAGGTTGCATGGTGGCGCGTTTAGAATCACCTGAACGCAACGAGTATGAGGATCAGGGTCGTCAGGACGAGCATGGGTGAGTGAACGCTCAGGCCAGTGGCGCCGTCGATGCATTGACCTGAAAAAGAGAATAGAAATGGATATTGGATTAGTGAAATTTTTTAGTCAGATATCAAACAGAATTCAAACATGCAAATTTAATTTGAAAAGTTCTATCAATATTTATAATAATTGTGGTTTGATTGAAAATTGAAGCAATTAATTGTTCGTTTTGGTAACGAATTAGATGGAATTTTTCATTGAAAGTCTATATGTGTATACGCTCTATTTTCAGTAATTAAAAATGAAAATTACTCAAAGGCTTTCTTTTTCCAAATTTTTCACAAAAATATTTACTACTATTTTGAACAAACTTTAGAAAAAAAAGATTATTTCTCGAATATAATAATGATGTAATATAATTTTTTAATTCAATACTGTCCAAGTTATATACTTTATTTACAAACGAAATTAATTTTCAGTGAAAATGTCAAAGATCTTTAATAAAAAATAATTATAATGCTTCGTAAACCTACCACATGGTATAACAATAACAAGAAATCACCATATACACTATAAAAAAATACTAAATTTTTCATATCGTATCAAAAATCTTACCCCCATCCACCAAAAAAAATAAAAAATCCCATACCGCCACCAACAACAACAACAACTTACCGATACTAGTCGCATTGAACGCGAGTAGCGGCAACGGCGGCGGTTCCACGCCTCTCTGACACGCAACTGTACTCGCCGTCAAGCTAACGACACCACCGTTTTCTCTGTACATGAAACAAAGTCGTCGGCTGTTACGATAAGGTTGAGCTCGCGAACCTTCAGGTCCTGACCATCCTTGTCGTGGCCGTGCTAATGGCGTTGCTATCACAAACTGCGTGCCTTCAGCATCGAACCAGCGTCCGTGGCATGAGTATGCTAGAAAATCGATACCTTATGTATTGTACGTACGTGTGTGTATATGGCAGAGGAAGGAGGAATAGGAGGGATGATTATTATTGGCACTTTAGGTCTGTAATTGTCAGGCAGGAGGTGGTTGTAAATCATCAAGCGAAATGGGAGTTTATGGTACGGGGATACGTGGACGGTAGTAAGGAGCAGAGAGGCTGATGCGTGGTTAGGTAGAGATGTGTGGGAGTGTATGGAAGTTATAGGTGTGAGCTGTGCTGTGTCGTAGGTGAAAGGTGGTTTGTGGGTATGGGGTGTGGATTGTTTAGAGGATTGGAAAAATGAGTTTGAATTGTCTTGATGGTGGGATAAGTAGGGTGAAGTAAGGTAAATGTATAGCTGTGAGATTGTCAATGACAATGGTACTATATGTTAATGTAAAATAGTGATAATTTAACTTGGTTGTTTTAATTAATATACTAAACGCGTCATACTTCGTCTCGTTTTTAGTCCTTACGAGATTTAAGATCGTTGAACGGAAAAATAAATTATCTGGAATGTTATCGTATTCATCTTGGCTCGATTACGCTCATATCACGGATGATATTGAAATTTAAGAATTGTATTTTTTTCTGTAAATGAGTTTACAAGTGTTTTTTCATTTCTCTATTGCACTGAAATTGCACCCGGTTTGCAATGTGAAAACTTTTAACGGAATTATAAGTTTAAAATTTTATTTCTGAAGGTTATTTTCAAGCTGTTGCCATTCCAAAAGTCTTTGAATAAACGTTATATCATTTTACACAGTTTACTGTCCTCTTCCACTTATTACATGATATTTACAGAAAAATTAAAAAATGCACTTTTTATGAAAATGTATGTCTCTCAAAAATCTGGGTTTACAATAAAGATAATAGATTAATAAAACAATATAGAAAATCATAGAAAAAGAAATTTTTGAATAGCTTACAGCTCTAATGTATTGTGAAATTAAAAAAAAATTCATTTATAGTTCAAAGAATTGTCAAGCATCAGAAAGCATACATTTGTACAATAAATATTGTTAAACATCAAATTATTGAAAGAAAACAGTGAAGAAATACAACAACGGCATTCACAAAATTTATAAAATTAAAAAATATAAGTTATTGTGTACGTATTTGTACTTTTATAAGGTAAAACAAACTGATTGCACTTAATAATTTTTTCATTCTAAGGAAAAATATACGATCCATTTATATTTCATATTACCAATAAAAAAACATGTATTAAATAAGTTATTGTAATAAGTGAAAAGGGACAGTAAACTGTGTACAATAAATAAGTTTACTCAAATAATAACAAAAACTTGTGGAATGGCAGCAGTTTGAAGATAACTTAGAGAAATAAAATTTCAGAGTCAGATTTTCGTAAAAAATTTCCAACCCGGATGCAATTACAGTGCAATGAAAAAAAAATAAAATAAAAGAGTATAATTGATCATTCTTGATTAAAAATGTATTCAGTTAAAAATGTAAAAGTGTTCAGCTATATTTGCTAAACGGGTTATGACTGAATTGTTCAAATTTTTCTATTTCAGATATAGAGGTCACATATTTATTTAATGAAAATGGAACTTCATTATTGAATCTACAAGATACTGATTTTCTATCAATAAACTGCGTGGAAAGTAAAATTAAATTAAGCATAGCACCTTTTCTGATATGCACATCGTTCCTGTAACTAAATTAATTCAACGATTGTCTGACATATTTAATTAAATGACTGATTGATTTTACGATGTGAAACTGTATGTAACTTATTGAAAAAAAAGTAAAAGTTTAATGGTCTTAGAATTCGATCCACTAATTCGATGCGCTTATTCAGCAATTTATTTAACTTTTCTAGAGCGAATCGAATTCTTTATCGTCTAAAGTTTACAATAAAAAATCGAATTTATTTAATTTCTTTTTTGCTATCAGAAAATGTAAACAGAGCAACCTAAGCTTTTAAACACGTTAATCATTGTATTAAACTCTTCGTGAAATCAATATAATATTCAAACGATACTGGCTCGTTTAGTAAAGTAATTTTCACTAATAAAGGTTATAAATCTACCACCAATTTATCCTTAATTTTTAACTAGTCCAATTCATCCCTCCAATCCACAGATAATCCAGCAAATTCGCCTACTCCTCAACACTTTTCCCCACCCATTTTCTCTATACAGTTCTATGAGCACAAAAGCTCGTAGCAATTAGCCGCTATATCAGGCGGTCGGGCAAAGACGCGTCTCGCTTTCACCGAGTCCTCTCGAATATCAAGTGTTAAAGGGTCGCTTAGACACCCACCAGTGACGAAGTCCTCGTCGACGCAGTCGCTTTGAAACTCCATCCGGTCGGCGGTAGAACAGCCAACGGTCAGGGTCGTTATCTCCGAGTTGCAACGTTCGCGTTCGGGTAGTTCCTGTTCCTGACGCTTTCTCCGTCGTCGACGACGTCGTCGTTCATCGTACGTTGGGTATTCCTCGTCTACGTCCGTATCTTCGTCTGTCTCTACGTCGTACTCGTCATCGTCTTCTTCGATTTCACGACGAAGACGTAGGAGATCGCGTGAGGTGAGGAAGGTTGGATAGACACGTTTCTTCTTCGGAGGCTCGTCCATTTCGTCGATGTACACGCCGATGTAGTCGTCATCTGGGGCATCCTCAATAGCAGCATCGTCGTCGTCGTCGACGACAATGCCGTCGTTCACGGATTTTGGCGCCCAGGAGCGACTGGATTGCGTGAGGTCGTCCAGGTCGGCTTGGAAGTCGTGGATGTTGGGTTGGCGTCGAGAGCGGAATTTTCCTGCAAGAAGGGTCGGTTGAGATTTAGTTTGTGGTGTTGAGACTTTTGAGGTAATGCTATACACATTTTCTGTTTTTGTATATCTTTATAAAATATCGATGGTTTTCTTTACAATAATAATGCATTAAAAATGTTTTTATTTTAGTTGACGCGGTTTTTTTTCTCCGTTACGGTTGTAAGTATATTAGTGAAAAATTCAATAATATCAGAAACCTATATAATAATAGAGTTTAGATATATCATTCAACTAATTATTGCCTGTACATTTATTAAAAGTTTCGTGTACGTCAGATAATACTACAATGGCAGATGGAAGATAGAGAAGAAATTAAAATTGAGTAATGGATATATACACACACACACACACACACACACACACACACACACACTAAATTCATGTATGAATTTTAATTACTGCCACACGGAAAAAATAAAGCTAATCTTTCTTGTTTCTACTAGTGTTATCAGGTGGTTTAGGAAAAAGTCAAAGAAGTATTATAAAAATAGCAAAATTAACTTTATTTATGAGGAATTCCTCATCAATAAAAGGAAAATTCTACTTTTTTTTAATATTATTTCCTCCTGTATTGTTGTAAGTAAAATAGCTTATCATTTTTAAGTTACAGCAACTGAAAAAGTATTTATTTTTCTTGGTGCAAAGACGTCACTGCTTTATTAGCCAGAATCCCGTACGACATTATTCTTCCGAACTACTACATGTTTCTCTATTCGACCATTAAAAACTTTTTACAAAACAGAAAAGTAAAGAAAAAATCATCATCCACAATCTCCAAAAAAACCTTATTCATCTTACCGTTAAAAACCTTCTGGGGCCCATCGCGTAACCTCATCCTCTCCATCCTGGGCCACAGTTCGTCTTCTACCAGTTCATCCTCAATCTCCGCTTCAGGATCACTAGGATCAGCAGCTCTCCTCTGTTGTCCGCTACCCGATCTAATCCTCCTTTGCTGTTGTTCCTGTTGCTGCTGCTGCTCGTGCACTAGGTACTGATTGTTACCTCGGCGCTTCTCCACGTCGAACTCGAGCTTACGCTCTTGACCATGTCTCACTCGTTGCTCAGGCTTGTAACCCTTGCTACGTGTTGATGTGGATCCAGGTAGGACGTTGGTTTTCTTTGAGTTAGCGTGAACGCTGTTGCCGTTACCGTTGACTCCGGTCACGGTGAATTTTCCGAGGTACGGGCATTGACGGGGTTCCGGTGAGCTCGCTGGAAGCAGAAAATGAACCATGGTGGTTAAAAGTTGGATATATATGAGTAAGTTGTATGTGCTATCATTTCGTTGTATTATTTTTAGGTCATTGTAGTGGATTGTAAAGAGATATTTAACAATATGTTAACTATATATCCATGGATTAAGGTAAGTTAGTATACGTTTAACCACGTGGTTATTTCTCGATACCTATATATAAGTTCTAATATTCATTCTTTTGATATGCAATGTCCATAATAGATCACAATAATTTAACATTACATTTTTAAGCATTTATCGTAACTGTAGTAGGAAAAAAGTAGAATCAGAAAGTTGCCAAATGTTTTGTTCTCCGATACCATTCGATATATAAATCGCAATGCCCACAGAAGAGTTTGAAGTATTGAACGGAGATTGTCGTACCGACATATATATATATTTATTAATCCATATTCTATAATATAGATAACTACAAGAGTTTATTGATTTATAAAAAGACGGTGGTCATAAATCTTGAATTAAATCCTCAAACTAGAATTAATTTTTATTTGCACTTTGGTTGGTTAAATAGTGCCAACAAACAAAGTTGGCTTCTGAGTATTAATTTATTTTAAAATTTAACCAAAGTTCAATTTAAGAAAAATATAGTTCCAAGTGTAAAAAGAATCCTCACTGAGAAACTAAGAAACTTTTGGAACATATAATCAAGAAAATATATGTTGCTATCATCATTTTATGTTAATCGTTCTGAAAAATGTTCTAAAGAAATAATTAATTACGTCGAACTTTGAATGAATTTTTCCCATTCGGCTAATTAAAAAATTTCAAAACCACCAAGAACACCGAAATTACCATGTAAACGGAAACTCCTCGATTCGGAAGAGTTTTCCAATTCGCGGGGTACTGCAACATCAGTAGTAACGTTCGAAAGCTCCTCTACACCACTACCACGCGGTTCGTGTACCACGCGCGCTCTCCTCCTAACTTTAATCGCGGTTATACATCGAAAGTAAATGTTTAGGCAGTTAATGGATACCGGAAACTTGTTTTTGCGAGTTACTTTGACGAACTGCTGCTTCTGCTGGTGGTGTGCGCTCACGCGCGTAGGGATCGTTTATCAAAATTAAACACCACTGATGAAGAGAGAGAGAGAGAGAGCTCTCGAAGACCGCTGGGCTTCTCGAATCTTTCTTGAACGAAACTTTGGCAGCTCTGTGCCTAATAAGACTGTTATCAACTCGTTCATCGTCGTTTAAAGTTTTTCTTTTTTTCATATGAAGTTATCATGGTTACGTGTACGTTAGGTGGTCTATGATAAATAATGTAGTTTTATACGGTTCTGTATTGTGATTTTTTTCGATAGTTATAAGTAATTCTCAGAGAATGCTATATGTTTATTTTGAAATGTTAATATTTATATATTGAGTGTTTTGTATTGAACTTTGTCCATGGTTTACTCTGATGTAATTATGAAACTTAATAAAGAGAAACGTTGGGAAAGGTGAACAAGCTGTTTGACGTAAAAATGATAACGGTTTCAATTGTTAAGATAAGTAATCTGCGTCGTGTCAGCTTTAAAACTGATACTAAAACAGAGAGGGATTAGCAAAGTTTTGCGAAGTTCTTTTCACGCGTTTTCCTCATTTGGTACACGTGATGTTGCATATTTTTTTCTTATTGTCAACACGTGAATCATCATCCTAGAGATTTTATCGTATTATCTTATTTATGCTATATCTTGCTCTGTCTGGAATCGAAATCGACGAGTACGTGTATTACGCACATAGACACCATTTCTAGAAGTCTAAAAGGTATGTATTCAATCATCAATAGTACTGTTGCTTCTCACAAATTTGAGACTATATCGAACCTAATAAATCATGAAATAAGATTGCATCAAGACAAAAGAGGTTCCTTTTAGTGCTACAATGATCAGTTTATACAACTTTTATAACATATCCATCAATTAACTAATAATTTTCTAAGAATACAAATTAATTATATCTCTAAACGATATATCATTTTGTTTTATTATATCGATAACGAGCGAACCATTGATTTATAGTAATCGATAAGTAGCTAAAACCAATGTACTGTGACGTATCCTACGTTTAAATCTAACAAATCAATCAAAAATGTCCTCTAAATTTTTCCATTCCCACTAATAAACGTATTAACTCTCACTTCACTCACTACCTTCTAAAAAAAACATTGTAATTCATCTCTCCCCCTACTCCACAGGTCCATCATTCATCAATTTTTCAACTCTCCGCATTACATCTCATTCAACCACCCAGTATTCACGATGAGCACAGCTCGCGAACCCAAAATCACTACCACCTCCTAAACTTATCTTCATCCGTGTGCAAAAAAGACACGCGCTCTTCGCTCGTCCATTCATTCATCGTAACTTCTTTCTCTCTCTCGCTAGATAAAACCTTTCGCACACGTAAAACTTCGAGGGTTCCGCTCACTGTGGTGGCGGTCTGACAAACAACTTTAGCCGATGAATCCTGGTCGTTCACCCCTTTTCCTTCCTTACTATACTCGCCATCGGGAAAGAACCTAATTATCGTATCAGGCGGATCTAGGATCGCACGAGCGTCCGTGACGAGGCGAGTTTTGTGGCAGAAGGAGAAAGAGAGAGAGAGAGAGAGAGAGAGAGACGAGAGCAAATGAATGAAGAGACGAGGGAGAAGAATGGTGAGCGATGAGACAATGGACGCCCAGAGTGGGTATATATAGTGGTTGGTTTCAAGAGAGGAAACGTTACTGCTCTGGAGCTTTGAGTTTTCGATGTTTTTGCGAGAGTTCTTTGTCTTTAATAAGGTCGAATTGAAGGTGAATTGTTGTAATAAGTTAGTATACAGTTGATGACTTTTTTACGTGATTTATGTAGGGTAATTTTGCTCAACCCTCGAGTGGAAATCCGCTTTATATTACTCTTATTTACGAGAGAAGTTTTTTTTTTTCATGATTCCCAGCCATTTTCTGGACACTTTCCCAAAATGACTAAGAAATGACTATAGGGGACGGGGGAGCGAAATAATGGTCTCATAAATAGGAGTAATATTGTGCTCTGATATTTCCATCGAGGAATCGCTGAGTAGAATTTTCTGGATTTGATGGCATTCATAAAATGTGGCATATATAAGAAATCTATTTTCGTTTAGATTAAGTAAAATATATAATAATAGTATACACTAAACAGTAAAATATAGTAGACCAGATTTAGCTTAATGTCTTTCTGGAATTACAAATCAAAAAACTTATAACGTTAAAAAAAAAGAGGACAATCATTTCATACAACATTATAGCTATTCTTACATCATTTCCATCTTCCTCAGCGATCACCCGCATCATCAACTTACTAGTGTCCTATTCCCTTCCCTCCAACACACAGTCACTTTCTCTTTCACTCACTCACTTCCTCCATTCTCCCTTCTCGACATTCTAATTCCGTCCCGAAAGTAATAAAGAAAATTGAAAGGCGCCCCGCGAAAGAATAAACACGGAACGAACTCGAGAAAGAACAGACGGAAAAGACCCGCTACTGCTACTACTGGGCGCACACGCGGAATCCGAAACGACGAGAATAAGAGAGAGAGGGGGAAGGAAGAGTCAAGTACTCAGAGCTCGCACAATACAAACCATAACGAGACAAATCCGCCCAGGGCGCGCGCGAGCACCCGCGTGCGGCTTTTAAACTTCTGCATTGCTGCTGTCGCCCTTTTCTCTCCCTCTCTCTCTCTCTCTCTCTTGGCCTTAACTACGCACGCATGCCAGAGAAGAGTAGTGAGGAGAAAAGAGTACCCTAGAGATTTTCCAAAGCAGAGTTTTCGTCGTCGTCGTCGTTTTTTTTTTTCGTAAGGAGGAAGGAAGAAACGTGTACGTGCGTATACGCGTCGATTGAGGTAGGAGCACGTGGAGAGGGTGTGTGGAGTCATTCATGCGGGTTGGTAGGTAGTAAGGGATAGGGATCGTGAGAAGGAGAGAAAGTGGTACGGTTGGTTCCAGGTTCATTTGTGAAGTGTAGACGTGGAGAAGGTGGTTGTTAGAGCGCTCGTGATGGTGTTTGGTTAAAAAATTTTAGACGTGATGGTGGGGTCGTAGAGGGATGAGGGTTACAGAGATTTTATAATCATGATGGTATGTGCGTGGATTGTTAAATCAATGGTATGTCATGGATGAGGCGGGAAAAATTTTATAAGCTGGTAAATTTTTATGGTTTTAATGAAAGAAATTGATGTTACGTGGCGTTGAATCAGCTCTAAGAGTGTGAAAGATAGAATGCTGAAAATTCATAACATTTAAAATACTTCTAATAAGTTTATTGAACTGATATGGTATATTCCACACGTAAATGAACATAATAAATCACGTTAGAAAAAAAAATGATGTTTCATTCTAGTCGATTGTATGCTCTCTGAATTTGAATAAATGAATAAAGAAAAATGAAAACCAACTGAAATTGTAGATGATGATTTTTAATGACTTTTAATGATTTAAATTCAGAGAGTAAAATGAATTGTCAGCGATTTTTTTTTTCTAAATCCAAACACTCCAACTTATACCCATTTCCCAATTTACGATACTCTACAACATCTCACTTACTCACCACGCCGGAACCCAAATATTACACCTACCCAAACTTCACATCGATCGTCTGGCATCGTCTCTCTCCCAACCGCACGCGAAATCTCGTTATTTTTATGGTTAATTAGACGCGGAGTACGCGCGTGCGCGTCAAAGGACCAGCCGCTGCTCCCCCCGAAGACGACGACGACTTGATTTTTCCAGCTCATTAGGCGATTTCCGGACGTCGACGGCGGGAGACCCCTTGGTTCTCTTTTTTTCTCTCTCTCTCTCTTCTCTCCCTTTCATGACCCGAGACACCCTCCCTCGTGTATTCTCCCTCTCTTTCTTCGTCGACGTCTTTTGGCGATGCGGGCGCGACGCCGCCACGTGGACTTTGTTCGTCGTTGTTTTGCGATAGCAAGGGAAGAGGGACTTCCGATTTTGCAGCGCCAAGGGGATTCTTTTACGTAGAATGGTGAGTTTCTTTTTTTTTCTTTTCTTTTCTTTTTATTTGAGGGGTTCAGGGAATCGGTAGAGGAAGGGGTAGCATTTTATTAGCATAATGGTGGATAGGTTTTGGAGAGCTGCCTGATTAGGGGCTAGTGTTTTGGCAGAAGAGAAATAGTTTTTTTCGAGATTTATTTTGTTTAGAGTTTACTTGGATAAAAGTTTTCTGTTCCATGAATTCCAGGTTATGAAAGCTTATACATCGCAAAAGCTGTTTTCAATGATTTTCAAAGAATAACATGTGTGGGATTAATAAAAGAGATTTCGTAATAGAAGATAGAAACAGGATTTAACAGATCGTTTTGTATATAAAGTGAGAAATTTCTTGGACACGAAATCTATTTAAACTTGTAAGTGCATTTCAACGAAAATGGTATTCACAATGGAAGAACACACAGATCTATTCAATTTTTCCTCTAATGCTTGCATTATGTAAAGTTAATTAGCAATCTGCAGAATTGCAAATGGAAGGATTTAAAATTCATTGAAAGCCGTAAAACGCATCGACATCGATCAATACTTTTTTCCCCAACTTTTCCAACCAACGCAGATTCACTAGGCAGTATAAGTACCGGAACCCTTATATCAACAAAATTAGAATCAATCATTTATCGAGAATCAAAAAGCTCCCCCTTCTCTTCTATTGACACGCTTTCCTGCTATCTCTTCTCGCAGGCCAACCTCATCCTCTCTCTCTCTCTTTTCCTCCTTAAAAAAAAGTCTATCCCCTCTCGACGCATAAAAAAGCATGCCCGGAAAAAGGGCTGGTCGGACCAGTCCCCTAATAGTTTTTCGGCCCGATAAGTCACTCGTTTCTTTTTTGCTCACATTCAGTCTCTCTCTCTCTCTCTTTCTCTCTCCTGCTGTGCGAGCTTTTTGAATTGATTAGGCACGTTCGATGACGGCGAAAGGGAGGAAGGAAAAAAGGAGCTGAACGAATACGCTTTTAATGGTCGGCCCCTTTTTTTTTCTATACGCATGCGTACGCTTGCTTGTCGTATATATAAGGGCTTCTTTTGATTTACCGACGATAATCCCTTCTCACCGTTCGCACAGAAAGTTTGTTGAGGAGGTATGGCGGGAAGTGATTCGGTTATCGGGGGAGCCGGAGATGAGTCGTTTATCATTATTCGATTCTACAAGTGGCGCGCGACGACGAGGATCTTGGGCTTGGTGAAGAGGATGAAAAATTGCGAGATGGTAACAGCGCAAAACGGTCGATGAAAGAAGCGACGAAGACGACGCGCAAGCGGCAATTTTTTTGGGGAAAGAAGGTTTTTGTGAACGGAGGTGAAGTAATCTTGCGACGGTATTGCGATTAGAGAATATCGAGGTTACTTTTTAGGAGGGCAACGAGGGATTTGTCAAATTTGAAAAGCTGTTTTGCTTGGTTATTGGTCGTATGATATGCGGCGAAGAGAATAGTCGATGGTAAAAACATTTTTTAAATAAAAAGTTAAAAAAAAAGACTATTACCTATAATATAATACATAGAAAATGTGGTTTCGAAATAGTTAACCAGTTTTTAATGTTAACTTATCTTTAACAAATAAAGTAATAATTAAAATAATGTTTCAAGAAGATAGTTACAATACAGTACAACTCAAATGATTCTCGCTCTATTAAAATTCAACATTCAGCTCCCCTATTTACATTCCAAATAAGAACCAAACCACCATACCATCATCAAAAAAAACACACACTTCCTCATTATAAACGTAATTCAATAATATACCTACAACTATCGTCTACAATCACCCGTGTCGTTATACGCGGCTTGGTCTCGCTCGTTCTGGAATTACCGCGATCGGAAAAATGAGTATATTAACCCACGCGACTATACAGAGAGAGAGAGAGAGAGAGAGAGAGAGAGAGAGAGAGAACGTGCACATGGGAACCGGTAATATTAGGTCAGCAGTAATGGCTAGTAATATAGCTCGAGCCTACTACCGTTACTCTGCTACTACTACTACTACTACTGCTACTCGCGCGATATTGGATCGTTATTAACAAACCAGTATTAGTGTTTCGATTGTGAGACAACAGTGGTGTACTCTGTTAGATAAATTAGCACTATACGCAGTAGCAGTAGCGGTGATGGCGACGTCAAAATTTCCCAGCAAATTATCGCTAACGGGTGTCGGCAGCGGCGGCGGCGGCGGCGTCGGTGGTGCCTAATCATCGATGGGGACTAATGTCGAAAATAAACTCGGTCAGGTTGATAATATACGTGTGATGTGTAGTACGTTGTGTATATATTTGTACTAGTTGATGTGTATCGTTGTAGTTTTACGTGGTATGTGCGTGTGTGTATGTATATGTTATGGCGAAATGTTCATTAACATATACAATATATGGAGATTCGGCAGGCCAGCTGATTTCGTAATCACCCGTATAATATTATGTATGTTTGTTCCAATGTTTGCAGTGGAGTTTTATTGAAATGGCTGAAAAATTTAGGGGGTGATCATCGTTTATACTTTATTATTTTGGCCTCCCTGTATTCATGGCTATATACATAGTAGGGGTGATCCATTATTGTTCTTAAATAACGCGCGTGCAGTATAGCAGGTGACAAAAGTGATTGATATAGGCTTAATGGGGGTATATCCATCATTAGACGTCATTCTAAATGAAAATTATAAAAGAGTGTGCAGCTTCCCACGATGATTTCAATATTCATTAGAAAATATTTTCTTCGAAATAACTGGGATGATTAATTTAACATTACTACGATTGCAAATAACGTCGTATACCATCCTATAAAACTATACCACAAATATGCTTCTATATATATAACAATGTACAATGTTCCATTACATTCGGCGCCGCCCAATAAACTCCATTACTCAACAAACAATTACCACTACCATCACCAACATCGCTAACGTGCACCTCAAAAACTATAACGCGTCTACATGCGAATTCCGTCTATTTCAACGAGCGACTTCTCTCTCTCTCTCTCTCTCTCTCTCTCTTGGTTTTCAATTTCCCAGCCCGACGAGGCGTGGATTTTCACACGGAGTAACGGGGGGGTGAGAGCAGGGGGCGATAATTTCTCGGGAGGCGCGCAAGCAAACGCGCGTGCATATTACCACGAGAGAGAGAGAAAGAGGAGGAGGTAGATGGTGGTAGTGGTGGTGGTATGAAAACGCAGGGTGTCTTGACAGGAATTGCGTTGGACGTGTATGGCTGACACGGCAGGGGTCGTCGGTGTATACGAGAGGTAATGAGGGTGGGAGGAAGGGTTTTTGAAGCTGCGGAGGTAGGGATTTTATTTGATTTGTGGGGGACTGCCGTTGGTAGCTGGGGGTTGAGAATAGATCTTTAAATTTTTGGAGGAAGAAGGGAATAGAGTCGAAGGTTTTATATTCATAATATTAGAGGTAAGTGTTTATAATTAAAGGAACACTTTTATTAACTGTAAATAATATTTTGGTGAGTGGGAGGTACTAAAGAGGTAAAGAAGTATCTATCGATCTTGATGAAGTTCTCATGGATTAAAAAATTAAATTAAATAAATTTAAGGTACTCCAAAAATTAAATTTTAATCTCGATTTAATCCTTAGACATATCTAAAAATTTTCTACTAATTTTTGTTATAAAACTAGCAAAAATCCACCCAAAAGTTCCACCGCCATATCCGGAATCGTAGCAACCTTTCGTCCTTCCACCCGATCATAACCACTTCACGCAGAAACGCAAAGCAACCCTACGCGTCTCCTTTACCTTAGCCTCAAAAAGGGGTGCTTCTATACGAGTACACATACATATTTCTGCTCTCCTTGCGCCGCAAAAGTTCGGCAGGCGGCAGTATACTCTACCTACCTCTCGGTGAAAATATCGACTCACCTCCCTATATATGAAAACTTGGTGTGCGCAACTTCCCCTCCCTCTCTCTCTCTCCCTCACGCCCCCTTATTCTCGCACGGAACGTGGGTTATATGAAAAGCATTTTCCGACGTGCGCGCGGTAGAGAGAGCGAGAGAGAGAGAGAGAGAGAACGTTTTACGCTCGAAACTACCTCGTTTTCATTGAGGGACCGGGTTGCGCGCGCGCGCCTGGCCGCCCTTAAGGAACGGGGAAAGGTGAAGAGAGAGCGAGAGAGGGGAGGGGGTGAGAGAGAAATGGCTTTTAATTAATTCCGAAGTATGCCCGGCGCGCAATTAGTGTTTTATTATTTTCGGATTTTGAGTTTGCGAGAGAGAGAGAGAGAGAGAGAGAGAGAGTGTGTGTAAGAGAGAATGAGAGTCGATGTAGACAGGGTGGAAGAGGGAATAATTGTGGAGTTGAGGGTGGTAGGGTAGGTTTTCGGGGATGTGGAATTTTGAATTTTGGAAACTCATCAATGTCGAAAACTAGAGAATAAATCCAATAGTTTAATATCGATCTTATATTTAACACAGAATTTTTAAAGTGAATAATAGACAATGTAGTCTTCATTGAGAGAAGGAAATCTTTATACTTAAGATATTTATTCAGTTGGGGTTTAAAAACTATATTTTATTAATAGCAAGATATTTGATCAATTAATACAATTAAAATGGTATCTAAAACTTTGATATTGCAATAGCTATGACATATTTTAATTACCACCATATTCATATTATAAGTTAGTTGTAGTTTTAAACTCAGACATTTTAACAGCTACACTGCCACCTTCATTATTAAAAAAAAACCTTAATACCGCATTTTAATCCTAAATAAATTTCAAATTTCTTTCACGGCGAACGAAATTAGAATCTATCGAAATTGTTTTAAAGATAAGTGTAAGATTGAAAACCGAACAGATGTAGTTATTACCATTTTCTTTGATGTATTTAATAACTATGTCTGATTAAATCCAAGAATGACAACAATTTCGCATTCCTACTAATTCGATTTTACCACTTCGACAATATCACCAAACAACAACAACTGTCCGTTAACTCGTTTTATCAAATCAACAGTATCATAACCAATACTTCCCCGTCGACATTAGTATTACATAAATCGACTGTAAACCTCTTTCATCCCTCGCCCTCAATACCTCCCCTTATTTCCTAAACTTCCCTACGCTCGTTCCTATATATATATCGATCTCATAAATAAAAAGCCTTACCCGCGTTCCCTCCGCGTGCTTTTAGAAACCGGCCGCAGGATATATATATATATAAGGGTGAGAGAAGCTACACGCGCTATACAGCGATCCTCGTCATCTGATCCGTGTCAAGTTCAAAGACGTTGCTACTTCGCGGATCCTCCTCTTCTTCCCTCACTTTGCTCCTTTTAGTAGAGCGTGCGCGCCGGTTATTCTGTTACACGCGAGTGGCCTTTTCGGTATGTTGGTGTATGCGTGTTTTGCAGTAAGGTTCTGGTGGAACGAGAGGAGAGAAAGAAAGAGAGAGGTTTTTTTTTTGAACGAAAGTTTTTTTGTTTTGATGTGTGGATTTTTTGTATAAGGGAGGTGAGAAAATTCTTGTTTGTTAGAGGATTGGGTGACCGGGATATTGTTTAACGAGAGAGAATTTAGCTTTACAAAGGTGAAGTGTATAATTACATAAGTGTGCACTTGCTCGGAGGTGGTATCATGTTGTAGACGACGTTTATAACGTAAAAGAAAATCTGTTGTATCTAAGAGAATGCGTTATTTGATACCAGTAAATTTCGTGTCTTTAGGTGAAGTAAAGGTTTGTTTTTTTAGGGCATAATATATACATTGTTTTAGTTGGCTTTTACAGAATAACATAATCTAAAAGTGTACTTAGACTGAATTTTAAACTGAGACGGTTCTGGACTATGTTGAAAAAAACTTTTAATCTACATATAACATAGATATGTAAATCACAAAATTAAAAGCTGTAACGACTATTATCCCTGATCAATATATGAAACATCAACGACCAATTACACTATTTCATTCATCCACAAAACAATTTCTATTACCCTCAATCTCCTCTCTATCCACCCCCATCTCCTTCCTCACCCACACAACAATATCACATCTCCCGAGAATTCAAATCGAATTCCAATCAATCGGTCTCTTGCCCCCTTCCCCCTATCCACTTCCACCATCATGCCTACCTACTCTCAAAGCGTTCTCTCACTCCCTCTCTTTTGCCTTCGAAAAAGCGACGGCGACGCCAGCAAAGTCACCCCAACTCGCGCATTCGTATATGTATACGTACATACGTCTATACCCTTCAACGTACACGAGAATGCCCGATGCACCGTAAAAGTGCGCGGCGCCGATCCGGAAATTACGTCTTTGCTTCCCTTTCGCGCATACATATATATACTCACATGAAATTCAAACGTGACGCAGGTAGAGCAAGCGAGCAAGCGAGGTCTCAGATAAATTGATGAAGATGTATGCGTTCGCGTCGTTTGAGGATTTTTCAGATCGCTTGCCGTATCTTGGAAGGAGAGAAGGGATAGAAAAGTTTAGAGCGGTTGGTTATATATACGATGGTATAAGGGATATAATTATTATACGTGTGTAAAGGTAAGTTTACTAGAATAGTTAAAAGGGAATGTATGTGGATGGGTGGAAATCTTGTCTTTTTTTTATAAAGGGCGATGTGGAAATTAGTGGGTGATTACTACGCGCGAGTGGTCATAATTTGTTTTATCGTCGTTTCATGTGAATGTAAACGTTGGATTAGTTTTTCGATGGTCGAGGTGGAATAAGTGAATATCCAGTACTTTGTGAGATGAAGATTTGATAATGAAGGTAACGATTTAAATTATAATTTACTGCATAAAACTATAGCTTAATCTGTTTGGACAGTTAAATATTTAAATGAAATTTATTAATTACTACGGCCTGATTTTATTCTATTATAAGTCATTTTAGTTATTAATTTGGCCTTTCCAGAATATCTTATATGTTTGCAATAGTTAATTGTTTTTTTCGTAAGTTGTACTTTAATTAATATAATGCATAATAATCATACGATCTAGAGTATATTGATATCATACTTTATGATGATAAAAATGGAAGTAATAGATATGGAAAAGGCAATTCCAATAAAAAATTAATATTCAAGTAGAAATTATAGCTCATACATTCATGTTTATGATATCAAACACCGATTAGATCAACCGAAATTAAGATCTGAAGATAATATTCGACTTGGAATAACAAGGTATCATTGCGAAATAACACAAGTATAAATGCAGATAAAATTTTTTGCAACTAATATTAAGCTTTAAAAATATGCCAAATACATAAACAACTACTACCCTCGTGTATACGCACATTCGAAATAACATTAATGACTATGACAATAAAATCCCCCAATAAAACTCGCCTGTCCCTGACGCCACATCTCGTAACAAGCTGACTCCACCCATATCATTAAAGCCTACTTTCTCTCCGAATTCTCCATCCCCTATACCCCCTAACTGCTGGCACACACATGGATCCACGTCCAGCAGTCAATTAAGAACGATACAGTCGTCGTCGTCATTAGGAAATCCGACCGTTCACGTGACATGCGACGCGTGACGCCTAGAAAGAGAGAAGAGAATTTTCTCGTCACACTCCCTCCGTTTGGGATCACGTCAATCAAACATCGTGCAAACGCGTGCGACTTCTTTGTCACATAAGGGGAAAGGTCGCGTCGGATCAGACGCCCACGATTAAGTCGATGAGAAACTATATGGGAGATGAGAAAGTAGATATTATGTGGATGTATCGAACCTAGGGGTTGTCTATATACGATTGGCAGTTAATAGATTTTCAGGATACATGGGTGGGTGTGTATTGGGTGATATGTGATGCTGCTGCTGCTGCTTTGGTGCCTGGTTTTATCAAGAGGGAAAGAAGAGTATAGAGATATGAGGTGATTGACAGGTAGCAGTGGTGGATATTTGGTGTTGGTGTTGGTTTTCGGAGAGGTGGGGGTGGTAATATATACTTTAGTGATTTCATGGTAATTGGTGTAAGATTGGCATGTAAGAATTATTGCGATGTAATATTGGATTCAAGCAAGAAGTATTATTAGATCTAGTTCTCAGCTCTTTATTAGGTGAAGAGTAGGGATGGCTTTGGATTTCATTATATAAAAAATAACATAAGTTGGTGTGCAGAGGTGGCTTTATTAATATCTAGTTTGAAAAATTTATTGGCGTTATTTATTAATATCAATATTTTGCTCGTGACAGATTTTATTGTGATGAAAATTCTGAAAAAAACCATATGGATGTATCAAATTCTTAACAATTATTGTAATTATGAAATAATTGTTAAGGTCGCTATAAAATTATGATTGAGATTTCGACGAATCTTAACATACATATATGTAATTTGGTTTAAAAGTGACTAAAAAAGAAAGAATTATCATTTTCATTTATTTGACAGGGCTACTGTGGGAAATCTTTTTTGACAAATTTTTGGAGTAAGAGATAAATATTTGAACCGTATTTATCATTATCGAAAGCAATGATGAGACAAGTATATGTATTGAACAAATAAAAAATTAATTGAAAGTTAATCAACTTCTCTATGTAATTTTTTATTAATAATTTGAATGAATAGAATTATTTAATGTCAACAAATAATCATTATTCGATGTAACTATGTTCATCTATGCAGCCTCTTTAGCAAATTATATCTCGTCAAAAAACAAGAAATAAAAAGTGCATTCATTTCGACTAGGGATATGTACTACCTTAAAGAGTTGATAAGTAATTTTTATTATTTTTTATGTATGCCAATTTAAAATACTTGTTAATTCACATACTTATAATTATTCAATGTAAACAAATCGCACAACTTCTTACCGAAAACCTCGAAAAACAATTTCTCCAGTTCCAATAAAACCTCAAACAACAAACATCTCGTTTCATCTTTTAAAAACTCGAATCTCATATACACACCCATCGTATATAAACTACATACGATATATATATACACTCAAAGCAGCAGCAACGACTCAAACAATCCCCGCAGGTCGGAACTGATCTCTTCCTCTTCTCTCTCTCTCTCTCTCTCGCTCTCTCTGTCGTCTCGTTTAACGACATAACGAACTCACCATTCTTGCATTTGCGGAAGCTCGAGGATATTAGCATCGCCCGATAAGCTAATCTCCCTACGGCGTGAGCGTACGATACGCTACTGCTGCTACTGCTGCTGCGAACGTATAGGGGCATGAATATTTAGCCAGGGATACGCGTAGCGTCATAAAGACAGTGCGCGCGCGCGCGACGACGGCCCTAATGAGTTTACGATTGTCAGAGGATGTAGAGTTGGGGGAAGCAAAGATGAGAGAGTGGATGGTACGTGTGGAATTGTTTCGTGGGAAAATGGTCGATTATTTTTGCATTTTATTTGACCGCAGTGTTTTTTAATGGATGGATGGTTTAGCGATTATTGAAATTGCAGCGGTGTAAACAAAGAAAAGAAACATTTTTACTGTTAACGAACGAATGTTTTGATATGAACAAATGAATATTCATTTATAGTTCGAGAAATTCGTTAACAGTTAAGTTACGAATCGTTTGAGTAAATGCACGAACACTATCAACGAATTCACCTAATTATAAATGAACATTTCGTTTGTTCGTATCCAAAGTGTCTTTTATCTGTGTATGATGGAGAAATCGGTTTTGGTTATATAAAGTATATAGGAAATTTTTTAATAAAAATTGCTAGACGTTGTGGAAGAAAAAATTAATTTTTTTATAAACACCAGAATGTCTGTAGCAAAGTAATTTATAATATTAACTTTAATGTAACAACGAAAACTGCCAACAGATAATTTGGTATTAACCGTTCAGTTTCTAAATTCAAGAAAAACTAGTATCGCTCGTTATGCAAAAACTTCGTTTTTCCATTATAGGCACGACCAAACTGCTCAGGAGAATCTTGTATTTTATTAGATTGA
>JAYJLV010000001.1:5929752-5966489 GCA_036873485.1 Torymus texanus | reverse complement strand
GTTTTTGAATTTCGCCAGATTTTGCGATTTCCCTCTAGTATTGTTTCGCACGTCCATCTAATAACAATAGGAGTAGCGAAGCAACTATGAGTGGAAAGGACAGAGTTTGGCGTAAGTACAATTAGACACATACATCTATCCTTCTTAAATTTACACAGTATTATTAACTTAAATCAATATCCGTACAATTTATTCACAGATTGGCCTGTATCGAAATTTCGACTTTTTCTATCCTTTGACGAACTACAAATGTGACGTAAATTAATAAATGGTATTCTATTACTCATATATTTTAATTAAAAAACTTTACATTTAAAGTATTTGTTATAACCGACTATCTATTATATACATTGTAGCCCTGAAGAGGGGAGTACCATAAAACTCCCGAAACGTCGGCAAGTTAATAAACGCCAATTTTTTAACTATCTTGTTCGTCAGTGTAAGGATGAAGTTCGTATGAAAAATTCATTTTCTACGATGGCAAGGTAACAGATTTTGACGGGCTTGTCACGACAATTTTTGGTAAATATAGAAAAAAGTTATAGTTGGGTGGTAAGTTTAGTGGCGGATAATTTTGAACGTTGTGAATTTAATCCATTAGTTTTTAGTATTAAATTAATTCTGGAAAAATTTTAAATGAAGCTTCGATACGCATATTTCACGCAACAAATGAAGGTGTAGTATATATAGATAGATATATTAATTTGATTTTAATTTTTCAATAGTATTTTAATTAATCCTATATAATCCAACAGAATAAACATCGAATATGCCTGATTTTGTATTTCATATTTAACAAACTTTCATATAATGATTTGTTGTACCTTTAAACCAACGGAACACAAAATTTCACTTTAAAATGATCAATAAGATCTTTATCAAATTTAACGAAAGCATTTAAACATAACGAGACCAAGATCAATATCCAAAAAGCATTCAATTCCACCTTTACACACAGCATTTTCACCACCAGCCATCAAAACACTTATCACTAAATTCCGGTATACCCACTACTTCCGCAGCCGTTGCACATAACGCACGAAATATACCCAGTACCCGAACGGCCGCACACGAGTGAGAACCCATTCAACGGGTGGGCGTTCTCTCTCTCCCTGCCGCCCAACAGTGCCAACTAAACACAGTCTGAGGTGGCACGATAGCCTCTATAGAATCGATGCCGTGAGAGAAGGAGGTGGAGGTTGAGGCGCGCTCGAATTAGATTAAATCTATATCCGGTTTTCAATGCTCGACCGCAAGGGTCACTTGTGCCCGCTGGCGCCTCTAATTCTCACGAGGCCATCCTGGGAAGAGCGTTAAATTCGAGAAAGTGAGAGAGAGAGTGAGTGAGGCATCATCCGTTACAACGTATATATTAACGGCGTACACAGGAGGCGACGCGAGTATAGAGAGTGAGTAAATGTTGTTAGAAGTATGCCAATACGCTTGGAATTAGAAGCGATGTGTGCTTGTTTATTCGGGATTATTCGGGGGGTGTCTCTCTCAGTATAATGATCGGATGATCATGATGATGATGATGATGATAGTATGACTTTGGCGGCGCGATTGATTCGTTAGCGAAATTAGTAAATAGGGGTAGCGTGGATGGTGTGAGATATGTGGATTAATCAAGGGTAAATAGAGTAGAATTTTGTATCGCGTATTTGATTTGAGACTTTATGATTGACAGTTTTCTAATAATTAAATTAAAGAGGTACGGTGGTTCGGAAGTTTAGATTTTACTTTGACAGTATTACTTCTCAAAGCAAGGGAGAAAAACACTAATTGTGTACGTTCATTAGGATAAAATAGTACAAATAGTAACCAGTTGTATTTTACAAAAATACACAATTCTATTTTTGACATTTATAAAAGAATTTCACAGAAGAAGAAAAACCATTGAATCAATTTTCCACATAATTTTAACACTTTAAAGCCATCATTCTCGGAAGACAGGAAAAGAGGGTAAGAAACTTACGGAGAAAAATTTCAATCTCTATGAGGTGATTTGAAGAGCGACGCTAGAAATTAACTCGAGCTTTTCTACCTGCAGGCGTCATGTTTTTGTGAAAATTTATTTCAGGACCAAGTTTGCAAGTTTTCCTCTCTTCTCCGTTACTTCCCTGTATTCTGCCAACGCCGGCAATATACCGTGTGTTCATTTAAGCTATAGTCAAGCGTTGAGGCGAAAGAGCCTTTTCTCGTATTACTCTCTTTTTTTATTTACTTTCTCTCTCTCTCTCTCTCTCGTTCGTTCAATTTTTTATGCTAAGTGCTCCTATCTGTTGCTGCATTTTTTTATACTCCTCACAAATAGAAAAAATATTTGTTTGGAAATGTGTATTAGAAAAAAAACCACAATTTTGTTGCTTGGAAAGATATTTTGTATCGGAGTCAACTTAATATTTGTACTAAATTATAGAATTTCAATGGATCAATAGTTTAATAAAACAAAAAAAAAAACAACATATTCTGCACTTGGCATCTAAATTTTCAATCTATTTATATTATTCGTTCTGCATATGCGGAAGTTCTTTTTCGTATTTCCTTTCTCGGAAATTTTTCCAAACTTACTGAAGCTATACAAAAATTTTTGTCACGCGGAGCCTCCAAATGGATTTTCTAGAATTTTCCCATACCCGAAATAAGAAAGAAGACGAGAAAGAAAATTGCTAGTGCCTTTCACGGGAAAAGTTTTTTTTCTTCCCCCAAATTCCAAAAGTTTCGGTTCGCTCCTTTAAGCGCTGGAATGATATAAAACGTCATTTGTGTGATTTATGGAAAATTGATAGTGTATCTCTTCACATTTTTTCGTCCTATCTTTTGGCAGGTCACATTGACGCGCTGGAAAAACGTTATCTGACCAAGTCGAAAAATGTGAGGGTCAAGTGGTGTCTCCTAAATTAAGTATCATTTTTCTAAGAGAGAAATTTTGATTTATTAATTTGCTATAATCGACAAATCAAACCTAAAATAAAATTTTAAGAAAAATTATCAATTTATGATTCTTCATCGAAAGCTTTTATATAATTTATAACGCCAATTGAAAAAGTTCCCTCTCTCATTTTTCAATGTATCTTTCCCACTCTATAGAATACATTAATAACAAAGCGCTGCTGTACAGACGTGAATTACGTAAACGCAGCAACGATAAACAACCAAAGCAGGTGTTCGGGAAAAAGTAACGGCCGAGGCCATCGAAGCCAAGTATCCGCACCTGCGCACTCCACCGTAGCCGCTTAATTTTCCGCGGAAGATTAAGAAAAGAGACTCGAGAGTTCGCGCTGTCGCACTGCTTTCTCTCTACTTCTCCCTCTCTCTCTTTCTCTTTCTCTCTCGTACTCACGACAAAACCCGAAGTTCAGAGAGAGAGAGAGAGAGCAATGGGCGCGCACGAGGTAAAACAGGTGTAAAATAAGAGCTGTACGCTCGTGGCTGGGGATAGAGAGAAAGAGGAAGCAAAAACTGGGCGTGCGCGCACGCTCGTAAATTGCTCATAAAGAAAGGTTCAAGTAGAGAGAGAGCGAGAGTGGGAAAAGGAAAAGAAATGGCGGCGGTAGCAGCGGCAGCGCGCGGTGGAACTTGGGAATTTCGTGGATGGAATTTCGAGGAGGGATTTTCACGAGAGGGTTTTCCAAGTTTGTTCGTTAAATAAGGATTTATAAAATTAGTTAATTAGGAGTAATATTACTGATATACAGAGAAAAAATTAATGATGATTTATTCATTTGTTATTAATTTAACTATGTTTTGACGATATTTTAATTTTAAACGTATAAACACCATGACAGAATTTACATTTATTTTTATTTTTTTTCCTTTTTTCTTCTTTCAAGCATAATCTTTTCCGACAAAGAAGACCAAAAGCTGGTGGAAAGCATTTAAGTCTTCCTTCATCCACGAAAGCAATAAGTTTAAAATAGTAAATAATTCGAGCGTATAAAATAGAAGACTCTAATTAAATCCCGTGGATCCTAGATCGACGAATTCATAAACTACGCGCGAAAGAACTTGGGGAAAGGGGTGAGGCTGGGGGAGGGGGGATAAGACAAAACAAAATTGAAGGAGGAATCAAAAGTTAAGAGGCACGGAAGGAGAAACAGCAATGGAGATGCTATAGATTCGTGCGGAGACAGAGAGAGAGAGAGAGAGAGAGCGAGAGAAAGCGTCGGCGAAAGGGGGTTGGAGGAGAGGAGGAACGAAACGCGTGGTTCAATTCCACCGTCGGAATTTCAATTTCCAAGTAAATCTTCGACTTTCGGTCGCTGCTTCGCATTTCGTGCGCGTGCACATCTCGCTCGTCCCTTTGTCTCTGAGAGACTATCTTTGACTGTCTCCCCCCTTCTCTCTCTTTCTCTCTCTCTCTCTCTCTCTCGCTCTCTCTCTTCCTCTCCTTCACTTTCGCTATCGTTTCTTAATGGTTCATGGCTTTTCATCTGTACGCACATTCCTCGAGATCAAAAATCGTTTTGGTCACTTAAATTACTTTTCTTTTATTGCGTTCTTGCTCAATGGCCGGGCAAGAACAATGGTGCGCGTTTAACAAAGGAAATATATAAATACTTTCAGATTTATTTGTACAACGTATAAATTCACTTACGAGGTTCAGTCTCGAATCTTTTGTTTGAGATCGTTTGATGGTACCCACCTGTAACAGACAAGAAAGAAATATTGATTACAATTATATCTTAGATTTCTGAAATTGTAGTTACTTAAAGATAACAAAAATATTGTAATAGTATTAGTAAAGTATCTGGTTTATGAAAAATTGGTAATCTTATAAATAAATTCATTAAATGGAAGACTATACTCAATAAATAATATTTCTCTATACTATAACACTGAAAATTTCTGCCTTCAAAAGCCAATTTCCAAACCATCAAATAATCAAACTCTGTAGCAAAATGCACCCACTAATTTCAAATACCTCTCTACCTTTTCAAAAAACCACCACATCGCATTCCCCAATCCGGCAACCTTCCCACAGAAAAAAAACACGAATTCCCTAGCAAAAAGAAAAAAACTACCACCTCGAAATCCTTCCCTCGGCGCAGCGACGAAAGCTTAACGACGGCTGCCGCACGATCGGCGCGCTGCAGCACTTTTATTTTTTTTTTCCTCCACCTCGCCATCGCTACCGTCGTCGTCGTCGTCGTCGTCTCGCTCATTTAGCCCACCCCCAACTGGCGGTCGGTCCGAGCTATACGCGAGCGCGTATGGCGATGGCGGCAGTGGTTCTATAAAGGGCTTGGCGCCCTCCGATGGGCTACGGTGCATGACCCTAGCGTGTGTAGGAGAATAGAAGCAAAAATTCGAGCAGTGTGAGGAAAAGAGAGAGAGAGAGAGAGAGAGAGAGAGAGAAAGAGAAAGAGATAGAGTCAATTGTAGGTGGGAATGGAAGAGGTTAGCGGGTGCTAATGTGGTTGTAGGGTTAGAGGTTGGGGTGTTTCGAGGGTTTTAATTTGGCTTTAATGAGAAGTTAGGTTCAGATGTGAGATTGTAATTGGGATTCTTGCTGATTTATGATATTTGATATATAGATGTTTTTGAGTTTTTGAGACAGAAGATGATATTAAGATGCTGACAGAAAATTTGCGTTGACATTTAATTAAATTTTAGTTCGTAGAGAGAGAGGTTTATAACAACGCAAGTATCTACCTGAAGGCAGTAGGTAAATCAAAGTTTGAAAGAACTGAATTAATTATTTGAATTTGAATGTGTAAGTTGTAATTATCAGTAGTAGAACTGATTTATTTATATGATTCAAGCCTGAATAATTAAATCTTTTTCCAAGAATCCAACGTTCCCAAAAGAACTTCCCTTCAGTATGATCCTCATCAAATAATCTTTACGCTACATGATGCAATCTAGCATGAAAAATTTTTCCTCCCTTCATCATTAAATTCTTTGAATCGTAGAATTCTTGTGATCTTTATTTTTACATTTCTCGTATGAAGTGGCTACGGAAGTGTACTTTCGAGGGTAGCTATTATGCAAACTCTACCAAGGATTAAACCTACTTTCAGACCTTCAACTCTAGTTTCTCAACTTTACCTTCGTAACAACTTTACATACACGGATTTTGTATCATCCACTACACATGATTCTTCTACCTTCTTCTTATCATCACCTAATACTAAAACCTACAACAAATATCTTCTCGTTAAGCTTTCGTCGTTCTTTCTCTATAGTCTAATAAATCGCAACAAAATAACCGAACAAATCCTCCACCCTTATTTCTCGAAAACCACCTCTTAATCCCATTACCTCGACCAATGAATTAAAACGCACTCTACGCTACACCCAACCCTGAGCCAACATATCAATGCCTCTACAAACGGACTTCTTCCCTTTGGCAAAGATTACACCCCCGCGGCCACGCATAATCACAGCCATTAGTACTCAACCCTCTCGTACTATCTCATCCAGCTACCCCTCCCCACCTTATTAATCACCCTCACCTTACGAAATTCCCAATCAGATTAACGCTACCGTATAGCAGCGGTAGAAGCAGCAACAACCAGCGACCACCACCACCACCACACCTCTGTGCACTCGCGCATACACACGCATACCAAAAAGCGTTCTGGCTTGGCTGCAACGAATTAATTGAAAATCGATGCTCGCGCGTTACGACTGCTACTACTACTACTATTACTACTACTACCAACACACTGCGCCTGTGGAATCGGAATTCGCGGGGCCGCGCGTATACTAAGCACCCACTTTGCGCAAAACCGCAGCATCCCAGGAGAATGGGGAGGATGGGTGGGGCAGGGTTAGATGCAACCGGCCGATTAAGACGTCGATAAATAATATTAATTGCCCAGGCGTCCCGCAAAGCCCCTCGCTTGCTTGCTTCCTACCTACCTACCTCACTCTCTCTCTCGCTCTTTTCGTAGGAAGAGGAAGGAGAGAGGGTCGTGTTGCGCGCGCGCGTTCCCGCGCGTTTAATCAATATCCGCGCGTAATGCGAAGGAAGCCGTGGTGTTGCACAGGGCTTTCGAAAGCCTCGTGGGTCTTTTCTCCGCGCGCTCGCGCATGGCATGGTTTGCGTGTAAGTGCGGGGAGAGGAAGGTGAGGTTGTTTTAAAGTTGAGTAGGGGAGGAGGGAGGAACGTTTGTAGCTCTGTGTAGGTGTGTGGTAGCTTGTAGTTTTGAAATTCGACAGGGATATTAATTGTGGAAGCGGGGAAATATGGTGTAAAGGATGTTGGTATGTGTGTATTTGTAAATAAATTTAATTTGGTACTGTGAGTTTGGGGATGAGGTTGGAGGTTTAAAGTTTTTTAATGGAGTTTGGTTTGGATGAGGGTTGATGATTTTGAGTTTGCTATAAAGCAACGCGTAGAAAATGATTGAAATTGTTAGCGACGTATTTGGAAGCTATTGGAAAATTAATGATAAAATTTTCGCATTCCAAATAGGATTTAATATTTCGAGGAAATTTAATAACCGTTAATGCGCGTGGAACGTGCAAAGTGCATTTTTATGGGTTCACTTTACCGTCGCAAAATAATACCCCGTACCTAACGCGGATATTAATCGATGGTTTTTTAAATTAACATTTTAATCGCGTTTTAAAAAAAAAAAATTTTTATAAAATTATTATTATTCGCTTATCGATGTTTTACGCTTATTACATAATTACCTTATTATATCATTTAATTATCCTCTACATTCATTATAACACTCGATCCCCGTAACAAAAGAATCCGCTAAAGTACAAACCAGAATTATTTACAAGTCACACCAATCCAAACTATTTCCCTCCTATATTCTCCATCGCGTACACGTTGCGCGCGTGCGCAAAAAAAAAAAAACAACAGCAGCACACCCGAGCAATTACGCAAGCCCCGAAGTCCGGGTAAACCGACGACTCCCCTCGAATTACCTCGCACGCACATTGTGTTCCCTTACGTCACCCCCACCCTATCTCACGTTGACGGCGTGGCGCGTAGTATACACGAGCCCCGCGGGAGAGAGCGTAAAGGTGACAGCGCCGGCGATTCTAATCGCGTTGGACGTCGCCGTGCTGCGCAACGAAGGGTCGCTCTCTATACTATACATATATACACGTTGCTATTGCTGCGCTTTTATTATATATTTTTTTTTTTTTTCGGGGAAAATGATTTTGTAAAACGGTTGGGTTATCGATTTCGTGATGGTAGTGGTAGCAGCGTAGCGCTAGATTAAAAATTTACGGGTTTTAATCAATCCCTAGGTGAAATATGGAAGGAAAGGTGGGAGGGATTGAATTATAGGTGAGAAGAATGCAAGCAGAGGAGAGCAAGAGAGAGAGTTTTATATTTGAGCACGTAATTTTTTAAGGTGCCCTCAAACTTTTTTTTTTATCGGACGGCTTTACGAGTCGTAAAGGCGAATTATCTTTATTTATACTTATTCGAGGCTCGTTTCTGATGGGATAGTGGCGTAGGAGAGGAGAGTAAGGGAGGAGAGAGGATGGGGGTAAGGGCTTTATCGCCGAAGTTGCGCGCATTTTATATGCGTGTATTTTTTATAGTGCAAAAAGCCAAGTGGTTTTATCTGAAAATGTAGTGTGCGGGGAATTGACTTTGTCGATTCTTGTGGCTATTCCCAAACAATGCCGCGAAGTGTATTTTAAGAAACTGTGTTTACAGATACAAGTAAATTTCATATTTATAGGGTGTAAAAGTTTTGAAAAAAAAAATTTTATTTTTCTAAATAAAATGGTTATTTTTAATGAAGTATTGTTTTATTTCAATATAAAGTTTCTATGTTTGAAAAAAATTAAAATTCTTTCAGATTCTAGTCAATAAATTCAATCAATAAATATCTTGGAGACTATTCCATTTGATTAGTTAGAGTAAATTTCAGCATCGAATCGCATTTCTAAACCCCCCAAATTTTATTCAAACTAAACATTTTCATTTATTAAAGACCCCATCTTAAAGTCCACCTTTACACAATAAGACAGATCTACCTCAACTATACCAATATACGCAACTCTCTCCTCTTCTCACCCCTTCTCTCTCTCTCTCTCTCTCTCTCTCTCTCTCTCTCTCTCTCTCTCTTTCGATCGTCGATCGACGACGGGGCTGCGTCATTAGTCCTTCTCCGCTCTGCGACGCGAAAACACAATCCTCTCTCTCTCTCTCTCTCTCGCGAAGTTGGCAAGCGAAAATCCGCCAAGTGCCGTACGAACTCGTTCGTTGACGTAGAGTGAGAGAGAGCGAGAGAGAAAGCGAGAGAGAAAGAGAGAGAGAGAGAGAGAGAACGAAGCCGCATTGAATTCCGATTGAATTAGGTACGACAAATGCCGAAGGGACCTTCGACTTCGTCGCAGTGCGCGAGGGAAAGGGCAACGGCCCGGAGTGGCGGGACAAAAGGAGACGGGGGATGGGAGATCAAAAGAGAGAGAGAGAGAGAGAGAGAGAGAGAGAAAGGCGGAGGGGAAAGATTTCAAATAAATTAATTAAGAGTCGTCGAGAGCAGGAAAGAGAGGAGAAGATATATAGAAGAGGGAGATTTGAAGCTATTGCTGGCGTAAGTGGTGTAAGTATGTAAGTAAGGATGTTTAGGATTGTAATCAAGGTTCGATAGGGATGCGATGTGCCAGGTGGTTAGTTTGATTTATAGAAAAATGCTAAAGTGGTAATACTTTTATGTACCATTGTCTTGAGAATTTCGTAGAATATTTATATTCAGTCAATAGTGTTATCTGACGTGATCAATAAAATTAAATTACAATTTCTACCAATACAATTATTGAAAAATGATTCGAGCTAATTTAATAATCTTCGTGTGTATTACTAAAACTTATTTATTAGCATTGAATAAAATATATCTATACAGATGTATTCAATCAATTTATCATTACCTGCGAATTGAACACAATTGGTCTTTTATTCGCGAGACTCACAACTGTGTTTGCATCTCTGTTCAAGAAAATCAAATTGTTATACCAATAAATAAATAAATGAATTGATAGATTGCGACATTTACCATCGTTTCTTGACAGCAATACAATGTCCTTTGCGGGAGTTACAAAGTCTATTTTCTAAATGAAAATTGCTTTTCAATATCTCAAAAAATAAAAATAGAGGTTCATATTGAACACTGGCACAATTTTTATTAATAAGCTGTTAAAAAATCTCAAAATATTCACATCTTTATAGTATTATAAGAAATATTTTCAGTAAAATCTGATGTAGTTATCTTTTCGTTTACTCAAATATGAGACTTCACAATAAAATATCTTTAGTAGAGTATGAAACATTTCATAGCCATAACACATTTTTTGTGAGTTTCCAAGTAACCTATTACAAATTTTAACTCGTTATTAAAATATATATCTTCACTACAAATCAGTCGAATGAATTACCTGCTATTGGTGCATAACGTAATGAAGCGAATCACGCCGTATAGCAGTATTATGACGAGTCTACAAATGACGCTCAAGCATCAATAGTTCGGTGGAAGAAATCTGTCGCAAAAAAGAAAGTCTGTTGTTCGATTTGATGCTAGTTACGCTCTACAGTTTTTTTATTGCAGTATTTTATTGCAAAATCTCATACGTCAGTAAAACAAAACAGATAATAACATTAAGTTTAGCTAAAAATCTTTGCTATATTACCATTTTAAGGTAAGAATATTTAAACTTAGTTTAAACAATGTTTAAATCCCTAGGTTTCTAGTTCAATACTGGTTTCCCCCCTAAATTAAAAACAAGATAGAACCATTTCCTTATCAAAAACATAAACCAAAACAAAGTCTCACTACAGCCCAAACCTTACCTCCATACACCTGACACCCTAAATACTCCCCTTACTCCTCTTAACACTTTTCCCTGCCACTTCCTGTTACCCCCACCAATCCCATCACCCTACATATACACACATCCGAGCTCGCTATTCTATCAGACACCGAGAAGTCTCTTTCTCTCTCCCTCTCGCTTCCACTCGCGAGAAAGTTGGACCGATAACAAACGAGCGCGGCCGCGGCCAAGGATCGTGCGCACACCGCTAACCCGAGTCTCGCCCGGTAATTCCGGGCCGTAAGTCACGGGCTCGAACGAGAAGCGGCCCCCGGGTATTAATTACGCTGCTACCACCGTGGCTACCCACCGCGCGATCACTTATCGCCCGCGCGACTGTCCCAGAATGCGAAATTTCGTAAGCTGGAATCCCTATACTCTTCCCTTTCCCAATCGATTCTCTCTCTCTACGTGTACACACAACGTAGAGCGTGAGAATTTCGACTATTGGTGTATCGGTGAGGGAATTGAGATTTACGCTGGGCTTTTATAAATCAATTCTCGTTGCTGTTGCGCGTGAGAGGAAGAGAGAGAGAGAGAGAGAAAGGAGAACAGCGATTTTTCCTCGAACGTGGTGCGTGTGGGAGGGTGGACGCCATCAATCGTAAAAATAGAGGCAATCGGGCGCGGCGCGCGTTTCCCGCGTTTGCGCGGCGGGGAGAGAATTCGCCAAATAAATTTCGCGTTAAAAATCCATTAAACGCGTCGCGAAAACTTGGCAAGCCCGTGCCCGGACACGCGCCTGTTCGCTCGCTTGCTACTGCCTCGCTATGCTGACTGGATGGCGCCCCGAAAGAGAGAGAAAGAGAGATCGGGAAAAACGTGACTGAAAGTTGGGGAAATGTGTGCGTGTGATGGAAAAAAATAAAAGAGGAGGAATCTTTTTAGGATTAGAGTCGTGTTGTCGCGGAGTGTAAGGCGTGACGAATTTATTTTATAGCCAATGAAATGGTGTCTGGAAGTAGCGCGATCGATAACGAATTAAATTAAAAATAGGTGGAGAGATGGGATAAGATGGTATGACTATATTGATACTTTATCTTTATTCAGTAATGAGAAAGTATCTTGTATACACATCGAAATGTAATTCTCAAATGAACTGATTGAATTTATTAGATTAACTAACAGATTACATACACAGAGTAATCGAATCATTCGAAACAAACTTCGATAGATAATAATTTAATAACCTAAATTGAACAATTTCATTTATTTTCATACAATAAAAATTAAAATCACTTTTAAACCCTTGAATTTTCAATATCAATCTTTTTTTATCTCCATTAAACCAATAAAAATACTTACAACTTCCGCAACCAACCGTTAAAAGAAAAAAATACCACGACGTCGATTCTTCCAGCAAATTAAATAATCACCTCCCCATTCAGTAACCCCAAAATTTATTTGCGTCCGAACCCGAGCTCAAACACAAAGACACTGGCGCACACGCGACATCTATGCAAACAAACCCTCAGGACAAAAGGCACGTGTATGCGATCGTGACCTTGAGGTGAAATAAAAAGTGCCGAAAGAGAAGAGGAGAAGTGGGGGGTAGAGAGAGAGAAAGAGAGAGAGCGTAATCAAATTTCCCTAGCGCTCGCCGCTTGCTTGCACGTGATAATTGAGCGAGCGCGAAGAATCGACGCGATCTCGGTTGGAAATAATGGGTATGTATGTACGTATGTGTGTATGTATGGCACGCGCGCGTGGGAAAATCAAGGGTATAGGGGAGGAGGCGAGAACGCTCGATCGGATCCGATTCAACGGCTATCAAATTAAATTATAAGGGTCGAGAAAGCGAACTCTGATCTCTAGCCGTCGCCGATTTCACAGATGCGAACGCGTGCCGCTGGCTCTGGTAGGGACATGAACGTGGGTGTGTATATGTGGGGTAACCCTAACGGGTTGTTAGATTAATTGGTTTTTCTTGGGACTGGTTTAGATTTGGGGTTTTAGAAAACGTTGAGATAGAGAGTGTCTTTTTATTTTTTGTTTGAAAATTTTGCAGTAGATGAGAGATTTGTCTTTGATTTGAAGAGGGTGAAAATGACAAGGGTTCTCAATCTTAATGAATCTTGATCCAGAAGATCCTTTTGTCATTCACAGTAAGCTGCTTGTATTTAAACGTACATCTGTCACTTTGTGACTTCCATAATCCCTTGCAAGATTCGCTATATACAGCTAATTAAAGATTCTTATATCGGATTTATGATTATTTTCAATTTATTTTTATTTTTCTTAATTGATAAGTAATTTAAAGCCTTAATTGACAACATCTATAAAACTTTGTTATATTGCATGAAAATTTCTTATAAATAAACTTAAAAATACCCTTCTTTTAAATAACGACGCATAACAAGTACCAATTAATCGTAAGCATCAATTAATCAATTCGGAAACCGTAAAAAAAAAGATCTCATCGCCTCGCGTAGACTAACCCCAAAACAAATTACGAATATGAATCAAAGTACAAATCGTTACCATCAACTTGGCCAACATCATCTCATCACCCAAACTCACCCCAAAATTACCCTCCATTATTACCCCCACAACTAACCACCAGCAGCCGATACACACCCAACTAGCTTCGTTCTTCGTTGTCCGCCTCCTTCATTCACGCCGCGATTGACTTACAAAAAGCAATCTAATTAAATCTAATGTACTACCCCCTCTCTCCTCCTTTTCCTAATCGAATCTCTCTCATTCCCGTACGTCAACGCATTTATTCGTAGTCTTGGTCTTCTTTTGTCAGGGAACAATCGATCGGTCGCCCTGAGATTGAACGTATACACACGAAAAATTCCTCTGTCTCCCTTTTTTTGTGTGCGTGTTGCTCGTGTGACTTTCTTCGCGTGCGGGTTCCTGACGAAAGAGTCGAAGATTTATGAATAATAATCCTGACGACATCGTCTCCTTCCATGCCTCCTGTTGTACGCTTTTTTTCTTTTCTTTACGACGCGGACGTCGTATGCCGAGTCTAATTTACATTAGACGTAAAAAAGCAAGAGTTATATCAACGGTTCGTGGAAAGCCGGTCGACCGGAATTGATATTATCGATGGTTAAGTTCTCGTGCATGCGATATGTTGCTCATATTCGGATAAACATGTCTTTATACATGTATAAATCGACGAGGATTTATTGTGAACAAGTTTTATTGTGAAAATATAGAGATGATCGTTGAATTAAATTTATTATCATGTAATATATTTACATGCAACGTCGAGATTTAAGTCAACGTATTGCTTATATCTTCGTTTATTACAATTTTTTTCAGCTTATTATTATTATCCTCGCCGCTCTGATATTCTTTCCCAAGCGTTTTCTTCTCGTTTCCTATATACGCTCTAGCTTATTGATTTTGTAATATTGCGGAGTTCATCATACACACATCCGCGTTATTAAAAATAAATAAGCATGTGAATTACGAACATATATATATATATATATATACCGTTCGTTAATATTAAAATAATATTGTCAATAAGTGAATAACGGTAGAAAACTGCCACTCGCTAATGCATTTATGAAATTAACTCACATATTGATAAGAATCCAGATACTGTCGCGGCTAACTTAATAAATAAAAAGCAGATATCTACTAAATGAAATTTTCATCGGACACCGAGATAAATCTTGGAAGAGTAATTTCTCAGTATTGATAAACATTCCGCGAAAAAAAAGTAAATAAATTTTATAGAAGTTTCCTAAACCGTTATCCCATCTCCAATATTAAAAACTCTTTCATTTCATCTACGACAAATAATATTTAAAACCATAAAAATCAAATCTCTCACTATCTATTAAACTTTTCTATTCGACATTATACCTACACTATCGATTTTATTCGTTCCATCACTGCTACCCCTCCAAAAACTCTCATAAACTCAACGCACGCACGCATTCCTTTAAAACTTCGTTGCTCTATAAACCCCCGGTAGCCATCCACAGACATTCCATAAAAAAAAAAAAAAAAAAAAAATCCCCCTCACCGGACTTCCGCGAAAGACCGAAACGATCCATCGACCACTCAGGCGCACACACACACACACACGAAAAAAAAAAAACTAGGCCACAGCTCAGCCGACCTCCGGCTATTAGCGCTATATACGTAGACGAGAGGGTCGGGAATTGATTCTCTCTGTTTACCGTCGGTCACCTGAGCTTTCTCGACGCGATTCGTCTCCATACGTCGAGGTAGAGGGAGGACGTTCCAACCGCGGCTCTTTATCCACGACGTTGATCTATTCGAATTAGGAGCGACCCCTAGTCTGGCTGTGGCTACTATTTTATCCTCTTCCTCCCCATCGGTGTCTTTTTTTTTGTTGGAGAGAGAGAGAGAGACTTTTGCACGCAGTAGATGTCTCGAGAGTGATGGGTGGCGGCCGTTCGTTTCGATTATTTTTTTTTTTTTTTTTTTTCGTGGGACAGTTGAGTAGCTGAGGAAGGAGGGATAAGAGAGATAGCAGGGTTTGGCATGGTTAAGTGAGTGATAAGTTGCATTCGGTGAGAAGGGGAGAGTAGCTTGGGGTTGTGTTGGGCTGTTTAGTCGGGGATGTGATAAATAGGGAAGAGAAGGAGAGAATTAAGGATGAACGGAAATTAGTGTTTATTGATTGAAATAAATTTCAGTAGATTTTGCAGGATGGTATGAGGATAACCGAGTCTCGTTATGTTTTGAACGTAACGTATTTTATTATTGGATATATAAGGAATATTTTTTCAACCAAAATAACTTACTTTGTGCGATTGTGGTTTATCAGTCAGTTACTCGCAATACAGAGAACGAGAAAAAAACTCAAAAGATTTTTTCTCTAAACATAAATTAGACACAGAGGAATGGTCACTTTATAAGATAAATATCAAACGGAGTGCAGATCATTTACAAAGACGTAGAACATTATATAGTAGAGAACAAAAAACGTTTCTATTTCAAGTATTATATGGATCACTTTTTATACTTATACGCGAGATCTTTTATTAGTACGAGTAAAGCTACCCTCACTATAACAATAAAACTCGACTACACATAAATTAACAACATTAATAATACCGACATGTCAATCACATCACCACCCAGTTACCTCCATACAAACAATTTCCACTCTTCAAGAATAAAATCTCACCATCTATGAATATACCTCCTACTTCGCAATCCTAATGTCAGCACCATATCACCCCGCTAACCGCAAAAACTTTCCCTCATAAATACCCTCAACATTCTACACCTCGACACACCAAAGAAGACGTCGTTTTTCCCAACGCTCGCGTCCATCCATCTCACCATCTTTCTCTCTCTCTCTCTCTCCGAACTACAATAACGACAACAACAACAGCGGCTGCTGCTGCGCGTTGACAATAAATGGCTCGAGGTGGTTTTTCCACGCGTGCAGCAAGCGTGATTTATTACGCCGAATCGCCGATACGTATACAGCCACGGAATTTCCTCTCTCTCTCACCCACTGTTTTATATTCCCCAAACGCGCGCGTACACACGCGTATGTGTGCTGAGCTTTATTTCTTTTTCTATTAGCAGAACACTGCTGCTGCTACTGCTACTGGCGGTAGTAGTGGTGGAGGTACGCGAGAGAGAGAGAGAGAGAGAGAGTTTGGGGCTTTGATTTGCACGGATTAGATTAGCGGCTCGACGTGAGAGCGTATAGGGGATATGGGAACATGCGTGCGTGCTACGATCGCTGTGTTCACTTTTTTTTCCCCGTTCGCTGCTGCGAGGTGAGTATATATTTGTTTTCGTTGATATGCCAATGTATCGTATTGTATATAGGGGAACGAGAAAGTGTGAAGGCACTTTGGGATTAGAAATGGATATGTTTGAGTACGAAGAGTTTACCGATAGTGTGTGGCTCTCGTGGATATTTATGTGGGTAAAAGAAGTTTGTTTAGGGTTTGGTCGTAGGTAAATTTGTTGATAAATTGGTTTCTTTTAACCGAGTGTCGATGGGATCATAAAATTGTTAATATTCAATTGCTGTTTTTGTTCGTTAAAATTCGTTTTGTAATAGAAATTTATTAATCTACTTCTTTTTTTTTTATTTATTAAATGATGAACAATCACACGCAGAAATTTATCATCCATAATAATTTGGTGTAATTCAATTATTGTTGAAATTGTAATGAACCTACGTATTTTGTTTATAACGCAGCGACGAACTATAACAGCAATAATTAAATGACCGTTATTATTCAACATATATTTACTAATGACGACTATTATTAAACATAAAATACCGTCTGATTGTAGCAATCAAACTAGACCGTAAAATGCTACTATATTACAACCATTCACTATCGCCGAAAAATATAGAACACAAAAAACCGTTACGCAATTAAAAAATAATTTCACAGCCATTAACCCTATAGCACGATGCACACTGCAGGGGTGCAACAGATATGGCACCCCTGCGCGCGTTCGATTAATTATTGCACATAAATTATACACATAATCGCGTGTGCATGTGTTATATCCCTCGCCATGAACCAATTTAATTCAGAAAGAACATACGAAGGAATAGAAATTATATATACACCCTTGACGATGCGCATGCGCAAAAGGGAGGGCGAAAGTTTCGTGTGCACGCACGTAGTATACACACCGCGGCGAGTGCGAATCGAATTTGTCTTTCATCTGGAAAAGCGGGTATAAAATATTCATTAAAACTCTCTCTCTCTCACCCGTCGCCTCAACACGCGTATGGTCTTTCTCACGGCTCAGTGAGTTGTACGTATAGGGTGCGTGTTATGTGTTGGGTTGGTATATAGCATCGTTGAGAAGTGCTCGATAAATGGTATATGCATCATGCGTAGAACTTTACTTCTATATAGTGAATAACGAATATTTCTAGAAAATCAATTTCATTTTATCCGTTCAAATTTTGCAAAGAATTTTAACAATTAATGTCGCTTATATCGTTCTTGGATGTATATTATAATTGGTTCCGATAATTAATCATTAACGTGAAGATATTATAGCTTAATGATTAACGTGCTGTGTGTATATATATACGTACTACGTATTTCATCAAGGGGAATTCCAAAAATCCAATACCTTACGCAAAACACGCTCGGAATTAATCGCGATACGAAATTCTTCCAATATATGTATATAACCGATAATAATCAAAGTGCAGCACTTATTTATATATCGGCTATATATATATATATATACACACATATACACGGGCCAATCGTTGAGCGACCTAAAATTCCGATCCACGTAGCGTTGTGTATTATGATATAACACCTCTGCGAAAATATCCCTATCTAATTTCATACCATACCTCCTTCCATAAAACTTACCCAATCTCGCTAGAAAGAATAGAGAGAGAGAGAGAGAGCGAAGTATAGGCAGCGATAGTATTAAGGTGAAGCCAAGAGGAAAACATCCAAATTCTCTCTCTCTCTCTCTCTCTCTCTCTCTTCTTCTCGTTCCACCCCCTCTTCTTCAATCTCACGTCTAACTTTGTCAGCTTACGACGGCAACTTGTCACTCATCTCCGCGACAAAAGAGAGAAGATTCCAAAGGCACTCGCGCGCGCGCGCACACGAGCGCATAATACACGGGGGCGGAATCAGGTCGTAAATATCCCCCAAAATGGGCGTACGTACATACGGTGTGCAACGTCGCTCGCGGCTATATGTGTGTAGAACGTTGTGCTGTATATATGTATATATATAGTAGCGCGAGAACGTAACACTCAAAGGGATAGTCTAGAGAGAGAGTGGAGAGATAAGAACGAGGCGGGAGTATAGAAGTGGAGGAAGGGAGAGAGAGAGAGAGAAGGAGATAGAGGAAGTGGAACGGCGGCTTGGTTTCCGCGCAGTCGATGTACTAGATGTGATTAGGTATTTTGTATATGTGCTTGGAGCTGAATTTAGAATAAGTAAATAGTGTTAGACGACCTGCGACTAAATATTATTGCAGGTAGTATTACAAAATTTTATTAGAGCTTTTATTTTGAATTTTTTATTTATGTTTTGCAGGTATTTTTGATAAAAATAAATTTTAATATATTTTATGTTGGAGTTGGCTTATAAGTAGGTTTTGAAATAAGTACGCATTTAGAAACATTGTTTCAACACCTTTATGCAGTAGAACGTGATAACTCGTATACGAAATACACGGCTAAATAAATCTCTGTTTATCGTGTGAAGACGTAAAGTACGGTGTAATTTTTTATACTATCCGATTGGGGTCATAGATGAAGAATTAAAAGCGTGATATTATACATTCAGACAGAAGAGTAAAAAATGAATTATATGAATTCATTCTTTATTTATGAATACAGAAAATATAGTATCACATAGTAAATATATAAAAAAAAACTCATCAAGAATCATATATTTTCTTGCAATTATTGACTGCCAACTTATGTATTTCTCTTCAACTTATCGGTGGCCCCTATCTTTCTTTTTTTTTCATACACAAAATTAAAGTAAATGTTATCTGCAAAAATTCATACAAATCCTCAAATCTCAAGCTTTTCATTCTTTCATCCCGTTGTAAAAAAAAAGCAGCGGGACAGATCTCACACCTCAAGCACACAAATCTCGACATACCGGTTAAAAACTATTTTCCCTTGAAACGTAGGAAAAACCCCCTTTCAAACCCACACAGGCGTGCAATCGACGCGCATAACGTCATTTCACACTTGCCGTCGCAAGGCGAAAATCTCGCCCTCCTACGCCATACTACTTCGATAACAAAAGGGAGTCGGATACGCGCGAAGAAACAGGATTTCTCAAGGTACAAGTGACGGCGGCAATTGTGTGCAGCAGCAGCAGCAGCAGCAGCAGTAGTAGTAGTAGCGAGGGGCTGCTACGTTGGAAGATCTCCTGCGCTTACGATTCATCCCCAGTCCTCGACAATCCGCCAAGAGCGAGAGAGAGAGAAAGAGCGAGACTACTATAGGGTAGAAACCGTCCTTGGGGAACGCCAGCGAGTGAGCGAGAGAGATAACAAGCGTTAAATCCATTCATATACGCGTGCACACACACATACACACACATAGCTCACACATAATGAGTATATGACGCGGGCACGTTATACACGCGCGCATGGGATGTACAGAGTGTTCGCGCATCTACAAGGCGTATATAAGCGCGGCAGAAACAGAGGGAGAAAAAGAGATAGATATAGAGGGAGGACGCTTTGAAGACAGAGAGCGGAAAATAGACGCGCGGGAAAGAAAGGGGCAAAGGTGGGAGGAGACAGACGCGAGAGAGAGAGTGAACTTGCCAGCGTACACGGAAAGGCACTTACACTCCCTAGCTACCACCGAATCTCACCCCTTGGGAGAGAGAGGGAACGATTCCTCGTAGCGAGAGTGAAGCCGGAATTACACGCAATATAACGGGAGGAGATTCTTCGTCGAAGCGTTGATTAATTTCCGGAAGGTGTCCGATAGTTTATGACGAGCACAGAGGTGATTGAATTTTTTAGTTGACTGGCGGTAGTGAAAGAGGTATGGTAGCAAGTCGTTGTCTCGTGTTCCCCAAGGGATAGAGGCTGAGATTTTTTTTTAAGTGCCTAAGGATTACGAGGGTGTTTAAGGATGATTAAGTAAGCTGCTTATTATAAGAGTCTTTGGGGAGGCTTTTTCTCGGATGGTTTTGGTTTGATCTGGTTTTTTTTTGTTGTTAACAGGGTGTAAAGATTTGTTGGTATTTCTTCGAGTTTAAGGGTTAAAAAATGAATTTTATGAGATTTTATATTATCTTATAACGGTAGTTTGTCGAAAATCAGTAGCTAATATATTAATATATTTTTTAATGTACCACATGCCCTTATATTTGTCAAATGCTGTTGGATGCACTTGAATACATTGGGTGTATTCAAATTCACTGACTGCGTTTGAAAACAGGAAGCAACTTATATATGAATGCACTTTAATGCACCGAATGCATTTGAATGCAGTTCAATGTGAGAGGTTCAGTTAAGTGTGTTAGATGCACTTGTACATGACAATTAAACGTTAAAGAAATGGACAGTAAAGCAAGTTAACCTAAAAAAAAAATGATTTTTAGTATTCACGTTATTTGCTATTCTACCTTAAAATACGTATCTATTTATTGATTTGATTAATTATGGTGATGGTTAGTATGTTTAGAAATGCAATGAAAGAACGGTATATTAAGAAATTAAAGTTCATATTGTCGAATACAAATCGACGAACTACGAGCAATGTTCAAGCTCGTAATACTACAAGAATTTTTGAACCTGCAAAAAAATTTTCCCCAAGAATCTACACTCCTTCATTTCTTCTTCCTTTTTCAATACGGCAGAGTTGTTTAATTTAGGACTAGAACTAGACCCGGAAACTACGTTTTGCGAGATCCGAGATTTTTTTTTTTCCAGAAAAATTCGTAATTAAGAATCTGCGTTAATTATGTACCCGTTTAGTGCTCAGGCTAGAGTGAAAAAAAGAAAGGGGAGAAAGAGAAAAAGAGAGAACTGAAATACATATTCAAAATCCCAGGGAAACTCGAGCTGAGATTTTTTTTTTTTCTAGTATGGAAGAGAGCGCGACAAGAAGTTTGTTCTCAAATATTTTTCGCGGGAATATTAAAAACGCTAAAGTGAAAAGAGCGTTTGTCTTCCCGCGATTTTAGCGAGTGCGCAGTAGAGAACTGGAGAAGGTGTGTGGAGGGTGAAAAAGAAAGAAAGAGGTAAAAAATTTTTGTGCATAGAGAAATGGGCTTGGAAATGAGAAAGGTCTGTGAATTTCGCGCGTTAAGTTGGCTAAACGGATTAGTGGTTGGTGTATGATTCTATTTTTTATTTTTAAAACGTTTTATACATGAAAAATTATACAAAGACATATAATAGCATTTGTTATCGGCATCTACTCAAATTAAAATTTTTCAATTATCCCATACTTTTGTTTCCAACGTTATAAAAAACGACTACTTCCAGAACCGAAGAAAAATCTCCACAATTATTTCCCCTAACTTTTGCGAAAATAAACTCCACAAACTAAAACTCCATCTAACTGAAAAAAAAATCTCCAGATAGAAAAACATTTCAATGAATTACCTCCTCCCTTCCCTACCCCACCATTTTTAATAACCTAAAATATCATCAGTAACTTTATCAACTTCCAACTATCCGCTTCCTACGAAGAGCTCACGTAAAATCACGTCGATCCGAAATCTCCTCATTCTCCACCTTCCTCCGTACCTTCTAAAACGACGAAAAAGTCGGCGGAGAAATTCTAAAAGTCTCGATCCGAAAAAAAAGAAAGCAATGGCGGTAGCAGGAAGGAGAACTGCCGAGCGAAGTAACTTTCAAAAACTTTTTTTTTCCACCAGCAGCCTCGATCACGTCCTTCCTCTCCCATTCGTGCCCTCGTCGCCGCACCACCACTGCCACCGCCGCCGTCGTCGTCAGCTCTCCGCGCTCTAATTAGGCCTCCGAAATACCCGCAACCTCTAGAGTCCTGGAGTGCTTTCTGCTCTCTTCCTCTCTCTCTCTCTCTCTCTCAGTCGGCACCTGAGAGCGCTAGGGGCTTGGAGTAAATCTTTGTTTACAGCGGCGGCTTGCGGGATCTCTCACGCGAAAGAGAGAGAGAGAGAGAGAGAGAGAGAGAGGAGAGAGTGGGAGAGAAGGGAATGGACCCTACTTTTTCTTCTTCTCGCGAGCTGAGAGCAAGTTTTTCCACCGAGACCCTTTTACCCCGAGGCATTGGTGGTAGTGGGCGACACGAACAGCGCGTGCGATGTGTTATGTATTATTTACGCGATTTTTCAGAGGCCCACTCGAACGAGATTAATTTCCAACACGCGCTTCGAAAAGCTACGCTTTGGGATTGGAAGTCGTTGATTTTTTCTTCTTTTTTTTTTTCATTTGAGTGGTTGATCCAGTGGTGCTTTTCGGTATATTTGTAGGTAATGGTTTTTCAATGTTTCATGTGAATGAGAAAATAGAATGTTGAACCGTTGCTTTTAAGAAATGAAATTTCTGGTTTGAAGTTCAATTTTTCTCTGGTTACAACGACTCGATCATCAATCATTTGGTGAAAATAAAAGCTTTTGGGAGATTGATAATTTTCATTTTAACGGTGACGTTGGAAATTTATATTACATTGGTTATTACTTACCACGAGGAATTAAAAGATGGTTAATGTATTGATTCAGTGAAATGTTGAAAAGCACTCACCTGAAACAAAAAAGAAATAATTGTTAGTATTACTAAATTATTATGGAAGTATATAAAAAATGGTTAATTTTATTATATTTCCGAAAATCTTTGCAATACTAAACCTCAAGCTTCATAGTATACTAAATTCTTCCTAAATCTGACGCATTTAATAAATCCCAATCAAACAAACCACGCGTATACAATACAACATCATAAGAGCCACCTCCGAAAAAGAGAAATGAATTGAAAAATTTTTCACTATTCCTTTCATCCGGTCGAACAAGTAAGGAAAATTATTTTCAATATTTCCATCGAAAAAAGCTCGAACCAGCTTGCTGACGTTCTACGCGTTGCACAAAAAGCATCTCTCTCTCTCTCTCTCTCTCTCTCTCGACACAATATCGAGTTCCATCAAACGCCGGCCGCGGGAGAGAATCTTTTAAACCACAAAAGAATCCCGTCGGACAAAAAACACGCGCTCGCGTGGTGCACCAGTCAACCTTTTCTTTTTTCCATTTCCACGGGACGCGCAAGGCATAGTGCGACGAGAACGAGTAGACGCGGGTGCGCAACAACAAAGCCTCTAGCGAAAAAAATACCGATCGAACGAAATCAAAGAACTCTCTCTCTTCCAACAAGAGCGAGTGAGTGAGAAAGATAGATAGACATATAGAACCTGAAAATTGCAAAATCGCCGCGCGCGCGCTCGCGTGCACGTCCATTAAACCCTGATTCTCGCGCGGCGCGCGTCGAATCGCCGTTGAATATTTCAAATCGGCCAAACGACATTAGCGCTTTCATTTCGTCCTGCCCGCGGGGGCTACCGCCTACGCTCTAGCTCTCGTGTATAGCGTCATGAATATTCCGTGACGAACGAGTGCAGGGACAAAGCTGGGGCAACGAACATACATATATACATATATACATTTATACACGAGTGTGGGGATACACATATACGTATGTCTAATTTTTTCGGTAACATTAACATAGCCCCAGGACTATTGAGAAAATCAGTTAGGGGGCAGCAGCAGCTGTAGTAGTGGTAGTAGTAGTAGTAATAGTGGTGGTGCTGGTCCGTTGAGACATACCCAGATATATAAATGTACATTCCGCGGTGGGAGGACTTATTTACGAATCCGTCGCCCCGGAAATTTCCTCTCCGTTGCGACTTCTTCTTCTTCCTCCTCCTCCTCCACTCCCTCGTTTCTACTCCTACTGCCAGCCAGCCCGCATTTGCATAGGGCGGAATGCGAGAATAAAAGATGTGGATTTAACTCTCGCTTTGTCGTAGCGAGCGTGGGAGTCTCTCTCTCTCTCTCTCTCTCTCTGTGGCTCTCTGGAGTGCCGAGATTTATAAGGATTTCGCGGTGTGGCGCGCGAGAAGGGGGCCAGGTTCTAAGGGGAATTCGGCGTGGACTAGATGTTGATTGATTTTCGTCGAGAAATGTATTCGTGGTTGCGATGTGTAGTTAGGAAACAGACCTTTTTAGCTTACTTTTATTTTTAAATGGTTTGGAAATTTTTAGTGAAATTAGTTTTTGTGGAACACATACTTTTTAGGGGGTATTTTATCTCATTATAGGGTCTTTTATTTTACTAAACTTTTTTTTTTTCAACGAACAGATTATTTAACGGATAGACTGTAATTGAAATTCGTTGAAGATGCGATATTGTAGTAAGTATAAAAATCTTACAGTTTTTGTAGCCCCCTAAGGAGCCATATTACATATATTATAGATTTAAATATATAAATCAGAATGAAGTATGTATATGAATGAATGAGACGCCAAGTTCACGAAAATCATTTATCATCGATAATCCAACCCCTTACAGACCCCTAATTATGAATCAACATAAACATGATTACTTAATAATAATGATAAATTAATATTTTGTTTACTATGTAAATTATCAATCGAAAATCATGACGTATCATAACTATGATAATTTCTAGAAACTTTAACACGCAGAAATCTGAAATCACTCTCGACACTCCATAAATTGCAACGACTACACCAAAAAAATCATTTATAAAACAGATCCGCCGGAAATCGCTTCTAAAATTCAATCGCAAAAACGAGGAACATAGAAAAGCGAGTGAGTTCTTCTTCTTCTCGTCCACCTCCTGTGTTTGATATTCGAGTGCACGCAGCAACCCCGAGGCGCAGCGGAATCAATTAAAGACAGGCTAGGAGCTTGAGCGCACGCGCGCGCGTGAGTGAGAGAGAGAAAGTGGGAATTTATGCGCGAAAAATTAACAAGTCAGATGTCGTCGTCTGCTGCTGCTGCTGCTGCTGCGCTCGTTAGTTAAAGCAGAGCCAGAGCTCCGACATCGAATTATAACGGAAATAATGGAATGATAAGCGGCTGCTGCTGCTACTGCTGCGTGCAAGAGAGACGAAACGAAGGGAGTGGGAACACGCGGATTTCGCGACTTTGCGACTTCGTTTAATTGACAGAGAGAGAGAGAGTAAGAGAGAGAAAGAGAGGGGAGTAGAGAGAGAGATCATCGATTTTCGTCGCTTGAGTGAGAAGACCCGGATGTACATATACTTTGAAAGGACTTTGCGCGAGTAATGTAGCTTCTCTGGATTTATTCAGGACGTTGAATTATTTTCTGGATTCCAGAAATGATGTGAGAGAGAGTAGCTTACATGTGATTATTCCAGATTAAAGGTATTACGGCGGTTTGAAGAACGAATCCACACAATAAAAAGAATATAAACGCGTAGCAATTTTTTATCTCATTTATCTTGACTGCAATTTAAGGACGTTAATTCACAATTCTGACAATATTTATGAATTGTGACTTAGAACTTATAGTTCACAATTTCGTTCTTTTCTATTTCCCGGCGCGAGCACCATACATATAATTTAAAGCTACAATAGCCACGATATTGAACGCATTTCCACGAATATCGCTCACACAATTAATTACCATGTAAATTGCACTTTCAGAGTATCCTCATCTTCTCATTTTCCAGACGCCCCCGAAGAAACGAAAGTATCTATAACGAAGAATCGCGCGCAGGTGGCATTATATGCGCGTCTGCATACGTAATACTTTTAATACGATTGCTCGTAACGCGGAATATGTGAATGCAAATGCGTCTGTATTAATTATAACGGTTCTCTTGCGTTCTCCCTCTCTCTAAATAACGGGAAAGAGATAGAGAGACAGAGAAGAGGAAAAATTATCCTTATAACTTCGTCGCGCTCTCCCGCGTCTGATCGAAAATTAAAGTCCATTAATACAGTATCGAGTTGTGCACCCCCTCTTGTCGTTGCTGCAGTCGAGCGGATTTCTCGTCTGTCTTGGTGTATATCACGAGTGACGACGACAACGACGACGGGCTTTTGTATAAAATCGCAGACGGACTTACGGTGACGATTGGATAATGCTTTCATTACGTTAACTTGCGTTAGGGGATTCCAAGTGCTGATGCCTCTTAGACGATGCTGTTAACGATATGAAAATGCGAAGCGAAGGTTGTGTTGTGTTCTTTTGTCTTTCCCTGAGTTAGGAATGATAAATTTAGTATTGTTTTGTAGTTGCGACTGAGATCTACGTCGAGGAATTTAATTTTATAGTATTATTTTGATGTTTTAGAGTATTTTATATCGTTACATTTTCTTTAAATATTATAATATATGGTGTACATTAATTATTATTCATTGCGAAAAAGCGTGTCGTTCAGATTTAGTTGGTAAAAAAAAAATGTTTATATCTCGTTTCTATTCCATGCTTTTATCAGTGATTTGTGGATAGACCTTTTTTGTAAAGTCGTTTACGCGAGCACGTATCGTGAGATTTTATTCATAAATTTTATAATACGAAAAGTTTACGAAGAAACTGATAAAGCGTCGTTACAGTTTACAAGATAAAATGGTGAGGGGAGGAGGTCTCTATTTGCGTATAACATTTTAATCATTAAAAGTTTATACTTTTACTTAGTAGTATGCCATCGACTTTTACTACGCGAGCTGATATTCAAATAAACACTCCATTTGCATTAAACTTTTCCAGTAAGTATAAGAGCCACGAAGTTATAATTTCAAATTTATCCAGGATTTTAAATGTATTTTAATGAGTATTAATTTTTAAGGATATATTTATTTATTTATTTATTTATTTAAATAATTAAACGGACAAATTGTCCTAATACAAAAGTAAGTTATGTACAATAGAGCCTTGTATGGGCGCAGAGACATTATATAGTATTTGTTGTGATACATAATAAATGATATAATTAATATTGTACCGAAATGCCTCTAACAGTACTTTTAAATGAAGAAATATATACTTAAACTTTATTCTACTTGTTATGATCATCTTCGTTTCTAATCCTCTTTGTAAATATTACAATACATATCCTCTACAAAGTTTATAGATTTATTAGTTTACCAAAATTACACTATAATCCGTTGTAACTCTGTACTTTTCAAGAGTTTATAAAATGTTTAGTAAAGTACGTAAAAAATAACTAAAATAAAATTCTTCACTGTACAAAGTTTCATCAGTAAGGTACTTTATCAAACTTTCTACATTCTCGCCCGCAAATATTGTCAATTACACCTTTTAACACTCTGAGCAGTCCAGCCTTCACCGTTTTATTACTCAAAAGATCGTCGTCGCTTTAAAGTCCATTCCATCGTCGATTCACCAAGACTCTCTCACAGTAACGCGCGTCTTAAACTTTCTCTCTTACAGCGCTAAATCACCGTGGAAAATGCAAACGAACCAACGCCCGCTGACGTACAGCCGCTGGCAAAATGCTTTTGATTTGTTTTCGTTCTTCGCGCGCAAGTGGATAAATTATTAGTGGCTCGCAGGTGTTGCGGAAAAAGGCATCGAGCTGTTCAAAGGCGGCTAAAAGCGTACGCGCGCGCGCGTCTTATCTTGCTTTTTACGCGAGCGTCGAGTTGAGAGAAGATTTTGCTAGAGGCTGCAAGGTTTTAACAGATTTACGCGCTAGGTGTGGTACTAGAAGCGTGAGATTACGCGATTATTTCTTAAAGCCAAAGCGCAGTGAATGTTGGACGTTCGATGAAGTTTCACGAATAATCGTGAACGAGTAGTGGTAAGGAAATGGTTAGTGGGGTAACAAAGATGTGGAACGATTGAATAGATGTAATGGAATGGGGGATTATGATGATACTGTCCTGATTTTAATAGGGGTGGATAGATTTTGTTTTGATTGATCATTTACACGTACAACAACGAAGAAACGAAAAGGGTTGTATCAGAAATGTAATAGATTAAATAACTGGAACGAAGTAACTCCTAAGGTTATTTAGAAAAACTATATTGCAATTAACACTGTTCTTCAATTGTTTTAGAGTCAAGGGTTCGATCAACCAACGTAAGTAACCTTTATTGTTAATTCCCAAATGACCATTTTTCCTTAATCTTTCTACATTTCTCCAGCATCCTTACAATTCCATAGAACAGCCGTACACGCACGGACAAGACCAACAGCCAACAACGGCACTGCAAATCTCTCATTCTAATCTCATCGAACTTAAAAATTTGCGAACAATGTGATAAATTCTCCGAACAATTACACCCGTAACAACGCGAAAACATCGATTGTCTAGACCACGCGGTCGTTTATATCCTTTTATGAAAGTCAAATACATCAAAAAAGACATAATCCACCGTCCCCCATCGTCCAAATAAGATTCTCTCTCCTTCATCCCAGGGACTATACATGCCAGGACTCACTCGCGGGTATAGAAGGAAGAACCCCTCGCGTCGGGAAATTGATAAAACGTGGACGGACAGTGCACGAGCGTGAAGTTAGCTTCAGTGAGAAAAGGTGTAGAGCAGGTGTGCGCTGGTAGAGGTTGGCCATAATTTTCCATTAGCCGCTTACTGCGAGAGGCAAGCCGAGCGACTCTTACGCAGCGTAGATAACAATCCCGAAATAATGAAAATCTATCACTTCTGAAAAGCATAACACATACCTCGCTGCTGCTACTGCTGCTGCGCACTTTTGCACAGCCAACATACACCTACACAGTGAAGTGAAGCGTACGAGAGGGGAGAGCAAGCGAGTTCGCTCGCTTCGTCATGAATAATTCAGCGGGCGTCGGCCGAAGCCATCCATGCCTAATCTACGGGACAAGTGGAAACAATTTTCGTTTTCCCTTCGTCGGAGAGAGAGAGAGAGAGAGAGAGGAAAATGGCTGCGAGAGAGGAGGTGGGTGGAGATGAATCGCGCAGTGTGTGGAAAAGTTTCTCCAGATGAGGTGGGGGAAGAAGTATCGATGAGTAGAAAGAGAGAGAAAGAGAGAGAGAGAAAGGGAGATGAATGTAATTATAAATAGAGAATCCTGGTGTAAATTTGAGTAGTTCTGCTAGATTATTTTCGACAACGGACTCTGTGACCTGATTTACGGGTTGGTATAGAGATCGCGCTATAGTTGACACCTGCCTACGATCAATTGCATCATTTATGCGATGCGTCAATGATGAATATTGCTAATTTGGTGAATTCCTTGGTGGGCATTGTGATTTTCTAGGCGGATTTAATGTAGAACATGAGAAAATGTTATTTTACATATAAATAAAACGATTACAAATCTGGATGTTAAGATGAATTCTTTATTTTGAATACGAGGTAGAGAAAAAATATGAGATTTAAAATGATTAGTCATATACATTCGCGCTGCGTGGGCTTCACTTTTTTCATAGAAACGAAATCAGCAAATATTTTAGACTTCATTACTGTACTTTTTATTAACATTATCTTCCAGAAAGCATAAAATATTATTTATACTAAATAACAGATTTGAATTATAAAGTTTGAGGTTAGGAAACACATCGTAACAGTATTTATTTTGTAACTAAATTATTAGATAAAAAATTTTAATCAATTGGGATATTGAATAATTTAATGATGATTTCATTAATTTACTGAAATGTACACATAAATCATTTAATTAATTTCTATATCAAAATAATCATTTTATATCAGAGAACATTTTTAATTTTGACGCTATTCAGACCGGATATTCAACCAACAACCAATCGCATTGCTTCTTTAAATGCTTCACAACATCCGGTCATCTCTTTTTTAAGAGAGGAAAACAGTTAAAATTTTGTTGCTTCACAATGTCGGAAACGTCAATTTCAGTATAAATAATTAACGATTGCATTGTAAATAAAATATGAAGGTATATAGTTTTCCAAGAATGTAACCTCAAATAACGATATTTATGACGTCAAATAGTCGGATGTCAAAATGTAATAGTAATATAGCCTCAAAAGTAGGACACTTTTGGTCTCCCTCGTCGTCTGAATTCAAAATATCATAAATGATTCAAATTTCGTGAAACAGCTCACTCTACATGATAAATCCAGCTGACTTTTTCTCTAAAGACTTTTGAAATAATAATTGAATACAGAAGAACGTCAAACTCATAAATCAATCGGAAACGTCTTCTTAAGGAAAACTATATATATATACAACTGAACTCATTCATTCGAATCGCTTCGCCGATCCTTCAGAATTCGCAAAATGAAATTCCTCAAGCGTGAACACCATCCCACCCAATCCTCTAGTACCATTCACCCTTTACAGAAAATCATCCCTTTCAAGACGAAACCCCTCCTACGCCATCATATATATATGTATATATATATATATATACACACACATCTACCCACACGCGAGTCGGCTGTCGGCGTCGATAGATACATACATCTAAACTCGATTTGCGTGAATTACGCGGTAAGCCGCGTGCGGGTGAGGGAGAGAGAAAGAGAAAAAAAACCACGATGAGTCACTTTTTTCGATAGGCAGGCAGGGGCACCAGCTGCGCAATCTCTCTCTCACTTTCTTTCTCTCTCTTTTGCGACTATACTTCGCCTGCGGCGCGCTCGAAATATATACGTATATATATATATATATATATATAGAGATATTCATCGAAGCGTCGATTTCTCTCTCGTCGGTGGAGAGAGGGGAAAAAATTGATTTGACAAGACGCAGTAGTATTGCCGCCGACTTTCTCTCTCTCTCTTTTTCTCTCTCTCTCTCTCTCTCTCTCTCTCTCTCTCTCTCTCTCCCTCATTACCCCTGCGTACATGCGTCAGTTAGAATCGAATGGAGGAGAAAGCGAGAACGAGAAAGAGAATACGCAAGTTTCGTGTATTTGGCGTGAGAGAGACGAAGATAGAGAGAGAATTCGCGTTCTACTTAGCACGAGATTTTTTTGCTTTTATTCATTCAAGTTTTGAAACTTTCAAATAGATTATTTTTCGTTCTTTTATTTGCGAGAGAGAGAGAGAGAGAGAGAGAGAGAGAGAGAGAGAGAGAGAGAGAGAGATCCTTTTATATGGCACTTTATTTTCGAGAAAAATAGAATTTGTCGACCGGAGCTAGAGGGAATTTCCAAGGCGCTAGATGGAGCCGCGGAATTCGGAAATATGAGAATCTTGTTTGAATGTTTTGCGGTGCGACGTTACTTTTAAAATTTCAAATTTCTTGAGGGTCTGTGCCAATTTATCTTCACGGTGGCTAATAAGTGTTTGTTTGCGATGTAGAAATTATTCTCATTGTATCATTAACTGAGGCAACCTATATATTTATGGTTAAATATAGCTTGTTATGTAATAATACTTATAATTCATAATGAAATGAAAAGAAGTGAAATTGTAAAAGAAACTTGATAACACTCTCAAAATACAACAAACCATCATTTTTCAACAATACTCTCAGCATTTGCTCATTATCATTAACCATAATATCCCTCCACCCCTTCAACAATCACTACCCAAAAAAACACCCCTGCACCCGAAAATCCTTATTAAAACCCCACGAGCCATTCCCACACACTTTCCTCGATCCGCGCAAGCCTACCACCCAAGCAGGAACGAATTCAAGTACGCGAGGTCTTATACACCACGCACAAGGGTTTCACCCCCCCGAGGGGCTTATGCGCCTTTCCTCGCTTCCACGTCGAATTTCGGCACTGAAAGAGCCTGTGGCGTTCTCTCTCTCTCTTTCGACTTTTTCGCTCCCTCTCCTATGTCCCAGCCGCTTTCACTCTTTCGAGTGGACTGGCAGTAGTGGTGGTTCTAAGGCTTAGCCTGGATGTTCGCTCGTATTCATGGGTATTTTAATACGTCCTGGTATATGATGAAGGTGTAATCAGGTTGCAAAGGCATGTGTAGGGGAATAATTTTATATTCCGCCGTGCTGGAATATGTAAGTATATGGGGGAAGTTTACTGGATTTTTCACGTGATTTTTTTTTAAAGAATATTTTCCGAATATTGGTCAGTAAAAAATTGCGGTTAAATAATTGCACGTAATATTGGCGTATAGGAAAGTAATTAGGTTAAAAATTTCAAGCAGATTGGAAAAACATTTTTTATGAAAAATTCTCGATATACTGTGAAATATTAAGAATCGGGGTTATTGAAAAATTTCAACGGTAAATTCTACTAAAATTGGATATCGATTATATATTATGAATACATTAACAAAATAAAAATATTTCTCAAGCATATATATTGTAGATATAGTAACTTTATCTAAAATTCTTATTAATTATCACCACTGAAATCGCTTCTATAACTTTTCTTTTTTCCAAACAAATATCTAAACAAGTAAATTTACATCACTCTCTACAATTTTCAACAAAACTCAACGTTATGTTATCGTCAACAACGCTATGTCTCTGCATTAACCATCACGCACACATCTCTCACTCTCACCAATCCGCAATTCCTCCCCGAAATCAAACAACGCTTCCTCTACCTTTCCCTTTCTCTTCCTCCCAAAATACAGACGTATACGCACCCTCTCGCATCAGAGAAGCTGCAGCAGCAGCAGCAGCAGCCGCCAGACAAACTTCAGAAGAGAATCGCGCGCTCTCGCGAAGCCAAGGGAACCGAGAGAGACACGCAGCACAACCAGTAACAGCAGCAGCAGCAGCAGCACTCGGGATTACCGCTGTGCGTCGTCGGGGTTGCGCTCGCGTTCCCGCGCCACATTGAAATTGCAAATGCGCATTATGGATATTTCCCCATAGAGGCTCAAATCCATCTCGCTCGCTCGTTCAGCGTTTCAGCAGTAGTAACCGTAGGGTGTGAGAGTGTGAGAGGGTGAAGGACTACGGTGTTTATTAGCGAGGAAAGCGAGAGGTAGAGAAGAGGCGCGTAGCTAGCAGCAGGCACGTGGTCCCGCGAGGAAGGAGCTGTTGCTAGTGTTGCAAGGTATACGAGGTATAGGGAAAAGGTATATATATATGTGTGTGTATGTGACACGCTCGGACGGAAGCGGTTAGCATAAGCGTTAGGGTGCGTGTGTGTATATATACGGATATAGGAAGGTGTCGACGAGAGGTATGCGGTTTCTGTGTACTTAGTAGTCGAAGTGTCGCGCGAGGTGCTCGATCCATAGGGGAGGAGAGGATCGTGTGTTGCTTTTTTTGTTGGTGCCGAGTTCTAGGGAGTTGTTGCGTAACATGAATGTTCGTGGTTAGCAGTGTATATACAGAGGTTTAGTTGTACGAAAGATCGTGAATTGCGTATAGGTTGCTTAGTTTTTTGAACGATTGTGTCACAGATACGTTAATTTAATCTAATAGTATAAATTTTAACTGTAGCTTTTAATTATTCAGTATTTTTTTGCTTCTGTTATTTGTTCCAAGAAACAGAATTCAACTAATTTAGTTTTAAATTAGGTTTACTTTTGTTATTTCAAAAAGTTTTCAAAGATTTCTGTATGTGATAGATAGATTTTTAATCAACGAAATCTATTAATTACAGATATCCCTGGTGACCGAGTGTCAGCAAGCGAGAAAGTCTAAGCTAGCTAAGAATTAGCAAGATAACTAGTAGTAACATCAAGATTAACAACGAAAATTGTTTAATGGAAAAGTCACAGAACATTCGATTACTATATTATTGTACATTAATGTAAGTGATAAGTTTATCAAAACAATTACCAAGAAAAATATTTCTACGAAACTTCTAACAAACCATAAAATCAATTTTCTATATCCCAACCTACCAATTAAAAAAAAACGCTCCTTATTCCAGCCATCAACCTAATCCTACCAGACATCCAAGTCACTCCAGCATCATCCTTCCCATCCCCCATCACAGACAGCCACTCCCCTGGCAAAACGCTTTCCTTGCAAAATTCAGCTCGAAATTCGTTCCGCGCGTTGCATCACGCACACACATTCATCCTCCCCGACCAATCGTCGTCATGCTGGTTCCCACGCGCGCGTACGCACAAAAGTAGTGTACTATACTATACTACTACGCGGGTAAGCGGCGCGACGACGACGACGACGACGCGCGTCTCATCTTGGATTCAGACGCCACGGCGCCGAGGCGTTAGACTGCGACGCGTAAACTTTCGTACGTGACGAGAGCAACGCGGGGAAAAAGTCGTCAGCAGAGGGGCGGAACAAGAAAGAGAGAGAGAGAGAGTGTGAGGAAAAGGAAGAGATGGTGACGACGACGACGTCTGAGATTCGAGCGACTGCTGATTTTCGCAAACGAAGGAAAGGGGGAGGTGTCGTTACGGGCTGGTAAGTCGGTGTGAGTTTTTTTTGACAGAGGGATGAGAGGGTGAGGGTGGGAGACCATGCAAAGTGATTTTTTATGCGGTGTTAGGGGGATTCTAGAAAATCATTTTAAAAATGGGGAAGCTGCAGATGCGGTTTTGAATGTTAATTTCGTTTTGGAGATGTATTATGATGATTGACTTAGATTTGTTATAATGAGTAAATAATGAGTCTATGTGCTGCTAATTTATAAAATATTCTTCACTTTTTTATTGTATTAGTGCGTTGAATGTATTAAGTTATTACGTAAATACTATTCTAACTATATTTAAACTATGTATCATGCATTATGATTAAAAATGTACTTTAGCATATTGTGAGTAGTAACAGATACGGTTCGTCAGACAGACATAGCAATACCTTAACTGACTTAAAGAAAATACTCCATTCGATCAATATTTCTGTTAAACTTCAGAGGATCGGTTATGGAGTGTTATATTCTTGTAAGAAAACTCATTGAAAAAGTACTTCCTCTCGCATATTCACTGTATAGAAAGTGCGTATCACTGACCTACCACTTGCGGTGGAATTAAAAATTTTAATTTGAATGTAACTGAAAGACATAGTTTGCATTGTAAAGGCTCAATTTTGAACCCGTAAGAGTCCTCTAGTGGTTAACCCTTTAAGCTCAAATTTTTTCATTTGTTTGCTGATTATCTATGAATTATAAGATTTTCAGATTCAAAATATCAGAGGGATATAAATATATTAAACAATTTTTTTCTGTCACAGCCCCAGTAGCTTCGTTCATCCGAAGATTAACAAAAATTCAGGACATATTTTCTTTAACATTGTTTTTTAAAACACCGAGTTGCATTCAAAACCCTATCACAGTAAATTTTCTCGGCCTCCCTTTTGTAAAAAATTTTTCTAATTAGCCAAGCAATCCAACTACCCAGCCATTCGTCATTAAACTACGTGAAAAAATAAAACGCAAAAAAATACACACACACATGCCCAACGACGAAGAAATTGAAAATGAAAACGACGGGGCATACGAAGTTATATGGCGCGCCATTCATTACGCCTCCCACTCGTAGCAGTTTTTACAACTGCGTCGCACGCGAATTACGCCCGGTAATACTCGTAATTAGCGTTGCAACGTTTAAAATCCAATTCCGAGCGCATTCCGAGTACGCGCGAGCCTGGGAGGGAAAGTGTACGCTGGTATACTCGTGCGTCGAAAGAGAAAGAGATAGAAAGGAACAGAAGTAATATTCCGAGCGGTTATTATTTCATTTGCCAATAAAGGACCGGGATTGCAGAGATAATCCAGAGAGGGGAAAGAATCAGGAGAGATAGAGTGAAAACTGAAATAGCGAAATACGGAAAAAATGCGTGCAGGTGCTGCTTTGGTTATATGAAACGCTGTTTCATGTTGATGTTGGGGAAATGAACATTGATCGAGTGTTTTTTGGTTTCTGTTTTTTAATCTGTATAGTGACAGTACGGTAAGTTTATAAATATAATAGGTTTTTTAAGAGGAAATTAAATTATTTAGAATTTAAACTCTGGTTAAATGTTGGAGACTTTAATAAAAATCGTTATAAAATCAGTATCATAAAAAAGGTATTTTTTTATATATGCTAGGGAAAATAACCATTGCTATACAATAACATATCTTCAAAAGAATCACAGCAACTGTATAATAATATAATAATAATAATAATAATAAAAATACTCTTCTTTAACTATCAACATAAACGTGCTCAACCAAGTAACCTCCATTCAAGTAAATCCACAACAAAAGCCAAGTAATAAAAAAAAAGTCATTCAAAATCCACGTATTATACACATACGATGCATACTAACCAATGACAAACAGTAACATAAACCAACCGCACTCTCCGCATTCCTATAACCACTACTCGCTCGCTCGCAAGCGCTCAACTCTTCTCAACCACAGCTTTGAAAAAGTCGCTATTAACGAGCTCTAACGGGTATCGAATTAAAGCTGCGCCACATGTCCGTCCGCCACAAAAGTGGGATTTCTCACCCCCCCCCCCACCCCTGTATCTTTGGTGACGTGTATCCGCAAGTTAGTTAACGCGGGAAGCCAGGGATTGGGCCACTTTTGTTTTACCGTGTACACGTGTGATTCGTTAAATTTTTTTTTTTCTTTTTTTTTTTATTTTCCATGTTTATTTACAATCTGTCTTGTTGACAATAAGTAAATCATATACAATTCTTTACAGT
>JAYJLV010000001.1:5888429-5929652 GCA_036873485.1 Torymus texanus | reverse complement strand
CTCTCTCTCTCTCTCTCTCTCTCTCTCTCTCTCTCTCTCTCTCTCTCTCTCTCTCTCTCTCTCTCTCTCTCCCGTCGACTCAGCTACTCGATACTCACCCTCTCTCGCTTTGCAGCAGCAGCAGCAGTAGCGCTCGTTCGGGCAGGGCTGGCTCTTCAAGCGCACAATAGATTCCTGTAACTACCCCTATCTGCGACACGGATCGTTGGCCTGTTTATGTATTCGGCCGAACGGCTATTTGTGCCGGACACGCCGGCGTGGCGGCGGCAGCGGCGACGGCGGCAGCGAGCATTTTCCGGATCCAAACCCCTCCTATACGCGCGCCGCCGTCGCCGAACGCCACGCAAACGAGATTACAGGAGCGTCGATGCGTGGACTTGTTATGTGAGAGAGAGAGAGAGAGAGAGAGAGAGGGGGGAGGGATGGAATTATCGCTGACGATTGTTTTGCAGACAGAGAGAGGGTGGAGAGAATTTTTTTTTTTTTTTGGGAGGGAATGGAAGGGGAGGAGAGATTGGCGCGTGTTCGAGAAGAATTATCGGGTGAAAAGTGTCGAGGCTGGTCAGCCGGAAGGATCTCCGATCGGTGCGATGCTGGTCTGGCGCGAATTCTGTGCAAAAAGTTTGTGTTTGAATAATGTTTTTTAATACGTAATTTTGTGGAGCGGAAAATCGTCGTTGTGGTTTTGCATGGAATTTCTTTTTTCGTTTTTTATAAAGTTTGTTGGAAGAAGTAGGTATTGAGATGGATTTATAGGGCTAGATTAAATTTATAGTAGCCAATTCTACAGTTTTAATTATGAGTAAAAGATAATTTCAATGTAAATGTATATAGATAATGTAGCAAGAATTTAATTGGAGATCTCAGAAGATTAAGAATTTCTTGTTTTGAATTAACGCATGGGTTCACCTTTTGTCTTATAGTTTTGTGCAAAAATGAAATTGTAACAATGGCATGATCATACATTCTATGATTTGATAAAACAACAATCACTAATTATTCGTAAATTTAAAGTGCAACGAATATTTATTCTGAAAAATAGGTAATTTTAGAAACTTTAAAAGAATCGAGTATAAAAAACTATGTATATACAATATAACGATTTGAAATATACTATACCCTCCGCAAGAATTTTGCGGATAAATTAAATTTAAAACAGTCAAATTTTCACAACGTTTTTCTAGGTATATTTTTGCATACAAAATCCGACACAACTTTCTACAAACTTTTTATTTGAACGAAAACTTCCACTATAAAAGAAATATTATTCCGTAGAATTCCTGCGGCTTTTTCCGGTAAGAAAAAACAGTTTTTCGGAAACCAGGGTTTTCGATTTTACCGCTGTCGAATGACATGCGTGGCTATGCCACATGCGCGTTCCCCATCACGGTTCGTAAACCACCTGAAATACCCCAACCAACTGCATTGGTTTACCTTTCGAAAATGCATTTGTAAAATAGTGAAACAAAAAAATTCCCCGTGCGCTCGCGCGCGTATGTATGTTTCCTGCAAACATTTTTTCTTTCCGCTTTTTCCAAAGGATTCCAGTGTTTGAATGTGCGACAAGTTTTTTCTACTGGAAATACCATTTCTTTCAAAGAAATGTATCAATCAATAATAGTAAATATTAACGAAAATATTTGGGGCATACAACGATATGTAGCATTACTCATCCTAGTGTATCGAAGTTTATTGTTATGTTTGTTAGCTCTCAGGCTATACAATGTAAATCTTTTGACCCGTTCTATTTTGTATTTCAGCTTCAGTCACCATAAATTTACATTGATCAACTACGTTTCAAGAACGTGTTATACCCAGCTAAACCATAAGCTTTATTTACACGTGATTTGGAAAATTGTCATCGTTATGATCTCAACATAACAACAAACGAAAACGTGTGACTATGATAATAACACAACCGCGTGTTGTGGTTATATTTATATCTGAAAGTTTCTCTGTATAACGTGTAGTAATGGATATTGCTTGATGTTTCCGAGATCTGACCAATAATTACATCATATGTGGGTAAGCGAGATACGCGAAACTTGAAGCCTATTGTTCAAACGCATCAAGTTAATTAATAATCACGGTATAACGCTTGGCTGATTGACATGTTTGGATTGCATTATTCCTAATAAAATGGAAAATAAAATGCTCGATGAGTAAAATCATTCGGTAGTAATAATTATCGATTGTATAAAAATGATTTTACTGGGCGAAATTTCTTTCATCGTAACTGTCAATAATAAATTGTAATGTAATTATTAATGAATATCAATGTTTGAGATATTACGCGAACACCGGAAGTATTGGTTATTACTGATAAATGTTATAATAGTGGAATAATAATTCTCGATCTTCTCGAAAAAATTATATCAATATAAGACATGTATGATGGATATTATGAACAAATTTAGTCATGATTATTAAAGAACAATAGGAATAATTATTTATATTGGTTGAAATAATATATTATTTGTTACTGCAAACTACTTGATTTTAAAATTCTATTCTAACTTGTTTTTACAATTTTATTGATTATCTTTCTATTTATTATTCTCTAACTTAGTTCGAATAATCCTCTACAGACACCGGTAATAATAACTCCGATATCCTTTCAACTGACGTATTTACTCCATGAAACAGTACATATTGTTGCACAGTAAATTTCATCTTTTGTACAAACCAACCAAACAAAAACTTTTCAAACTCTCCTTCACTATTTCACCTATCCACTAAAAACGCTCCCGTAACAATATAAAAATACACGTGAAATTCCTCTTCCATGGTATTTAATTTCAACCATTTTCTAGAAAAAATTCATAAAATATCACGTTCCATCCGTCTTAAAACAAAATCGTCCGAACTAAACCATACACGAAAACGTTTCGAATTCAAACATAAATACTCACCACTTTGTCGGTTCGCAAAAAAAAAAAAAAACATTCTTTTACCCCCCGCGTCGCTTGGTAAAATCTCGCAAGCGAATCCCTGGGTTGGGCGCGTGCACACACATCCAGCCATACAGAACGCGAAGCGAAGCCCTTTGGCCACGATGAATCGGAAGTCGAGATGAATTTGATCGCATGCGCATGGTACAAGTTATTGCGCGATCGGGAAAAAAAGGGGGTCACGTATCGCTTGCAACGAGGGGCAAAAAAAAAAGCACGCACGCGTGTGTGCGCGCCCACTTTTAATATCGACTCTCGCAATATTTCTCTCTTTCGAGCGACGAGCATTCCGGAAAAAAAACTGAGCACAGCGTGAGCGGAACTCGTATAATGATAATAGCACGCGAGGCTCGACGATAATTGCAGTACAGCGTAGAGAAGCGCCAACGATTCGAGCCTCCTGGATTTGTTGTTGTTGTTGTTTCTGGTGCCGATGCTGATGTTACTCCAGAGGCATGAAGCATATTTTCATTCGATCAGTGCGGGGTTACCTGGGATATCATATGAGGAGGTGAGGAGGTTTTATTGGGCTGAGATATAATTGATTGTTTTGTATTTCTTTTATTGGGAAAATTTACAGTAATTATATTTATAATTGGTGGAATGGCTTTAATTGAAGTGGTAAGAGTGAATACAATGTTGCGATATGATATTTTTTGATGAAGAGATATTTTTAGTGGTTTCGTGAAATATTGATAGACTCTGAAATGTTGATAGGCGGTTTATTAAAAGCTTCATTGATGTGGATGACCGGAGAAGTCGGTTTGCTTATTCGGCTAAAAATATTTGGAATCTCTAAATAAACGTGGGAAAAGTATTCGTACGGAAATAGTATAACATCTAAGAGAAGTATTTTGGTTTGTATGTATAATTTTGTTGTTTTTTATACAAATTATTTGTATATCTAACAACAAACATGATAAAACCTTTAAACTACTGGAATTCAGGCAAAATACTTATACTTTAAGACGTATGCGACAACTTGAAGAGTATCATTGTATACTCAAATACATCTTTTACAGTTTAACCTTCAGGTTGCGTTTACTGTGGAACTCTTTAAAAGTTCATAATATATCAAACATGACAAAATTATTTGTAACAGGATTTTTACTAAAGTTCTATTAGGTTCTGATCGTCTAGTACTTTCATTAATCAATAGTGCTAGCTTGATATTGTGGCTTTTATATGTAAAGGGATACTTCCCATTAATTTCAGTAAAATAAAGTGAAATGAAATTTCGAAACAATGTCTTAGTATAATACAATAAACAATCAACAAAGAACTTTGACTTTTATAATTGCCAAATCATAGTCTTTAACCGTCATTCCTTGTCACCTTGACAATGCTTGCCTTAACAACAATCATAACAATCATCATAACCGAAGAAAAAACTCGTACCACATCAACGTCAACAACGACAACAACAACCGCCCCAATAAAATGCCCCGTTAGAAATTTGCAAGCATTCTCCTACTCTTGCATCCATATAGAAGCTTGTAAAAGTCGCAACGTCGGCTGAAAGCGTTCGGTCGAGGCATTAATTACTGGAGAAATTGCCGGGAGTGAGCCGTTTCGATTATTCAACTGGCCTCCCCAGCGCCGCTTGATGAACTCTGTATAATTAAAAAAGGATAATAATGAGTCACGCATACGCACGCGCTCGCTCTCGCTTACTCGTCGTGATTTACGATGCGGACGGACCGATTTAATAATCTCGCGGCCGTGCGCGAAATTTTTAACGCTCGGCAAACATACGCGTACCAGTGCGATTTTACGCTCGTTACTCGGTATTTTTTTTTTGAGAGAGGGAGGGAGAGGGAAGAGGGTAAGGAGAGAAGAGGGTTGGTAAATTAGGAGAGGTAGGGAGCGTAATTTGCGAGCAGTAGCAGTGAGAGGGAGAAAAGAGGGATGGCGAATTCAATTCTTCGGTTAGGTTTTTTTGGATGCTCTTTTTTTACTAATTATGAGAGGTAGAAATCATGGTCTGGACGTTAATTAGATTAATTGCGATGTCCTCTGCCAGGGCGTTTTTTTAATAAGGGATGCGAAGAGGGTCTTGACGTTTGTGACGGATTTGATACGTCAGCTGGTTGGTAATAGAGACATCTTTACAAGATGCTAGTAGCGTTTAATATACGATAATTATTCATCTGAGATTGTTTATGAACCCAATCGATTAATAGCATGTAACGATTTTAATTGTGACTGTAAATAAGAAAAGGTTGTCTTTTTACTTTAAAAAATAATTCCTGGTTTTGATCAGTGCTCAAAAATATTTTCAAGCGTTCTTAAATCAAAACATCGACATTCCAAACCATATTAAATTCTGATTTCATCAACATTTTATATAAAATTTTATTCAAAAAGTGTATCAGATATAAAGATACATTATTCTCCATACTAGATACCAAGATTATAATTAATACCTCAACAATTAGATTAAATAACTTTGTAATTTAAACGTTAACGAAATTTCATGTACTTGGTATTTCAGGCAATATACATGTATACCAACATTCTGTATCCCTAAGCCAAACCCACACACAGCACACATAATAATAAAACCTCATCGTCAACTCAATTCCGCTGACTTACAAAGCACATCGACTTACCGCCATTTAAATCCCAACAACTAATTCACTGGCTGTACCCGCTATACATCCATCCATCCCCATTTCACACACTACCTACGTACGAACCTCTGAACCAGTTACGAAAAACCTCCACCTCCTCCACCCCTAGAAAATTAATCACCGAAGCCGAACCTCATATCCTCGCTCTCGCATGCTCGCGCATACCATCTACTCCCTCCCACATACACACACACATACACACACATTTGCTCGGCGAAACAGCGCCGCGCAATTAACGCTCACAGAGAGAGAGAGAGAGAGAGAGGGATCGCTCGATGCGACGAGGACGACCACTCTCTCTCTCTCTCTCTACTCGCAATCCCATTGTTCTCTGTGCTCGCGCGTGTACACGCGGAATCTCCACGATTTATTAGCGCCGCCGCCGCTGCCGCCATAGCGCGTTGGCTCTCTCTCTCTCTCTCTCGCTCCTTTTTATAAATTCCCTCCCGGGCCCGGCGGGTGGTGCGAGCGCCCTCGGATTACCTTTATACCTTCCCTTCCTCGCTAGCGCGCAATCTCATTATCGCGCCGCGGATTTGTCAGTGCCCGAGACTTTTTTCTCGCGCTCGTCTGCCGCGAAGCGCAAGCGCGAGCTTTCCACTTAATCCCCTCCTACGTTCTTCCTCTCTCTCTCTCTCTCTCTCTGTCTCTACCCCTTCGTATTAGAGAGCCAGAGCTGCTTTCACTCGGGTGAAAATTTTGAAGGACTTTTTTTGCGAGACGACGATGGGAAGGTTGTCTTTGTAGGAGGAGAAGGAGGGTTAAGCGATCGGGTGTCGCTATTAGACTTACAAATTTTCTGTTTTCAGGAGGAGAAGTGGTAAGCTTGTGAAAGAGGGGAGGCGAGAAATTAAGATTAGTTTTGGGTTTTTGGGAGAGTAAAGTGATTGTTTTGAATGAAGGAGGAGGTGATATTGTTGTCACTTTACGAAGGATTTTGATGAACGATAAGATTTATTTTGTAGAGGTAGTAAGAAGCCTCTAAGTAGCCGTTTTGTGATTATGTAATAAAATTTTATTAAAGAACTATTTTATAGTCGTTCAGGCGAAAGGAAACGGTAAGGCGTGAATAATTTCTGATTCTCAAAAGGCTTTTGGTAAATGATCCAATTTTACTCGCAAGTAATTTTCATCAAAATTGCCTTAGCCGAAATTGGATCATTTATTTAACGCTCTTTAGTCTACGTACTGACCTATTTTGTAAAAATCTCGGAAAAAACGTCCATTAAATAATTAAAAGAATCGATTAATTTGCATTTGTAAACAGTCGCCGGCTGCATCTTACACTACCGCAAATATTCAATATTTAACGACTGAACATATATCGTTTACTTCTATACGTGAAAACTGAACAAAATAACCCAATATAGTCTGTCAAAAATAAAAGAAAAAAAAAGTACAAATCATCGTCAAGATAAACCTCATGCCATCACATACTTGATACATCCGTACAAATCATCGAAAAATTATTGCAGGCGAGAAGATAACGCGCCATAAAGTCGCATAATGCATTTAGCATAAAATCGGCATTTTTCTCTCCTAGGCGCAATTTCACGCTGGAATACAAATTTAAGAGCATCGGCTTCCTCAAATTGCTATTTTATTATCTCATTTGGCTAACGTGTTTCGCGCTCGCGTAGCAGCAGCAGCAGCAGCACGAATATCCGTACATAAGATAGTGCCAAAAAGAATTGCCCCGAGTGCTACGCCGCGAGCTGCTGCTGCTGCTACGTCTGAATCTCTCTCTCTCTCTCTTCGGTAATTTCGTAATTTAAAATCGCGAGGGGATTAACATTTAATTTCCTTGTTTCTTTTGCTACGAGTGGAGAGTCGGGCGGGTGTTTTAATTGACTTTCGGAGGATTGATTAATGTTTATAAGGTGGAAACGCGAGTTTTATAGCTTGAAGAGGAAATAATTTTTGTTTTTTTTTTGTTTTAACGACTATTTGGAGTGCGTATTGGCGTTTATAGCCGAGCGAGTGTTTATTTTAAAAACAAAAAAATCGTCGTTTAAATAAATGGAAGAGTCATGCAAAAAGCAATTAAATGCCCCACGTCTGACCATATTAGTACTGCATCCATGGCCATTTATTTCGTATTGCATATAATATATTCTGTTCTTTTTCACTGTAATCGAATTTATTGCGAGTCAAAAATTATATTGTGTCTAAAATTTGCCACTGACTTTTGAAAAATTAATCGTTAATTCTAATGTAATTAAATTAATATAAAGTTCTTTGATTTATCTTTAGCACGACAAAGTAACACAAAGACATTTTCTTACAATTACTCAGATTAGGTTAATTATAAATTAGAAAAATTCCATCCTCACATATGAAAAGCATTAAAAAAATTTCAATAACAAGCGCCATACACAAGCCACTTATACAAATAAAACATACCACACACAACTCGCTCATTCACGTGGCAGTAGTAGCAACAGCAGCAGCAGCAGCAGCGACAACATCGGTGAAACAAAATTAAACACCTGCCATAAAACTCATTACCGTAATTGCGCCTTAAAATTCATCCCCTCAGACCGGCCATAAATCCACCTCGCAATTGCGAGCTTACACTCGCGTTGCGCGTGCAAAACAACACCGCCAGGACGAGATAAAAAAAAAACACGACGGTGGCACTCGGCTGATCATTCCACAGTGGCATGTCTCACGCAACGCGACAGTAGGGGAGGGGGAGGGGGAGGGGGAGACACAAACATTTCACTCTTCTTCTCCTCCTCCTCCTCCTGTTTCTCCTCCCCTACCGAAAAATATGAATTAATTAGGGATACACGTTGCAGGACCGCCATTAATTATCCTTCAAAGCGCGAGCGCGAGAGAGCGAGCGAGAAAAGTAGAGAGGGAGAGTGAGAGAGAGAGAGAGAGAGAGAGAGAGAGAGAGAGAGACACAGCCATGTACGCGCGCGCACACGCAAACAAAGCGGCCGCGGCTAATTAAGGTCCACGCGCGTGGCCAACGACGCCGCCTTGTTTTCACAACCACGCGAGGGTGAGCGTGCGAGAGAGAGAGAGAGAGAGAGAGAGAGAGAGAGAGCAGCGACAACGCGGATTATCGTCCGGCGCTGACTGAATTATCACGCGTTTGAAATGTCCCGAAGCACACGCACACGTACACATATAGCAAGAGAGTGGAGTGAACGAGGAGAGAGGAGAAGGGGAAGCTTTTCAGACGATTTTCGGGACTTTGACGCTCGGCGGTGGGAAATTCAATTTGCCATTAGCGTCGAAAGTTGGGAATTCAATTAGTCGGCCGGAGGTCGTGAAGGTTGACGAGGTGCAAAATTCGAGGCTCTATGTGAGAGCTGCGTGTATATAAGTGTGCTAAGTGTGCGTGTGTTTGTAGGTTTTCTTCGCAGAGATGGGGTGGGAGGGGGTGTACTTTTCACGAGGCTTTCGCAGATTAAGACGCAAAGTTGAAGTTTGGGTTTATTAACCTCCCCCTGATATGAGGGGAAGTAGACGTGACCTATATTATTTTTCAAATCTGGTGTCAGCGCTGGGATACGAAATGGAAGGTGAATATTTTTGGGAATATTTCGTTGTAATTTTCTGACTAATTTTGACGCAACCGACATATATGTAACGACGAAAATATGTATATTTGCATTTAAATTTAATTAAATAACGGAAGTTGTTAGATTGCTCGTTGTTTCCTTTTGCGCGCGTCAGCAGCCGCAGCGGTATTAATGCGAATTTAAAGCGAGTTAGACGCAACAATACATCTACGCAAAATTCCATAATTTTCAATCAGACTAACTCTCTATCTTTCTCTCTTCTCTCTCTCTTGCCATCAAAATCTCCATAACAAAACCGAATTACGCTGTACCACCTATTCCCGCCAATTACAAGGGCAAACTATTTTTCCCTTCCCCCCCCCCCTTCTATCCGACAGCGCGTGCAACAAGCCTATATATAGCCATACCGCTACCGCAGCGCCAACAACAACAAGAACAACCTCGGAACATCGTTAAACGAATCCAGGAACCACAACGCGCACAGACGAGGTAAAAATCGGTAATTAAACAGATCGTAAATCAACAACACACGACTACGCCGCCGGCATTTCTATCTCGTTATCTGAAAATCAAATTTCCGCAAAGCTTGCGAGCGAGCAAGCGAGCGAGTGAGAGAGAGAGAGATAATTCGCTAAAATACACAGCAACGCGCACGCGTGTATGCGCGTGAATTCGCGGCCGGAAGAAGGCCTGCTCATTTCCTTGTTATTGCCCTTCTGGCCCGTTAAACCGCTCGGCGAATTACGTTATTATTCGCGCGCATGCTCGAAAGAGTCTATATATATATATATATATGTATATAGACACATAACATGTACGTGCATTGTGCGCGTCGTCCCCTCTTGTTGTTGTTGTTGCCGCTGCTGCTGTGGCTTTTTGCGCTTTGCGGGTGGCCGGCGACGGTGGGTATGAGTTCGCTCGCGCGTGCGTTTAGTCTAATCGAAGTGGAGTAGGTATGTGTGTGTGTGAGTGTATCGTTTACGATCGCCATGCGATTTGCGGGATGGCGATATTTTTAGGGGAATTTTGAATATTGATGTGGAAGGGAGGAGGAAATGTGTTAGAGTTTATCGGGGGTTTCGTGCGCATAGAGTTGAGCTATAAATGTGGATTGAGGTTGGGGAGAATGAATTATACGAGAATAACGATGGATTTGGTGAGTATAGGTAGGAAAGAATCGCATTGGCGGTGTAGTTGGTGATAGAGTTGAATAGTTGATGGATTTGCAGTGTAAATTGTGATAGAATAATATTTTTAAAGTCTAGGAAATACAGTCGTTATAGTAGTGGGGAAGTTATAATTCAGATTTTTTATTAAAACGTCTTTATCTATTTTGTCTTTTTTTTAAAGATAATTACTGCTCGCTTAATTATATAGGGTAAGTAAGGAAGGTACTATGTGGTTAACGCAACCTCTGAGAATTTTAATCGAATATAGCTGCTCTCTGTACATTTTCTTTTTCCGTGCAAGAATTTTAGAAAACTTTACGTGTATTTTTTTAATTAAAATATATATTTTTTGTCACAATTAAAGGTTAATTTTTAAATATAAAAATCAATTTCAAACAAACCCATAAGAAAGTGATTTATATTATTATACGTCCGTTACCGTTGCGAGAGAAAGTAGAACACAGTAAATTCCATATCTACTGAAGCGAATATGTATAAAGAGTTCCTCAACATACCATTTTGCTATTATAACCATCTATTTGTGGCTCGTAACTTAAAGCATAGATCTAGAAGGATAATCGCTTCATTACTTATGGAAGAAAAAAACTGAAAAATTATTCAAACGTTGTGTTTTTAGAAAATGTCAATATTTAACGAAACCGAGGTAATCATTACGTGACTAGTGAGATGCGACAGATCAGATCTTGTCGGTCACGTGCGCCAGCTAAATACAATTAGCAGTCACGTGTCTCAATTAGCCTCGTATCTATAATCTAGTATAACATTAGGAATAACGAACGGAATATACAATGAGATATGATAAAATTAATGCATTCCGTAATTATTATCATATAAGCAAGTGAAGGGAAATTCAACGATGTTTGTTAGAGAAGAAACTAATTCTACGTTATTCGTATTTTCATAATTACATTTTGTACATTAGTTCCCCACTTAGAAATTAGAAAATTACAATTTGTGTCTTATCAAGAGGATTTTTCATAGCCAAAATTTACTGACCCAATTTGTTCTACAATACTTTTGTCTATTTGAAAATATTTTACGATACATATGTGCAATCGGGACAGTATAACCTTCCCCAAGGAAACAACTCCACTACTCCGCAAAGTTTTAAATCGATATTTGAAAACGTCTAAGAATGCAGTTTGAACGAAATTTTGAAATTTGACCTGACCCACATGGCAACTTTTGTCCCAATGCAATTCTTACATATTTTACGATATTGAATTTGAACTTCCCAAGATTTAAAAATATCTCGTTCTTCCGTCTTGTACGTATAAGCTCATATATATTTTACAAATAGTTTAATAATTAAACGAGTATCTCTTGGTTTTTCAATCATACCAACTATACGATACCATCAACCTTAATAAAACAAAACATCGTACGAACCATAAATACCTTTTCTAAAAAAAAAATCCAACCGAGATACAATCCCTATACTCTCACATTCGAATATTCCTCCTCTCTAACCATCACCATTTACCACCACAACCAATCCCCATTCCACCTAAAAATCATAATCCCTCGTTTAATCCCTTCGCACCTTACCCTGAACTACCCACACCTCCGTACAGTAGCAGGTGCAGTATTCCAGCCGCAGGTGGCTCCAATACACCCACCCACATACACACATGATCCCAGGGGGCTTGACGCGCGCGCTCGTGGCCAACGGCGCTCGTGCGCCTTCTGCATGTTTTATCAGCTCTCTCTCTCCCTCCACATGGAAGCTGGGATGCTTTTTCTACGATCGGTACGTATATACCAAGGGAGGAAGGGTGATGCGCGTGATTGGATATTCGCGGTCGAAGTCAGAGTGTATGCACGGTTGGGTAGAGAATCAAATGGAGAGATATGGAAAAGGAATGGGTCAGTTGTGTGTTGAAGAAGGTGATTTAGAAGTTTAGGAAGATAAAAGGATGATTAAAAATATTTGCTTGTTGTCGGGGTTAGTTTTTGAAATTTAGTTTATTTGTAAATAGTAAAATTAGATATTTAATGGCTAATTGAATTCTATAACGTTAATGACAACATCAAATGTATCTAGTTAAGATCTCTATTCAGCACTTTTACAACTTTAACATACGTATCAAAACAATTCACAACCAATGGTCTACAGTAACAAACAAATTAATTCTGTCAACTATTACACCAACCCCGTTAAATTCCCTTTTCCCCAAACTTTACACCGACACGACGTGCAAACGCAACTCGACACAAGGAATGACCTCACGTGTATGCATCACTCGCGCGCTTGGCTTTTGCTTATTCGCTTCTCGCGGACACGTTCTCTCTCTCTCTCTCTCTCTCTCTCTCTCCTCGCTGTCTAAGCTTTCGCGTTGCTTCCACCGCGCGTTTCTGTTCTCGATGTTTGAGGAGTGAGTTATAGTTTCGGGTCGAGGTAGTGAGAAAGTGGGCCAGTTATCGGTATATTGTTTGTTATTGTTTAGTTGAGTGGGCCGAATTTAGTGCAGCTCTGTTGGCGACGCCACATACTCGCTCTCTCTCACGGCTTTTGATGAATGTTTATTGAGATGCTGCGTAGGCGAGATAAATCGTTAGAGTTGGGAATTCGTGCTTTTCAAGAGCCGCAGCGAAGTTTAATGGATATGTACGTTGCTGCAAGCTTCTTGATTGGTGGTGTTTGAGAAAGATAGGATGTATGTGTATGTTTGACTATAGAACTAGACTGGATTGATGTGGAAAATTTCTTCTCTCTTATTCTTCTCGTCGATATTTCTTTCTTTTTTGTGAAGCGTGTGTACCGTAATAGAAGTTCACTTTTAAATGAAAGTGAATGCAATAAATCCGCAACAGATAAGACACAGATTGTAAACCTAGTTAGCGCGCCATCTTTTATTTATTTTCGTACAGCGAATTCAGTATAAGCTGACGGAAAGTCTATCTATATATAGTTTTATATAAAATTGAATTTCCAAGTAACTCAATTACCGCTATCGCGTATCGTCGTTTTTCTCTCTTCTCTTCTCTCTCTCGTTGTTCTTTTTGATATCGCTTGATGTATTTCAATACTTCTTCCCTCGCTCTATCTTGATGCTCTACATTCTGTATATGTATACACATACTCTGCAACTCTGTTGTTTTTATCTCAGCAAAATATTAGGATATATATTCGTCAAAGATACAAAACACATTGTGTAGCTATTTCTAACCATAGTATATCATAGTTAACCGCATTACATATGAAACAATTTGCACGAAGCTAGTCCCCCATCGAAATTTTTACCCATCTCACTAAATACCATCTCAGTACCACGCGTTAATGCCAGAATCGTCGCACGTGTCTCCTTATTATGCACAAGGCAAGGAATATTGTACGCGCGCTCGCGAAGCACCGGTAATAACTAATGCCCGTATCTTTCCGTCTCGCTCTCTCCCACTTTAGCATCATCAGCTTTGTAAATCACGTTCAAGGGTTATACCAGGTACGCCAAGCGTAATAAAACGTAATCTCGCATGCACTTTCATCCAGCGTTCATATATATATATATATATATACGCCTTCCCCCTAAATAAGTGAGCGACGAGAGATGATATCGGAAAGCAGTAGTAGTCGCATACGCGCGTTATTTCACCAGTTTCACCTTTGCCCCTTCCCTTCTCTTCTTCCCTTTTTTTTACGACTAGCATAATTCTTCTACGGTGTTCGCGTCCATGTACCCGTTACAATCGTGTCGTCTTGACTTTTCGCCGTTCTCTCGATGTCTCTTGTGTGTGTCCCTTAACGACTCTTACGTTTCCCTTCGTCTCCTTGTTCCGGGTGAGTATTCGTCTTTTGCCATTGTAGGAGGGGACGACATGCTGTTATACGGGGAGTTTCGGGCTGTTTGTTGGAGAAACAATTGCGACGTATGTCTTTATTAGGGAACTTCTTTGGTTTGGGTTTTTAGACGGCACAAGTTTAAAATATTGATTCTGAAGAGGAAAAGTGGTATTCGTTGATAGAGGATTGCATATGAGATGGGATTGGTGAGGAAATGTACCGTATAAAACGCTGATTGATAGCAAGTAAATATAAGTCGAGCATAGGGTAATGAGCATCAGTTTGTTGATTCATTAAATCGAGAGTATTTATATAGACGTACTTATATCCACATACATATATGTATATACTAAAATAAAACAACCTCGTGGTGAGATGATTGACTGTAGAATAAATTCACGCTATTAACAAAGCAGTTTTACCTAATTCGATTATATAAGCATTTACTTATACTCACTCGTTAATTATTAACAGACGGTAAGCGTTTTATTTTATAAGAATATCATTATATTTGTTTTATACCTAAATATTGACTTGCCCCATACTAATTAACTTTACTACAAAACTAAAAACGGAAAGTCACGATTACCACGTCTCTCTCTCCTCCTACCTCTATTACCCATACAATTCAAAGTACACGAAAAATGAAATTTTCTGCGAAATTCCTCAAGGCAGGGCAGAAGTAACGAGCAATATCTTTTCGCGCAATAAAAAAAAATCCTCCCCCCCTTTCGTCTCTCCGGACCACTACCACTCCTCCGCCCCTTCATTACCCCCGTCTCAATCTATATTTGTCTTTCTCCCCCCTCCATCTCATTCCGTTCCTCTTCATTTCCGTACTCTTTCTCCGCCACTCTATTTTCCTCTTTAACCCCCCTTTCCTCTCTCTTTCGCTACCACCCCCCCTTCATTCTTCTTTTTCCTCCCGCACGCATTTTCTCGGTGCTCACTTCCTCTCTATCCGTTCATATCAGCGTTTTTCTCCGTCTTCCTCTCTCTTTTTCTCTTTCTCTTGCACACGTTGCCTGCTGCTGCTACTACTACTACTACTACTACTGTTACAGCCTCTCGTTCTTAATCGCGCGAATTTATCTTGGTTAGAGAGAGAGAGAGAGAGAGAGAAAGAGGGAGAGAGGGGGCGGCTGTTCTGTGCTGCAACCGTTCCGGCGCGCCGCATAATCTACGAGCCGCTATACGTGCGTATAGTACGCTCGTGTACGCGCAAGGGGGAAGTGAAGGGGAATGGGAAGGAGACGGATGAACGCCGTTCGCGATGGATAAATAATTGTTAATGCTCGAGCGGTAAGCACCGCGAGAGTATCGAACGGAAAGCTGCTGTAGATTTATCGGAGAGGTCAAGGAGAGAATAGTGGTTTTGAGGTTTTTTTTTGCTCTGATAAGTGGCTGACTAGTGCAGTTATTGGTTAATATTAACAAACGGTATGGTATAGATGATTGATATTAGTTTTTTTTATTGGTTTGAAAGTGCGAGGTTAAGAGCGAGAAATTTTTAATCATAAATCTTGTTTGTGTGGATTGAAATCAAACATTCTTGCGTCAGCGCTTTTTTAGCGTAATCGTTCCCGAAAATTTATGAGTTTATTTTGTCGAGAATAGGCACGATAAGTTATATCAATTCTCAGATATTCTGGATGGCAATAATTCTGAATCTTTTGTCAAATTTGAATATCTATTGAAGTAGGATATTAGGATAATGGGACATACTCATAAAATATCAATAATTGCTGATGTTATTTTGTGCTTAGGTAATAAATTAAGTTATAAATAATAAACATTACGAATATAATCAGATACTAAAATATCAACCAACATTTGTCTACATGTTTCCGTCTAGTATACTCGTCTACGTTACATGATATTTTACACATTTTCAAATATTTTAGTTATTTTCAAGTCTAGACAAGGGATAATCTCGACTTACAAATACTTCTCTATTTTAGAATAAAATACTATAGTTTTTCGTTTGTGCGATATTTTTGTTATACATTTGAATTTATCTATATTTTAATATCAAACAAAGTTCATAATAGTTTTATACTCCTAGTATTATATTCAATAAATTACTACATTTTTTACAAAATATATTATTTAAAAAAATAAAGAACACATGCTACCCAAAATGAAATTCATTACCATATATATATATATATATATATATATTAACATAAAAATTTTGATTCACGTTATCGCTCTTACGTTTCCTCTCACATAATCTCGTGTATCCTTTATACGTATACCTGTACACCACGAAATCTCACGAAAATGCAAAATTTAAAAATATCCCATATCCCAACGCACACAGCGGACCCCACTAAAAAAGCACAGGCACGAGAGAGAGAGAGAGAGAGAGATGAAGATTTAGCGAGTCGGGCGTATACACATATATACGCACACATACGCAGGGTATAAAGCAAAAAAAAAACACATTCCCGTTGCCTGGACGCATACTGCGTACTACTATACGGCTGGTTGCTGCTACGTATATGTGTATATTGCGCGATCACGAGACGGCCGCAACGCAGGGTTCCGAGAGTGGGCGTGTAAAATAGTGAGCAAGAGAAAGAGAGAGAGAGAGAGAGAGAGAGAGAGAGAGAGAGAGAGAAGAGGATCGAGGGATTTATTCGAATGTAAAGCAAACGAGAAGTCCGAGAGGTAGATGCGGAATGAATTGTTCGTAAAAGAGGTCGTTTCGCCCATAGCGGTAGAGTAAGAGGAGTAAGGGGTTAAGGTATGCGTGTGTATATGTGTGTACGTGTACGAGAGTAGCAACAGCACGGAAGGTAGGGAGTGAAGCCAGTTTAGAGGCCACTCGACAAAGGATAAAGGGCTGTTTAGGTCTGGTTAGTGTCTTGGGAGGCGCGCGGAATTCGCCTTGACAGCCATTCAAATGCTTTTAAGCCTGCGTGTGTTTTGCCCCTATTTTTGCTTCCCGCTGTGTCCCCGTGTCACGTGTTTGCCGGGATAAGTTTAATTAATTAAAGGACGTGCGGAGGAGATTTTATTCGGTGAGGTGAAATAAAGAGAGTTTTTTTTTAGGTTATGGTTGGTTAGTAAGGTTTAGAGTTGTATGTTTTGTTATAGATAAATGTGGAAAGCGAAGGAATATTATTTTAGTATAGTTATGCCGGAAGAAGTAAATGTATGGTATTGAATGATGCGAAATTCAGATGGAAATGTATACAATTTCTTTAGCAACTCGAAATAAATAACTATTTATACATTTTTTTTTCTAAAAAAAAGAAAGACTGTTTTTTAGTGGTTGTCTGCGATTATATAAACAAATTGACAAAAATTATAAACAACTGGCACATGAACTTTCTTCATTCTATAACAAGTGAAGATCATAAAATTACTATAAAAAATAGTTAAATCGAATAAAAACTATTTTAAAGACGTAAAAAAGGTGGCATCAGAGGTTAAAAGTGCAGCTGTACAAAACAAGCACCATAACTTCAAGCACCGTTATCTATACGTAATTTTAATCAAAACGAAAGTAAGAATAACTTCAAACTGTCAGAGCAAGTCGTCTGGACAAAATACAGCATTACAAGTTACAGGAGCGCAATACATTTCAATAAGGTCACCCGACGCTCGTGCGCCACTGGACTTCCATTCCCTAATAAATCTCATTCCATTACGTTGCCTTCTCCTCCTCCTTCTTCTTCTTCCTCTTCCTCCTTCCCTCTCGAACTTCCTCATACGTCCGAAGCGCCATAATCTCATGCCGACATTTTTTACCATAAGTAAGACGCGGAAAAATCCTCCCTGGAGCGCTTTGCAAAAGAAGTCGTAGTCGCCGCCGCGCGTCGGCAGCGACCAGCAGCAGCAGCAGCAGCAGCAGTAGCAGAGCACGCTAGAAACTTTTTTAACCCAGGAGAAAGGCGGCAGGGCGAGGAAGAGCAGCTAAGGGAAAATTCAGCGCACTTCCTCCTTTGAAAGAAGATATACTTTTACCCGATGAAACTTTTCTTTCCGGCCCGAGCCGCGCGCGAAAAACGAGGAGCACGGAATTCGAGCTGAGAAAGAGAAAGTCCCGCGCGCTGGAGGTACTTAAATAAGAAGCAGCGAAAAGAAGAGAAGAGAGAGAGAGAGAAAGAGAGAGAGAGAGGGTGTGGAGAGGAACGTAGAGGAAGAAGAAGAAGAGAGCAGCAGCGCCGCCAGTTATAACATCGATAATCGACGAGAGCTCGCGCTAAGAAAATATTGTGACAGAACTACCACCAGCGCCGTCGGTTCAACTTCTGATGGCATAAATTTGCCAGAAAAAATAGCGATCCACGCGTAATCGCATTATATCCACCCCTTCGCACACCTCTTCTCCTCTCTCTCTCTCTCTCTTATCGAGATCATCGCGAATTTGAATTTTTCCACCTTTTTTTTTGTAGTCTAGGGTACTAGCAAGGTAGAGAGGGAACGAGGCATCTAATTTAGCAACGGCGCACTCTGTTTGTTTTGTTAGGCGGATCACGGATTTACATCGAGATTAAGCTTAATTTGTCACATCGCGGATGAAAGCCGATTTGCCGACGCGCCTCGGACGCTGTGTGTTTTTACAGTATAGGAAAGGGGGGGGGGGGGGTCTCTGTGCTGTGTCGTCGTTAGCGGCGTTGCGTGTGAAAACATTCGATTGAATAAACGTTTTAGGCTTTAGCGTGCGATTTTTAAAAGGGGGGATGTGGGGAGAGAAGGGATGCACACGAAAACAATACGCGGGATTGCGCGATGGAATTAAAGAGATAGGGGTGGCTGGACATGATGCTGGATAGAGAGAGGGGACGTTACCGACGAAGTTGTGGAAATTGTTGGAAGGGTATGGTGTATTGTATGGGGGTGGTATGGAAGAAGTAATTCTATTTGGAAAATGTAGTGGTGGTATTTTGGGAAAATAAATTTTTCGGTATTTATTGTGGAATATTTGTGTTATTATTCGTTTATATACACGTGGAAGTTGATTTTAGTAGCTTTTTTTTCCAGTTGTTATAAGGTTGAACCTGGCGGTGTTGCATTGCGTCAATTATATTTTTTTTTAAATACTGGTTTTAAATGTCAATTTGCATGAATCCAATGTTTTGACAACAATGTTTAATATAGTTCGAAAAAATAACGATTTTATTTCGTTACTTTATTTTTTTTTTTGTTACAATAATTTATTCTTTCTGTCATAGTGATCAGTATAAGTATAGTTTTTATAGTAGCGTTGGTTAGTAATAGTGCTATCTTAATAAAAATATTTTTACCTTATTTTCTCACATTTTTCAAAACCTTTTACGCACATTGTTTCTACTAAATATTATACTAAAATTATTTAAAAAATCAACATGACAATCCAGTATATTCTATGATTTTCTTTCTATTCTTTTAACCTATACAACTTATCCATAACCGCAACAATAACATTCAATCTCCATCAAAAAAAAACTTTCAAGCACCAACCGTCACGTGCCTAAGGTCAACAGCTAAAAATAATTCTTCCTCGATCTCTCCAGTACCACGGAATCAAAATTTGTCGATAGTTCAATCGTTTCAGCTTCGTGTGCGCGTCGTTCACTGGACGGCTGACCAAACGCACCGAAAATAGTTTTCTATAGGCAAGAAAAACTATCCTGTCAAAAGCGCGGAGGCGAAATATAAAAAAGAAATTCACGCTCACTTGTGTGGCCCACTACTGTCGCAACATGAAAATTTATTGAATTCCCTCTCTCTACCTCACGAGCCCATCGAATTCTATAAAACCCGTCCCCAATTAATCCCATCTCGTGCCTCCTCCCACATACGCAACACTCAACTCTGGCACTCTCGCTCTCTTCAAAAGTATACAAGAGAGATTTTTGAAAGATTTGCAACACGCGCATATATGTGTAACGTTCATAGTGTGGTGTGTGAATTTGATTGAATTCTCAGCCGCGGGACAAAGCCATGCGCTACTGAACGCGCGAGGGGTAACGTCAGGCTAGGTAACGTTATAAAATGAAATTTAAGAAGCGCGCCTTTGTCACGCGAATTTTTCTTATCTTGCCGGAATTGCTTCTTTGTCGCCATGTTCCAGTGCGCGTTCCGAAAATTCCGGTGTTCCGCTACGCGCATGTGTATGTGTGTGTGTATGGCTGGATGGGTGAGATTGTTTCTTGCGTGATCCTTTTTTCTTCTATTTGGTTTTATTGCGTTGTCGGCGTGCTAGGTAAAAAGTTATAATAACGGAACGAGGCTTTGTATAGAAAATTAAAAAGTTCGTATTAAGAATAATGCAGCTCTCTGCTGCTGTAGTAATGAAAATATCTCGGATATAACTCTTTCTAAGTAGGTCATTCGTATATTAAGCGAGAGATTACGCGAAAAAATATGGCTGGTACGAAGACAAAACAATGCTTTTTTGGGAAGAAATTGTTAAAATACAGATATTTTCGTTATAACTTTAAAATAGGGTACTTTGAAATATATGACACATTGCCGTTTGGATTATATTTTGGTCGCGAACGAATGTATATATTTTCGCAAAATGAATCTAAATGCGCATTTCTTTGTTTGGCGGTTGCAGAATCATGATATATATTATTCAGTATATATACTTATAGTTCATTTTCATTTAGAGGAAACGAAAACCAGTAATTTGATTATCTCCCCCAATCAGTTCTTTTACCACCTCTTATTCTTCGACTCTCCGCCAACCACAATATTATTTTACCAACCAATTACATTAAAAACTCAACTACTCACTCCTACTATATTCTCCTAATCGTCAGTAGTAAATCTCAGCTCACGTCTCCTTACCTGCAATCAGAAAAAGAACAAAGAATTAATTGTCGCGGCACGAAACTGATGTCACAGTACTGCAGCTCACTCACACCCCAAATGCATTATACATCCCGTAAATTTTAGTCTCTCCTTTCTTTTCCCTTACCGTTGGAAATCCGCACAAGAGATATACGCATCCATGGCGATTAATTCAGTAGCGAAGGACCTAAGCTCACGACTGAAAAGGGAAACGCGAAGTACGCGCACGCGTCAATTATATACCTGAAATTTCCTCTCTCTCTCTCTTTCACTCCTTGCGCTCGCGAGTTCGCGACAGGGGAACGGACTATAAATAAAGTTCTCCCCGGCGGCGCTTCGGCGCTATACTGCAATTTAATAACACACCCATCATCCCGTACCTTTAATGCCCTGAATAATGAAAATAGCGCAATAAAATTATTCTCCCAGCCCAGCTCAGTACGCTCACACAGCTATACATATACACACATACACATATACATTGCACGCCGAGCTGCCGCAACTTTCGAGCGCTTCTCTTTCTCTCTCTTTCTCTCCGTCTTTTACCTTTTTTTTACACCGGCGCGCGGTCTCTCATCAACGTCGTCTAAATTATTCGCCCTCCTTTTAAAGTCAGCTAACGCCTTCTCTCCCTCTCTCTCTCTCTTACTCTCTGCTCTTCTTTCTTTCCTAGGTATTTGCATATTGAATCGCGCAAGCACGCGCGGAGCTCGCTGGCGCTTGATTTCACGCGGTCGCTCTTCGATCTTCGAACGCGAAAATTTAAAAGCTCGCCTCGCCAGCCGTGGCCTTAAAAGCATCATATTTTATACGCACCCGTGCTCGCGCGCTATAGCTGCGGCCTCATCTTTCAAACCGCGCCTTACTCGCTGTACCCCCTCCTGCTATTATTATGAAAATGTCCGAGAGGATCTTTCTGTTCGTAAGGCTTTGCAGAGCAGGAGAAGGAGAAGTAAAGGCAAGAGAGTGTGTGTGTGTGAGAGAGAGAGAGAGAGAGAGAGGTGAGAGGTCTGTAAGTGCTTGGTAGGAGCTGAGGCTGTGGAGCGACATCAGGAAGGGTGAGGGGTAGCTTTTTAAGCTTTGTTTAGGAGTAGAAAGGTGATATTGTGGTTCGCGTTTAGCCTGTCTAAGAATGCTTTTTATAATTATTGCCCGTAATATAAGATTTTTTCGAGGAGGGTTTGTGAAGAAGTGAAAGGTGAAAATTAAATATGAATTTGTTGAATTTTTCTTTGGTAGAAAGGGACCTAAAAATTATGTTGACACTTACGATTTTATATTTGTTTGTTTCTTTGGAACATATGGGTTTGAAGTTTGCATCGTTGGAGTGCAACGAAAATTTACAAAATTTTTTTTATTTTTAGTTTTATATGTTAGATTTTGAATTTTCTCATGTGTTTAGCATTTTATAGCATAACCCAACATCAAAATAAAGATTTCATTGTATCGTGAAAATTTTTAGTTGTTTTATTTATTTGTGAGAAATTATTTCGTTGCGTCCCAACGTTGCAAACTTCAGACCCATTGGAACATGAACCTTATCATATTTTTTGTATTAATCCCAAGTTATAGTCTTCTTAAATTATTCGCTTTTTTATTGATCCGTCACTATATTGTAAATAAATTTAAATTGTAAAAATGAGCTATATTTATTAAGAAAAATGGAAAATTTATTCAAATAAATATAGAACTTCCTTTTTAATTCTGAATATCATTTCCAGTTATTTGATATTTAAAATTTATTAAAAAAAAAATGAATTATTCTTTAAAGGTAATAAATCTGGCTTAGGTATTAATTGTATAAATTTAAAATCCCTCTGCTTTATTATTATCATCGTGGAATTCGATCGAAAAAAAAAACATTTGTGCACGTCAATACAGTTGTATTGCGCAATATATAGATCAGTACGTATTGACGGAGCGAAGCAGGAAGTGTACGATTAATACGCTCGACTGCCTTCTGACATCTTCACCGAATCCCTAAACTTAAGACGATGCTTACTCACTTGTCTCACTGAATCTTGATTCTGTCTATCCAGTTCTAATGGTATTTGATACTCCATTTAACATCTTATCAAATTAAGATGTATAGCTAACGATAAAAAGCTTTAAGGTATCTCATATGCAACTGGAAAGAAAAAGAAACCGATTTGCCATTTAGAAATTGTTTACTGCATTTAATTTTTTAATTCTATTTTGGCCAATAAATTTCTAATATTTCACAAACCTTAAAAGCAAATGAATGTCTCATTTACGTTCGTTCCGAGATTTTGATCAGAGTCTGTACAACCCATTTTCGTGCACGGGCATGTGATTTACGAGTTAATCGTTCAAAGTTATGGCCATTTAACTGTTCTTCATAGTTGAAGATTAGGAACGTTCGGAATATTAAAATCGTCCTCAAAATGAAATATATTCGGAGCCTTCTCATGAATATTTATGTCGCACGATCTTTCGGTAATAAAATGAACTTCAATTTTAAAAACAAAAATGAAAATTCCTTACATAAATCTTAAAATAGCTAAGAACACGTCCTTCACTACATAAAGGTACAACATTGTTACCGATATGTACATCAAAACCCTCGAAAAAACCGAGTCCTATATCATCATTAATAAAAAAAAAGCCGACAAACACAAAAGGAAGGACAAAAACACGGTGAAAGGAAGCGCTATGATAAAAGAAAAAGTCAGCGAAACAGTTTCTTCTGTAAAAGACGTGTCTCTTGCCTCATGTGCTCATACCCACGACGCAGGACAATAACGTCGCTGTCCAGCCACGAGATTGGCGTCACGCGTGTTTACACACACGCGGGGTCGCGCGTATGCACCTTTTCGCGTCGCTCTCAGGATGAAAGAGAGGGGGGCGAGTGAGGCGAGACGCGACGCGAAATAATAAACGAGACCATTAACTCTTGGCGGTGTATTTTCCTTGGCAAAGAGGGAACAGCATTCAAAGAAAGGAGGATGGAAGAAGGGGGAGAGAGGCATGGGGAACGAAGGGGATAGAAGGTATTGAAGTGGACAGGAAAGAGAAGAGAGAAAGATTGTGAGAGCGAGAGATAAGGAGAAATGAATCGGATGAATGTTTGATGCGAGCGAATGGACGCGAATTAATTCAGTGATTAGCTGATGCTGGCGCTGCAATCGGTTTTACTCGGGGTCGACGTAGAGAGGTGGTAAGGGGAGGGGGAACATTAAACGGATTTTGATTATTAAGAGATAAGATTTTACGATTCGTAGAAAGCAGATATAAAGTTTGTTAAAGGAATGTTTAGATAGTAAATAACTCTTGACTATTTACAAAAAAAAAAAAAAAAGGAATTAGTCTTAGTTGATAAAGGAGTTCAGCCACAAGATTGTTGTAGACCAGTATAACGTTATTTACAAGTAATAATTTCTAAGTGTACTTATTAGATATTTGTCATACTTAAATGTAATCAATTGAAGTTTCGACCATAATCGTGTACTGATACCTTCTGTTCTTTATATTGTAATACGATAAGAAGTTTTTTATTTCTTTAATAATAATAACCTAGTAACTTACAAGAAAGTCTTCAGGTTCGAAATTGGCTGGATTACTAACCAGAAAAACGTTTTACTTAACCTCAAAATAGTAACTCACCCACTACGAATATCCATGTAATAAAAGCAACCTTTGATATCAGTACACCCACTGGCTCGCAACTAGCTTTAATCTTCCACAATTTTCACGGGAGATAAAAGGCTGTTTAACGAGTGAAAAGTCAACTCTTTTCCACTTTGTCAACGCATTTTTTTTATTACGGAAACAGCCGCTGCAAAGAACCGTTTCGAGATATTTCATTTAAGTAGACAATTTTTTCTCTCTTCCTCCCCTCCTCAAAACGAGAATGTACACGCGCGCGTACGACGGAGAAAAATACATGAGAACAAAGCGCAAACAGCAGTTTGGCCGAGATTCGCGCGAGAAAATAGCGAAAGGGGGAGAAAATGAAAAAAAAGGAAGAAAAATAGAGAGATATATACCTAGAAGCAAAAGAGTGAGAGAGAGAGAGAGAGAGAGAGAGGGAGAGAGGGAACTGCAACAGCAATTGGAGATCGCATAGAATACAAGAACAAAAGAGATCGACCCTATGGCGCATGGCGAGCAAGCCGCGCGCGCGCATACCGAGCTTTTCCACTCTTTTTCTCTAGCCGGACCCTCTTTCTCTCTCTATCTCTCTCTCTTTCCTCTATACATATATGCACGCACGCTAGCGTACAAATAACGATTCAAGTGCCGCATTCGTCGTTGTTGCTGCCGTTGCCTATATTCGCTTTTCGAAACGCGCCCGCTTGCGATTGTCTATGCGCAGCGTGCTTTTTAGTCTACCACCCCTTTCCTCTGTCACCATTCCCCCCACTACTACCACCACTTCGCGGTCGTTATCGATGTCATTAGGGCGACTGTATATAAAAAAGGCTCTTGGGTGGAATAATAAGAGAGCCTTTCATCGTTTCTTTTCCTCACATTTTTTTTTCTCTTCTCGCGAGCTCGCGAAAAAATTTTCTCGTCGCTTTTATAATGAGACGTAGTTCGACGGGGTAAAGCCTAAAACATGGCCACGATGAATGAACGAATTTTTTGATTGCTACAGCGGATTTTATTCTATTTTTTTTCTGCTTGTCTTTCTTTTTTTCTGTGTTTCTGTAACAGCGTTTAGTCAGCTCGGGCGCGCGCTAAGCACGAAAAGTAATTGTAGCGACTGTGCGAGAGGTAGAGAGAAAGAACGAGTGAGAGAGAATGAAAACTCGTTTTATGTGTCACAGGAACTTTCGAATCGATAGTTCAACGGAAGGACAGTGTATTGGATATTGCAGCGCAACTTTTCGGAACTCTCGCGTGCGCGCAGATGTACTTGACAATCCGATAAAAATTATTAGATTTCGGTTCTTGCGCTCAGGGAAGAGAAAAGTTGGGGTAAACTTTGCTCGAGTTGGATTAAATATTGCATTATAAACATTAACGGTTCTGACACGGTCGGTTGGACGCAATATTGAAATATATTATGATACTTTCCCCAACTGTTATTCTAACTTTAGTCATGGTTATTTTAATTCTTCGTACTCTGATACTAACAGTATTTAATTTTTAACTTTCGGTGACATTTTCCAGATCAGAATTTATTAAGGAATTTTTTCTAAAAGTAACTTTATGAATGTGAAATGTTAATTTTCGACTTATAATTTATTAATTGAGAATTTTTAAAATTGGCTTCCACGTAAATGACACGTAGATGGTGATTTTTGTATTTAAATTACAAACATGAAACGAATTTTTAATCAGAAACTAAATTCTTTATGAAACATGTTCTCTCTCTCTCTCTGAAATTCATAATATTTACGTAAAACTTAATTAATTAACAACAAATATAAATTTTTTCCCTACCACGCTGGAACTAACATATTTCCAAAATAATATTTCATCTGACCTTGCAAGTACTATACTTTCTACAATAAAATCCTCCATTTCTCTCCATACCTTCATTTCTACCGGAACTTTACCTCACCCCCTCACGTACGCACACAAAAAAGAAATGCTTCCAGATTAAACCTGACCTTGCACACCCCTCCCCCCTTACCATCAGATGACAATCACGTGCCTCGTAAACCACCCCATCACCAAGCCCTACGTGTATATATATATATATAGAGAGAGAGAGAGAAAGGAAAAAAAAAAAATCGTGCACTAGCACGACTCACCTAATCTCCTGCGAACACAATCGCCCCAGTAACGTCAGATAAAAGGGGGACACGAGAGAGAGATAGCAGAGCGCGCGCAATACGGAAAATGAACTCACCGAGAGAGGGTCAGTGAGCCTACAACGGTAATTACGAATTGATTCTCGTTCTCGTCTACCCTCCTTTGCCTGTCGTCAGCTCGGGTTATTTAAAAGCGATTCGTCAACATCAAAGCTGTTTTCTTTTTTGGCTGAGAATTGCTGGTGGAAGGGTTACTCGATCGTTGTACTACGACGATGATGGGATGTGGATGTCTGCTGGCGTGAAATTTAATTAGGAAAAGGGGCCGCCGTTGCCACGCGTGTTCTACGCCTCGGAGATTATGGTCGGCATTTAATTTTTATTTAGGATTGGAGGATTGAGTCTCTTTTAACGATATGTTTAATCGAGTCTTTGTTGGATATTTTAACCCGTTTGGTAGAATGTGTGTATAAGGATGCTTTTGAGATTTTTGTGAAGTGACGAGTGTGCATGGTTTGGTTGTGTTGAAATGAAATTATGATTCTACTGTTGCAATTACGTTAATAGCTTTCCGTGGAAGAAGAAATATTATTTAATTACCTGCGTAAGCTTCAATGTGAAATGAAATTTCGTAATATTATCATAATTGATGAATATTTAATGGTATAACAATAGTTAGAGGGATATATTCTTCACTTTCAATTTTTCAAATTCTACAGGATGCATAAATTATCATTGTTAATAAATTACTCTCTTTTGATGTGGATTCGCGAAAATCATTTTCAATTCTTTTTCCAGGCTTTTATAATTATTACTGGTGCAATTATCTATTAGTTCCTAATGAATATGCAATGAGATGTGCTCACACAGAATTCCAGAGTCAATAATTATTGACGCTAATTATGCTAATTATAAAAATTAGCATAATTCCCGCTTACATTTTACATTATTTCATTATGTACTCGACGCAAACCTTTATTAAATTTCAGTCCTGCCCTCAAGAAAATATTCGTTTCGTCATGAAATATAATATGCATAGTTCGTACGAAGAATTTTTACCAATTATTCTCGTTATATATACTCGTTTGACATATAATATCTCTCGGAAATTCGAAGTCTCGTGTAGTCATGTAGAAGCTAATTCTAACATTTCAAATTGAATTTTTTTTACTATAATATCTAACTTACAGAAGATTGTCACATAAAAGTTCTAAAATAACGAAATTCGATATAATTAGTAAAACAAAAAATAGAACGAAGAAATTCAAAATTTATTATCAAGTATTCTATTCCAAATAGATTTCTACATCTCGCAACTAATTAATTCTATAAAATCAAAATCCAATATCGATATGCAAACTCCAAAAACAACCACGAAGTACCTAACCTCCTTCATCCACTCGGTACATTTTGCAACTTCCAAGATAAACTACGTCTACTCACCTTCCACAACTATTTACCTTCTGCCTACTTCCCTTCCCTCCTTTCCACACATGAACCGATCAATACCATTTATCCACACTCAGCTAAGTTTTTTTTGTCGCATTTGCGCGCGCGTCCGCCTTAATTGCATTTGCCTGCAAAGATTACTTGGCCGTTGCTTTTTTCACCTCTCGGGAAAAGCGCAAGCGCATTAAAAGAAAAAAGAAAGACGAACGGTAAAGAGATGGAAAACTAGCGTCGTGTGCACCAATCGATCAATCGGTTTCGAGTATATATACATATATACATATATACATATACTCCTGACGACTGAAGATACTGCGAGCAACGTGCTTTTTCGCAATGGTTCGGTCGAAGTGAGTGCAGTGCGTTGGTCACTTGGCCGCGGGTGAGTTCGTCTGAACGATTTGCCCGCGCGAGTATTGACTCGCCACTTTGCTTTAAATCCATCCCTTCTGCGAAAAGGTTAGCGGTAAACTGCGTATGTGTGTGTGTGTCCAGTCGTTCTGTTAGCTTTGACATTCTTCGGGAGGTAGTTTTTGTGTATGCTTTTTCAGGAATCTATTTGCGAAATTGTTTGTAGAATTGAGAAAATCGATTAGTATATTGTGTGATTAAAGATTTTAGGGAAATTATGTAGCTAATGTGAGTGACCGAGTTGAGAGGTTACTTTGGTCATCCGTATAAATAGCTGTGTCAAACTCGATGATATCATCTTGCTTAATTTGATTAATCCAAGATATGAGAGTGAGATGTATATTATATTTTATTAAGATAATTTTCGTATTTTGGCAGTTCAAAGTATTTATTAACCTTGGTTATATTTAATAAAATATTATAGAAAGAATTATTGATCTCAATATTATAGAAAGTTCGTTTAAAATTATCAGAAAAGGTTACTTGTTTCTAATTGCATAATTGTGGTTTCCATGAACTTTCTATGTTGCTTTGAAAATTATTTCACAGCACTACAATTTTAATATGATTCAACACAAAATTGCTAAAGTTATACCTTCAGATTTTCTATATCGCATAATTTTAATTACTAAGTACGTCAACTTTTATCAATTTTGCCATGCAAAAGAAAAAAATTCCACGAACAGCTCCTTTACATCGGTAAACGGTCTGAAAGGATTAATTATAACGAAGTTCAGGTCCCCGGCAACTAGTTTGCAAACACGAACTTCGTTATAACTTTAAATTCCGACGAAGAAAAGATAAAAAAAAAATATTATTTTTCCAAACCTCATCCTACTTTCATTTCCCCCTCTTCTCTTTCGATTTTATCCACTTCTTACCCACGCACACACATACAGGCACTTACTCCAATTTTAGCTTCCTCCATTCCACGAGAGAGCAAGAGAGAGAGAAAACGGAAGGGTTGATCGATACGCGTCATAACCGTTTGTAACAACTTCCGAAACTCGCGCGCACGAGTGTCAGGTATACAACCGCTTTCACCTACGTGCGAAAAGCAGAAAAAAGGAGATAAACGCCTTCTAAGTAGATGCACACGCGATCGTATATATCTACATACGTATGTTTGGTATGTATGTAGAAGAGGACAAGAAGAGAGACAGATGGGAGGAGAGAGAGAGAGAGATAGATAGAGAGAAAACGCAGCAACGACGGTCGATCTTCATCTCAACCGCAAATATTGGATCGTACCGGGGATATCCCGCCGCAGATATTGCTCGCTAGCAACATCTCCCGGCGGCGGTGCTTTTGATGCTTTCTTAACCCGAGAGGGAGAGGGGCTGGAATCTCTATATTTCATTAAAGAGCCAAGCTGTGTGAGAGAGAGAGGGAACGAACGACGCTTGGACGGGTTTTCAACACGGCGCCTCCTCGAGAACCGAGTTTGCTAATTGCAAGGCAGCTGCTTCAATGTATATGTACATGTATGTGTGCTAGTAAATTTGTGAAGCGTGAATGTTTTGCTTTTTCGTTTATTTTGTTGGCTCTCGTATAGCGCGTGTAAATATGAATTTTGGTCCTGAATGTATAGCTGGCTGGTTTACAAGGCGAAAAGTTTGACGCGTGTTTTCTTATGCGAGAGAGAGAGAGAGAGAGAGAGAGAGTCGGAAAGAGTTTTGCTCTGAGAATGTGTACTTTGAAATTTTTCAACTTGACGTCTCTGCTCGGGCTCTCGTTCCATTATTTTCTACTGTTTGTTCCCTCGTGTTTCAGTAGTGTACGAGTTCGTCGGTTTTTAATAAATCTGGTAGAAGAGAGGTAGAACCATAGTTCGAGCATTTATAACTTATACTAATGGAATTAAAGGATGAGGTATTAGTAATATCTCCAGTGGATTATTGCAGAAACTTCAACTTCTGAATATTTCTATACTTCCAAAGACGGCTAACTTCTTGAAAAATGCATGTAATTGGTCGAATATTAAAAAAGATTGGATTTCAAATCGAAGTTAAAGAAAACCCACTACCAAAATACTCATACCAGTTAAAAGAATACTTCAGTACCTCCACCGTACCCAAGCCAAATCAGTCTCACTGATAATTAACAGAGGAACGGGGTAAAAATTCATCATCAACTACCGCAGCTATTTAATATTTTATCGCCCGGAGAATTCAATACCAGCGTATTAAATTTCATTGCGCAGAGCGCCGCTTTCGCGGTAATAACCGGAATTTAAGCACAACCTCCCCTTCTGTACCCTGCCATCCCCTTTCGGTCCCGAAGTCAATCGATCCCACCGGTCGAAAACGACGACGGTAGAGGGCCACGATCATAAAAGCGCGCGCGACTCTGGAGGTCTTTAAATTTTCGATAACAGCTTTTTATTAATTAATTGTTCAGCCTCGAAAGTTTCGCCATCGCGGCTTAAGTTCGAAAGTGGACTGGTTATTGTTACGGCTTCTGGTGGTGTGCACGAGACTGAAGTTTTAAATTATTTTCGCAAGAGCTTTACGCCATCCTCCCTCTTTTGACGGTTCTTTTTTTTCTGGAGCTGTGCAGTTTCTCTTTTCTCTCCGTGTTCCTGAACGTTCCAATGTCCAGTGACGAAATGGTATAGTTTGGGAAGTTTTGTACGGCAAATACTAATCGGTGAGTTATGAAGTAAAATAGGAGGTGAAGAGTGAGAGCCTTAATTAAAGGGATATTTATCGTTTGTATTGAAAAGTTTCCGACTCTGCGATTTATATTGCCGGATTAGATTTCATTGGTGTCATTTTCCAAGTGATATACAAAATCTTGGAAAAGATTAATTCGAGCTTATTTCAATAAACCACGTTCAAAACACGAAACATTTTCCACCATATATCATATATTATCACTCTACCTTATACTAAACATTAAATAAATCGTACTTTTATAACATTACTACAATATTACATATCACTATATTTTTCTCTATACATACATTCTATTAATACTTCAGCTCTCAATTTTCAAATTAACTTTGGCCAAAGAATTCCTTTCCCAACAGACACAAACAGACACAGACAAAACCATCCTCCTCTACGTTCCCAGTACATTTCATCTACTGCACCTACAATTTCTGATACATAATAAAAGACCTCTTCTTCCTTTCCTCTTTGAGCTTGGTCGGCGTTATCATTTTGCAAACACAAACACACACACACATACATACAGCTCGCCGTGTGCACTCTATAGCGTTAGCGGAAAATCTTCAGTAGTTCTCGCACGCGTAGCCCATTTCTCTTTCTCTCCATCCCTTTCCCGTCCATCCCTTACCCGCGATTGACGACGTTAAAAGAAGAAAGCAGCGTCGAGACCGTTTCGAAAGAACGAAGAGAGAGAGAGAGAGAGAGAGAGAAAAGAACCTTTTCGATTATCTGCAACGTAAAATTGGTCGCTCGTTCTCGTGAATTTGTGGTCCTCTCAGTTATACTACATCTCTTTCCTCCACCACTGTCCTCTCCCCTCCTCTCTCCCGTAATGCAAATTTCCTCCCCCCAAAACTTGGCTCGTCGTCCCAGCACTTCTCTCTCTCTCTCTCTCTCACTCTCTCACTCGCGCCCTCCCACATCGCTATCGGTTGACGAATTTTCCCCAACTGTAATTTTATTCCGAAAGTTAGATCGCTTAAGGCTCGTCGGGCGCTCGCGTCTTTCCCACACCTTCCTTTCTCTATCTCTTTCTCTTTCTCTCTTTTATTGCCTCCCACTTTTTCCGCTTCTCTTTCTCTCTCTTTCTCTCGCTCCCCATTACTATCTCAAAAATTCTCCCGTACGCGCGCGCCCCTTTATCTCCTCTGCAATTCGTTTTCTTCGTCGTCGTCGTCGGCGGCAGCGGTGCGCGTCCCTCTTCTTCGCGCACACGCTGCTACTTTGCTCACAATGAGAGAGAAAGAGAGAGAGAGAGACAACAGCTAACATTTCGTTCTCACTGATGTGCGCGCGCGCGCGATGCGTAGCTAGTACTGGAATCCCCAGCAGTTAGTTACACGGACGATAAAGCCGTTCCACCGATTCGTCAGCGTCTCTCTCTCTCTCCCTGATATCCTTCCCACTCGTTCCGGAAAAATGGCAGTGAGGCAGCCTAATGATGCCACGGATAAGCCGCGCAGTGATACGTACCGATTTGTCAGGATAGGCAAGAGAGAGAGAGAGAGAGAGAGAGTGCATATCCCCTTGCTACTTCTACTGGGACGAGGATAAGCTGGAATTTTTATCGGTTGATAATACGCGCCGTTTGCGGTCGCCTGTGGCGTGTGTGCACCGTGCGCGTGTTTATCGGCCCGAGAGGAAGAGATATGTATAGATATATATAGATATATGTAATGAAATGTGGACGGATTGGAAGGGAATCGAAAATAGATTCACCCCGCGTTATATATGTGGGTGTGCATGCGTGTATTTGTATATATACATATAGATAGGGAAACGCCAAAGTATTTCATGGGCAAACATAATTTTCCTAATGGACGGAGAGGTATATCTAGAATTCCAGATTTTCGGGATGCACACGCGCGAGTGTATATGCAGGCTCGTATGATATTTGCTCACGTTTTCGTATGGTTTATTTGGGTATTCAGAGCTTGCTTTTTAGATGTGTGTGTGTGTGTGTGTGTGTATATATATATATATATATATATATATATATATTGCAAATGTCTATTCAAAAGTAAATGGATGATCGGAGAAGAGAGGATTTGAAAGGTGTGGGGCAGGTACCACGACTATTGGATAATATTTTTTAATTGTAATGCGTTTTGTGTGTCCTTTATAAAAGCTTGTATTTGATTTCCTACAATCGGTGAATGTGAAATATTTTACGTACATCGATTGTGGTATAAAAGACGTGATCTAGTTTTATTCGATTATGAACATTGCTATGAATGATAAAGTTTCGAATCAAACATTTTATTCTATTAAAAATCTATACCTATTTCAAACGATATAATATGGAGCTTAATCTACTATGTAGGATTCGGTACTATTTTATATAACATAATAATAATAAACCGACATAAATGTAGATATATAATAGGTATACGCAAAATCTATCTATAATAAAGTCGAAGTTACATCCATGAAAAATAATGTACAAGTCTAAACCTCACCCCTATAAATATTTTAATTATTACTACCGCTATAGCCATCGCACGTAACCACCTAATTTATCCTCTTCGCTCTCAAAAACCAACATTTCAATTCGAAAACCAACCGACTGCACACCCACTGCATCGATCGATCTCCTCGCTCCACAGCGACTTTTCGACTCCCTCTCTCTCTTCTCAAAATTTCTCCTCCTCTCTCTTCGATCTTTGCCTCCTCCTTCGCGGTTCCCGGCGTCTGCGGCCGAGCAAACTCTCTCTCTCTCTCTCTCTCTCTCTCTCTCCTTCTCCGTCGGACGTGATGCCTGCTTGCCGTCCGTTCGTCCGTCCGTCCATCGCTTTATCGAAATTCCATTCGCGTGGCGGTGGCGGTGGTAGCAAGCAAGCAAGCAAGCAAGGCAAGCAGGCCGAAAGCAAACCCATTCCCGCGCGGTTGCTGCGCTTGTACCGGTCGAAGAGCAGCGGGCCTGGAGAAAGCCGCAGTAGTAGTAGCAACGTCTTGCGTACCAGAGTGAGAGAGATGGAGACGTTTGCTAGAGGATCTGTTTATTGGCATACTTTGCTTTTTTTCTTTTTAGAGTTAAGAATAAGAAGAAGGGTGAAGTAGTGGTTGTGTATTGAATTTTAAGAAGGACTTGTAAAAGAGAGTTAGGAGAGATTGTGAAAAGAGGGCGATTAGAAGATGAGGAGGTACAGGGTGGTAGAAAGAAAGAAGAGTTTTACCTTTGTTAGAAATATAAAATTGTAGTGGATTAATATATTACATTTGTTGTAGTAGAAATGTCTTTTGAAAGTTAGATTAGAGATCAATCGAACAAATATCTTATACGAAATAGGAATCCTTGGAAAGTTTTGAATAATCTTAAAGCATTTCACTTTATTGACAACTATTCCAATATAGTTTAAGGAATTGATGTGATTTAAGACAGTTCTGGTAACTGAACTATTGGAGAACTATTACATTACAACTGATTCGTCCAGAAGCGCGGGCAGACAATAGAAAAACTTGAAAACTTCTTTTCGGGCGCCGACGAGTTACGATTTTTACGAAACTAAAGAGACTCTATTCATAAAAGTGAAAACCCTCGTGCGGCGTAAAAAGAAGTAATTTACAAGATTCTAACTTTTTACGCGGATGAACTTTCCTTTCCTGCACTGGGAGCAAATTTAGTACGGGCCGTGTTTAACCTTGATAGACTCCTTTTAGTTCACGAAAGACCAGTAACAATTTATCTTCCCTATTTCAAACCAAATGATCAAACGTTACTCAAGAACATATCCAATAGTTAATAATGTTATATTCCATCTTCATAACGTATTAAATCGCATAACGCTAGACTTACAACCGCAACTGGACATTGTGATCTCTTCACCTTGGGCAAAACAAACGACGACCAGCAACAACAGCAACAGCTCAATCACGTTAATTACACACTCGCGCGAGCGCTATACCATTTACTTTAACACGTCCCTAATCCTTCTTTATTAACTCTTCTCCTCGCGCCATTCACTCTATCTATCTATCTCTCTCTCCCTCTCTGCTGCTGCTTGAAACCATTCCACCGCTCATCCTTCTCCTATCTATCCATCCGGCGCACGCTGCTCTACTCCTTCGGCCAACAGCACTCGATTCTAATGCGAGCCCCGTCTCTCTCTACGGAGAGAGAGAGAGAGCGAGAGAGAGAGAGAGAGAGAGAGAGAGAGAGAGAGTAGAGAGTCAGAAAGCGTCTGTGCTGCCACGGCTGGCTCTCCTCGGTCAAGCCAAACTGCGGAAGCGATAAGAGCCGCATGGAGACTGCGTCGGGACAATGAATACGAGAGAGAGTGAGAGAGAGAGAGAGAGAGAGAGAGAGAGAGAGAGAGAGAGAGAGGAGAAGGTTGGCGAAGGAATGGTAGAGAATAAAGGGAGGCTGTGGAATTGAAAATTTTGCCCCTTCGCGAAATCGTTATAGTTATTGGAGTGGATGCAGGATGGAGAAGAGAGAAGAAGGTGAAAGTGGGATTGGATGGAAATTTGTCGAGTGGCGGTTAAAAATAATTCCCAATTCAGCTGGTGCTGTGCGTTTTCATGGTTAAGATGACGATCTTTAGTGGGCATGAAGCGTCTGTTGATTACTTCAGATGGTTGTTCGTGGTCTAATCGAATTTCGAAGTAGGTTCTAGTACAAATGCAGTTCTCAAAAGACAATTTTACTATTTTTGGTCACCAATTGTCAAGCAATGTAAGTTATGATCTTTTATTCATCTTCGAACTCCTATTAACTGCAATAACATCTTCCAATCTTTTCGATTACCCCTCATCTCCTACAACACATTGTCAATACGTCCATCAATCGTCAATCCGATCTAAACACAGTCATCCGTTTTTACCCTTTTATCACCGGACCATCCCCTGACTCATCATAACCTCCCTCATAGATTTCCTTCCAACCACCTCCGCCTTCTTCTTCAAATCAATCGCATCCCATCTTCGCCCCCAAATACGAAAAAGCACCGTAATTCCCTCTTCCTCTTTTCTTTCCCCCTCTGGTATAACGCAATAACGCCATCTCTATCTCGCCTGGGCTGTCCAGTCTGTCTCGGAGAAATCCTCCATCGGGGGGCGTACGCGCGCGTCACACGCGGGCAGAAGGTGTTCGTCAAAACGAGACGACGACGACGCCGACGACGACGAGGGAAGCTAAGAAGGAGGGAAGGAAGAGGAGGAGCGTGAGGCCAAGACGACGCCGCTACCGTCGGTCGCTCGCTCGTCGTCTATCTTCAAGACAAATATTATTCCGAAAAATTGGATTACCGTTATCGACTCCCGCCACACAGCCGTGTGTACGCTTCTTGCGAATTCCAGACGTCGCTTCTCTCCTCCCGCTCTCGTCTTTCTCTATTTCTCGGGTCCATACATTTGACCCCCCATGCCAGCCTGCCTTCTTCCTTTTTGTGCAGAGCTCTCACCCTCCCCCACCCTCCTTCTGAATTCGCGGGAAATGTGTTTGGACTGACAGAGCCAGATGTGTTTGTCTACGTGTTTGTATATGTTAAATTAGTATTTGGATGTGCTACGTTTCTAGTAAGATGTATTAAAGACAAATAAGATCAGTTGAACCCAAGTTTACAATAAGTTATGTAGGATATTACTGATAAGATATAGTTGATCTATAAAAAAACAGCAAAAATCATTTTTCGTTAATATTATTTTCTTACTACTTCATCCTATGATGATCAACACTACGACCGGGTAAATAGAAATTCTAAAAAAGTTCATAAATGATTTATGGCCATTTATGGCTCGTTTATGCGATACGAAGTTTTTTCAATTTTTTGTATACCTTAACTTTCTTTAGATAGTCCAATAAAACTAAAAGGTCAGTATACTAAATATACTACATTAGATCCTAGCACGTTGAAGTAATTCGAAAACCTTAAAACTTAACAATACACTTATCGTTTTGGATTTAGTAACATCTAATATTTAATGTGAGTAAAGGAAGGAACATTAACCACAAGCCAAAGCAGAAACCCGTTAACATTAACTTTCATCAAACTAGTTCTCCTACACACCTATAACTTACACAACCGTCTAACCTCCAACTATCCCGCAGCACAATCTCTTTCCCAAAACATATCCTTCTCCGTCTTCCCTTCTCCATCCCCAGCCAACAGTTAATCAAAGTACAGGTACTACATTCGCGAACTCAACTCCTCCACCTCTCTGTCCCCTATCCTCCCCCCCTTCCTCCAACTTCTCTTTCTCTCGCGGCAGTAATTTTTCTCACAGCGGCGGTAGCAGCAGGAGCCGACTTTTTCCCCTCTGGCTCCTCTTCTTTTTCGCACCCACGATCGGCGGCGCCAATTTCTCTCTCTCTCTCTCTCTCTCTCTCTCTCTCTCTCTCTCTCTCCTCCCGTTCCCGCGTGCGAGCGATTCCTAGGCTTTTCGACCTCTCTTGCACCCGGTGCGAGCGAGCGAGTCAACGCCGCAGAGCAAATATTTGTCGGCGCGCCGGGAGTGAGAGAGAGAGAGTAAGAGAGGGAGAGAGGGAGAGTCGATAGAAGGAAGTAACAGTGGACTGATGGAATGGGTTCAGAGAGTGTAGGTATAAGTGCGCAGACGATGGAGTGAGAGAGAGACGGGAGAGAGAGAGAGAGTTTCTGGTTTTGTAAAATGAGTTCGATGGAGGAGGAGGTGGGGTGGAAAGAGAGAGAAGAATGACAAGGATGAAGAGTGCCGGCTTGGTGCTGCTACTGCTGGTGCTAAAGAGTTGAGAAGTTAAGAGGATGACGAAGTTCGGCCTAATTGGAATTAGCTATTAGGTTTTCCGAGAAGAGGATGGTAATTCTTTTCTGGCGGAAAAAAGGTTTCTGATTGAATGTCGATTAAAAAATTTTGGTTTTTTGAGACTTATTTTTTTATCAGCGAAAGAATATTTAATACCAAGTTTTTTTTAAGTATTTTTAAATAATGCTAATTATTATTGGAGGTAAAATAGTGAAATGAATGTATTATTAGATGACGAAGGTATAAATAATAAATAAATTTTGAATTCATTCTATCAGACGGTTAAATTTAATTTTCATAAAATCAAAACGTTGGTAACTATTTTTATGTATATCTTCTAATGAAATGAAGATATTACATTTTATTTTAGCGCAATAAAGATAGATTATACCCAGGTCATAAGGAAGTAAAGCTAACTAAAATAAATGCGGTTCATATCGATCATATTCCATAATGACTATATTAATAAATGCTGTGTAAAGACTATAATAATGAGAATTTCAAATCTCAAAGCTGCGATCAATAAGTAAGATAGTCAATGGCATCCAGAAGAGAAATGAGTATTTATCATACAATGATATATTAAAATTTACAAATAACGAAAATTAATTCTTAGTTATATTTTTCATAATAATGATTGTCTAGGTCATATCGATTTTCATTAATTCGACAACAATTGAAAAATATCGAACTCGACATTATGTCACTCGCACGAGAAGCCATGAATATCAAATCCATGGTGAGAAAAACGATCGTTTTTGAAATTCATGCTTTTAAGAAAATTGTGTCCTTTCATTAAGCGCGAAACAATATTCAGCGGGAGCAAGTTTTTAATATCATCAGTCTCGTTCTCGACCCTCTCGCGATTGTTTTAACAATGCAAATAAAAGTACAAAGCGCCAAAGCATGAGTAAACAGAGACGGGACGAGCTAAAAAGGAGAGAGGGACAGAGAAAAAGCAGGAGAGTGAGAGAGCGAGACAGAGAGCGCGTGCGTACGCGCAGGAGAGAAAGACAGAGATATTTGCCGGAGAAAAACGGCGGAAAGTCGTAGCCGGTGCGCGCGCGGAAGGGCGAAATCGTTGATTTTCTTGGCGCGAGTTCCGGGAAAAGGCGTTCGAGAGAAGGAAAAATGCTCAAGCGAGAAAGAGAGAGAGAGAGAGAGAGAAGAAATGACGGGCACGTCTACGACTGCTTTTTTCTCTGTCATTCTCTCTATCTCTCCTTCTCTTTCTCCCTGGCTCTGACACTGTTTTCATTGCAAGAATTCAATCCCGCTAAAAGGTTTCGATTGTTTAATTTATTTGAACCCCCTCTCTTTCTCGCGCATCGTCGTGTGTACACGCGCGTTTGCGCGAAATATCAAAGATGCGCGCTCTTAATCCTTCGCGCGACACTTTCTGCGTTAGTGCTGCTGCGCGCAAGACTTATGACAATTGAGCTGTGAGTTTATTTGCTCACAGGAATGTTCAGTTTTTTCGATTGATCGATGAAGAGGAGGTAGGAGTTAATGAATGTTTTATGTGGGTACTAGTCGCTATGTTGTTGACGCGCTGCGGAGAATGTATATATAGCTTTTAAGTTTGTTTTAACTCGTATACATTTTCAGGCTAAAAGCCTCAATTGCCGCGTGGAAAGTCCATCGGTGTTTGGATGTTAAATTTTGTTGATTTTAAATTTTGCAACAGGATTTACCAACGAAAAGCTGTTCTAGTTTTAGTGTATATATATGTAAATGGAGATTTGTAGTAAAAGTTTTAAATGTGTTTGGTATTTTGTAGGAATACAATTAGATTAATTGAATGTTAATTACACATCAATTCATGACTTTGCTCATGACAGCAGAAATTAATTTTAATAATATATCAATTTTGAGATTTAATAAATACAATTTACCTTGCATTTAGTATGATTGTATATTCTAACGAAAATATTTAATGAAACGAGGTCAACTGCTAATGCAACATACAATCCATAATTTAAAAATATAAATTTTAAATCTCACAAAATTATTGCTTAAATCCAAAATCTAAAATTTTTCTCAAAAATTTTCTGCAAATGGTTACATAGCGGAGCAGCGACCGTTCGGACTTTAACCTTATTTTTCCTAAACTTGCTTTTGAAACTTTTTGATTTTCTCACCGACTTAGAAATTGAAAAAGACACAGGACACACGAAAACTTCAAGAAAATTCAAACTTGCTCGTAGCAGCAGCTGACTTCAACTTCACCTCCAGTTTGACGTTATTTACAAAACTTTAATACAACGTAAATTCCCTAACCTCCTTCCCCTTCGCGCCAAGAATCAACCAACTTTCAAAACACACACACATACACACATAGCCATAACTAAGTGCAAATTGCGCCGATGTTTCACATCCCCCCTCCTTTCCCCCTATTCGCTTTCCCAATTCCACGCGTATCCGAAATATACAGACAAAACTCGATGAACCGTACGCGCGCGGGCCGAAAACTCCTCTCTCACTCGAAATAAAGGCCCATCAAATATCGATCGGCCTTTGTACGCTCTATACCTACCACGTGTAATCGCCCCCTGGAATCCGACAACTCTACCTTCTCTTTCTCTCTCTCTCTCTTTCACGCGTATCCCCACGCTATATATACTCTCTACGCAAGAATTCAGTTACCATCACGTGTATATATACGCACGAGAGCGCGAGAGACTGAGAGAGAAAGTCTCTCCGAAATCTCGTATGACGCGTAACAAGCCCTGTCCTACCCCGGCTGCTGCTGCTGCTGTGCGACGTGTATAATAGCGGCCGACGCGCTTTAAAGCGAGGGGACGACGACTACGACGAGATATCTTATACAATTGTGTTGCGCGAGCGAGCGAGTGAGTGAGGGTTCGCTTTGTCTCCGAATGTAAATCTAATGCTCTCACTCTCTCTCTCTCTCTCTCTCTCTCTCTCTCTCTCTCTCTTTCGCCCCTCGCGGCTGTTTCTTCTTCGCCCGAGTTTTTTCTTCTTTTTTTTGCTCAAGGTCTATACACGAGATTCGTCATTTATAATGCGATTCGCTTTCTTCCTTTTGCTCTTTTTTTGTACTGGGAAACTTTTTAGGGTGTTTAGGTTATTAATGGTGTCGAAATGCAGGCATGGTGATGACTTTTGATTTCAGAAGGGTGGAGGGAGTAGGTGATAAATTCACTGGAGTCTCGATGCGTATACGAGCGTTTTATTTATCTGTGTATATGCTTTTGTAGGAAGATATTCTTTTGGATCTCTATATTAGAGGCGATGAGAGATTCGAGCGCAATCGAAAGTTTTTAATAGTGTGTGTGTGTGTGTGTGTGTGTGTGTGTGTGTGTGTGTGTGTGTGTGTGTGTGTGTGTGTGTGTGTGTGT
>JAYJLV010000001.1:5851033-5888329 GCA_036873485.1 Torymus texanus | reverse complement strand
GCGAATTCTCTTTTATTTTGTCTGCTTAAAGTGGGGGGGTTAGTAATGGGGGGGCGCGTCGGAGAGCTCGCGAATCTATTTTTTTTTTTTGTATTTTGCTGCTGCGTGTGTAGAGTGTAGGAGAAGGAAAAGGAGGAAGAGGAGAAGTAAGAGGAGGAACGATGGGGGACCCAAGGGAAAGAGAGACACGCGGGTCGCTCGCGTTCGCACTGATCTACAAGATTTCTCTTTCTTTCCGTTTATACCTTTTTTTTGTACTGTTCTTAATATGCTATATGTATACTCACTTAATTCTCTCTCTATATGTAATGATGTCTTCTCTATGATTCTTTTTTTTTGTACCTCTTTCTCTGTACCTAAGTTTATATATATGCGTGTTCTCTTTTTAATGTGTGGGATCGAGAAATTTGTTGAGAAAATTTGTGTAGATTTTTTTTTCTTTTTTTACGATTGAATGCCCATATATGATGATAATGACGAGGATGATGATGGATTTGTACCGAGTTGTATGGCTTCTCTACTCTACTGATGTATCTTAAGAAGCGATCGTATCAATTTTAACAAAAGAAATTTAAAAAAAATATATATATAGGTATTTATGACATAGGTTGCTTTACAACCACGCGAAATTTTAATTTTTTTTTATAAATATGTGATGGTATACGACGTTTCTTATAAGGTAGAGCAGTTTTGTCTACAACTTCTCTCAACAATGTACATAGGAGACGAGGAGAGATTAACGTTTTCATTGTAGGATATTATTAGGAGTATTTTCTCAGTTTTTGTGTATATTAACGTACATCCGATAGTGTTTCAATTGGATTTTTACATATTATTTTTGCAGTTCAATACAGTGCAGTTAAGTAATATTTGATTTTTAACGTATTATTTATTAGGAAACAAGTTTATAGGGTTTCAAAATGCGGTAAACCCAAACTTGCTTGAAAATTTCACTATTTTAAATTATTGAAATCAATTTCTATACTTACACTGCACTGTAACTTGATAGAAGTCAAAATAAATATGTTGAAATCCAATGAAGGAAGGAGTAAGAAGAATTAAACTTTTAAAGAAAAATAATAATTGTTTAAAATCATTGCGAAAGTTTTACTTATTTCGATTAAATTTGCTTCTGCAAATTTAATTGGAAATAACAAATCGTTCACATTATTCTCTTTAAAACGTGTATACTCAATTCTACAATGTAGATTAGAATCTGTGTATTTTAGCGGATATATGTAGGGTTAAGAGAAATCACAAACATATATATGAACGATATATAGAAAAGCGTGAACTCTCGAGGGAAAATTATATTTATTATTGCTCGTATATACGCGTGAACCAACGAATTTCTCAATTCCATCGGGTATATATATATACATTTCTTTCGTTATAAACCGTACACTATGCGTATAGCAAGAAATGACAACATAATAAAAATGAGTAAAAGGTTTCCCCAGTATACACACTGCGTACACCTGTACTTGTATATTATCGGGGATTATTTGGATCTCTAGAATTGCATACCTCAAATCAAAAAAGAAGCAAAATATCCCGACTAAGGGTTTCTCTATACTTTCGTTAAAGGTTCACTCGTATTTTTTTTGTAAAGGAAAAAGAGAAAATAAAAGGCAATCTTACGATTTTTTTTTCACAACTTTGTATACCCCGCGTTAGTGGCAACGTCGCGGAGGTTAGTGAGGGTATATCGCACACATACACACACACAGACATACACACGATGATGATTATGACATCAGTTGTTGAAGGACATACCAATTCATATGGTGTATTTTACGTCGCAATCATATAGGATTAGTTACTTTTTTTTTATAAATATTTTTAGTTGTACAATTTAGCATGTAGAACATAAAGACAACTTGGGTTATTGTAATACTTGAGGGTTGCGATTAAAAAATAATAAAAATGATTTCTTGCCGTGACTGCAGACGAATGTTTATACCATATTACCATACAGAACGTCGTTCTGTATAATTCAGAACACGTTACACATACACACTACCAGATTTGGCCAGATATATAATTTTTTATTTATGCGCGTTATGTAATCTATATGCGAAAAGTATCGAAAATTCTGGATAAAAAAAAAACACTTGTAATACTATGTCAATATAATTAATCCAATCTATTGTACTACACCTACTGTAATCACCATGACAAGCCAAACTAAGTTATGCAGTACCAGATATTATATGTATATGTGTATATAAAAAAGCCTGTAATGATTTTTTTTTTTGAGAGTAATAATTAGATCAACGTAAATTATGCGGATATATATGTGTATTATCTTTGTAAAAGAATATACAGTTTGTATTGTGACATTTTTTTTCGTTCTGCGCGTGAAAGGATGATCGAATGTATAAAAGATTGTCTTTTCTCGTGCTGAAAAATGTGTTCAAGCATTACGATATATATTATATTAACTAGCCGATGATTTTATTAAATTTTTGTATGTATCTTAAGATTTTAATTAAAAAATTCCAAATTAAATGCCTGTCTTTCAATATATTCCCTTATGTTGTAACATATATAAATATTTTATCGTATATATATATACAATCGATTTATACAAGTTATTAATGCTACTTAAATATCTATCGATTTGGAAAAATTCTTTCTACCTAAGAATAACTCGAAGGTACCTTTGTAAAAAGCTATTTACTTTACAAATAAACTACATTACAATATCTATTGAATTTAAAAAAAAAATACAAAAAAAAAAATAAACTAAAATATATACTGAAATAATTAATAAACCAAATCTACTATTGCCATACTTGTAAGAACAAAAAAGAAGCATTATTAACCAATGAACAAGAAGACTTTTATAATTAAACGATATCATTATGTCATCCCGAACTCACCCAATAAAATTTTCTCAAAAAACTGTGTAGATGAAGGATTCTCTCAGTGACATATCTCGAAAGCTATCATTCAACAATATAATATCACAGTTTTCTATCACATCTCACCAACCAAGCACACACACACACACATATACACTTAACAAAATCCTTTATGAAACTTGACCAAATAGGTCATGAACCATCCCTTCACCCTACGCGCCACTTGGATCATCTCAAATCTAGCACTTTCCGAACATCACTATATGAAGATTCCTCATAGTCACCTCGTTAATCTTTGTCCTATAACACACAGATACATACAACCACACGAACTACAACACCAGGACACTCAGGTAAGTAAGACCCATCAGTGTCAGGGTGTACACCGGCACGTGCGCGATCAGATGATACGCTGGTTAGAATAAGCTAGGAACGAGAAAAGGATAGGTATACATCTCGACGCGTGCGTATTATACGATGTATATATATATAACTGCAAGCCGACGCCGCAGCCAGCAGCAGCAGTAGCAGCAAGCTCTTTATCGATCTGCTCTCGAAGCTCTCTTGGCAATGTCTGTGTGTATGCAGCAGCAGCAGTAGAGCGGGGGTGGAGCGAGACAGTGACGCTCATTTCAACGGGAGGGGTCGATCCCTGGATTCGTTGACCCCCGGCGCGTATAGAGTAGAGATGCGACGCGATTATGATAGTTTTGAGATAAAAAAGTTAAGGTTTTAATAGGTGCGCGAACATATTTTATTAGTAAAAAAGAAGGGAATTTAGGTTGTTGTATAATAAGAAATGGGTTTGTTTATATTGTATACGTAATTAATTGAGAGAGAGAAAATATGTTGAGATGACTATAAACATTAAAAAAGGAAGTTTGATTTCGTTTTGTGATAATTTATGATGTAAAATTATTTTCTCATTTTATTTTTTGATTAGAGAAGGGATGAACATTTTCACTTTTTGTTCAGAATTGTTTATAGAAATTCAAATAAATGAGAATAATTAAATAGGTGTATTTTTAACGAACATATCAATGTTGTCAATAGAAATGCCAAAATTTAGTTTAAAATTAGTATATAATCAACCAAAAAAAAAATACTTTTCTTAGCAAGAAAGGTAACTCAAAAATATGTAGTTAATGGGTAAAATGTTACTAGAGTATGTCTTGAATTTGATCACAAATGCTCTAGAAGAAGAAGGAAATATAAATAATCACTTATTGTAAGATGAATAGTGAAATAGATAAATAGATAAATAGATAAATAGTAAAATAGTATAATAGATAAATAATCAAATACTCAGTTTTTTAACTATTTTAAAATAAACCAGAATAACAGGAAAAAATAATTGTGAGAATAAGTAATGTTATAATCCAAGCATCTTAAATATGTTTATTAAATAAATATTGATATTTTTAACGAAAATTTACTATATAAATTCTAGCATTTTGAGCACCTATTATAGAGAAAACAATCTTTTAAAATAAAACTCTCTTTAAAATTTGACCAGATTAATTCTTAAAACTTCATAATAAAACCATTTCTATAAATTATAATAATCATCAACAACTAATATAAGTTGCTAGATCCATTCATTTCTTAACACATAGCTTTTTGTACAAATATCTTATTACCTTCTCATCATGCTCAATCTGCTTATGTAGAAGTATAGTTATTAAGAAGAATCATTTGTCATCCAAGGATTTATTCTCGAATAATATTAGTTTATATACAACAACGGGTTCTGAATCAATCCCCGACTTTCTTTTCTCTAAATTTGTAATAAACAATGACCATTTGAAAAAATATGTCTAACAATTCAAGCTCCAACAGCGCCTTCTTCCTTCTTTTTTCTTTCCTCGATACGCTTCTTTCTGGCAAGTAATCTGCGCTCCCTCTCATATTCTTTCATTCTCATTTTATAGCTGTAAAATTAAATCAGATTTAAAATTGATTAATAAATGCTTTTATATTTTAGTAAAATTTTTTTGAAAACAAAAGAGAACCTTATTTTCAAACTAATTATGATTCATTGAGGTCAATAAAAATTTTAATAAATTTTGTGTTTATATAATAAAATAACTATAGCTTAATGAATTGAAAATATGTTAAATGTATAAATGAAACTCACTCTTCATATTGACACATGCTAGCTGCATGAACCTCTGCTTTGCATCGATAAACAAATGGAAAATTATCCATCCTGCATCTTTCTACATCAATCAATGTATGAGCACAATAATCCCATTTAGACTTGGGTATTTTCAATGCTATGAGTTCAGCTTCCGATGCAATCATAACTGAAATGAAATTTCAAATTCTTGAATTTGTTTACCTATAACTTGTATCCAGCTGAATTTATTTTAGTAAACAATAACGGAATGACTCAACAAATAACAAACTTGAAATTTAACATAAATGTGTATTAATCAACAAAGAATACAATATTTTCCATGAAAGTTGGTATCACAGTTGACAATGATTATGTCATAACACTTTTCAAATTTCACCGTCATCTACACGACAACAACTAAAAATCACAAAGCATGCCGTTAATGTTACGAATACAAACAAAACAACAGCTGCCACTGTCATTTAAACACTTTAAAAAGGGACCAAACCAGAAAAGTCTTAGCCCGCCAGCAAAACAACCTGCGGGAGGTTAGGTTTGCGCGATATTACCTCTTTCCTGGCGCTTCTCCTTGAATCCGTATTGGGGATCGAAGGTGACAGGACCATAGGGCTCGGGACTGATATCCGGATACGCAACATTCTCGTATGTACGCGTCACGAGATTCCCCATTTTGCCGATGTTTTATGTTCGATTCAACCTTTTGAATTAGTACGACTTTAATTTGGAACCCTTGCAGAAGAGCAAGGAGTAAAAATCGGTGATGACACGTGCTGACATCTGCACGGATTTGATACTTGCAAGTACAACTTACGTAATGATACATATTTATTATTTATATCATATATATAAATAATGCTATAAGGAATCAACTGATCAAAAATTTTTGTTTATGTTTGTACATCTATTAAAAAATCTATGCAATTTGCAAAATACAAAAATGCACATTTTTGATTATAAATGGACTTATCGAAATAATTTTCCATACTAAAATTGTATTACTGAATTTTTTATAAACTAAAAAAAAGTTACTTTCATATGCTAAAATTTAAAAACTTAAAAGTTTTTACTTTTTGGATTTTTTTTACAACTAATATTGTAAATAGATTTTAATTTCATAAAATTATTTCACTTAAAATAAATATAAAGTAAATTTATATTTTGGATAATAAAGGATTTATGTGAAATTCGAATTAAGTAAAAAAGACAGTTGTTTATTTTTAATATCAAAAGTTTATTGAGTGCCGGCTGAAATAAGAAAAAACCAATATATTAAAAGTTTTTTCAAAATGATGGTTTCCCGAATTGTGCCTCTGGCCATGGCATGGATATCCCTCTGTTACTTTCTAAATATTTACATATCTGGGCGAATAACCAAAAAACAATCAATATTTTGACTCAATAACTCTTAATACATGTGTATTAATTGATTAAATAATCAATTGTGTAGTAGTACATATTCTTTATCAACTTGATATTTGAGTTAATTACATCTAATTCAGGTATAAATACTTATTTTAGGAAATATTCAATCATCCTCTTCTTCTCCAGTCTCCATCGATGTACTTCCTACACATTCAAATTCAACATTAATTAGTATGTTATAAATAGTAAGTAGTATCAAGACTGGAAAACATTATTTTTAATTAGAAAAAATGAACTTTTTAATTTACAATTGAAAAAAATAATAAAGTTAATTCTTATTTTTTAAATAAAAACATTAAAAATCATTTTTAAGTTGACATATAAACACTATCCATAAATTTGTTTTTTTTCAGTTAATATGATTATTAATTGAAGCAGACAAAGTAATAACAGATTTAACAATATCTGCTTTTCAAAGATAAAGTCAAATAAAAAATTTTTCCAGTCTTGTAGTGCAATAAAGAAGGGACTGTAATATGCAGTCAAGAAGCATCACGGGCCGCTAAGAAAAGACAAAAACATCATCAGTAATGTATTGATTCAACTCTTTTCTTAACTCTAATATTACATTAATGAGACTCTTAAGTACCAGTAAGCCAATATTTTACTGATATATCATAAAATAATATTTTATTTCTTAGTTACTATTTCCAGTAGAATGTTCATAAATTAATACTCACTTTAAGGTATAAAAAAGTATGAAAACATTAACAGATTTTTTTCAATAGTAATGAACTTTATAGTATACTAATATCAGTAAAATAAAACTTCTGCACTCATTAAGTAGTAATGTTAAATACCATTTTGATGCCTATTATCTCCTGGAATGAATCCTGACTGAAGTAATTTGCTGAGTCTTTGAACTTCTTCCAATGACGTGGCATTCGAAATAGCTTCCTTGATTTTGACTCGCTCATCATTGCTCATGGATGGTCTGTCCATTCCGTTTGCTCCCTGTGCCTGTGCTTTGGCTTTCTTCGATATCTCTCTTGATATTTCTTTACCCTTTGGACTCTTGAAAAATGCAATTGCCTCCGCTCGTTCTTTTTGTTTTATTTTCCTGAAGTCAAGTAATTTCAACTGTGGCAATTTATATATAAGATACTGTCTATAGTGAGTTTTTGCAGAAATCGGATTCTGCAGAAGACACAGATTTGTGAGATTTTGTAGTGGTATGAGAGGTTCAATATCCCCAAGCTCTTGAATCATATTTCCAGTAAGCATCAATGTTTCAAGATTAGGTATACAATGCTCCAAGCCATCAGCTATTCTAACTATGCGATTGTTGTTGAAAAATAATGTCTTTATGCGTTTGAGAAGAGGAAATCCATCGAGTTTCCTTATGTCATTATCTGAGAAGTCTATTGTGTCAAATTGATCCTGTAAATAAATCATTCATATTTATTTTTATCATCGTAAAGATAAATGAGATTTATAATTGTTCTTAGAACAAAATGTTTAAATGTAAAAGAATGTAGAAGACATTGATTGACTGAAAATTAAAACTGCGTATCAGCACCAACTACCAAGGTGACATTTTTAACTTAAATAGTATTACTCAATCAAAACAATATTAGATCCAGTTACACTATTAGCGAATGTGTCTCTGACATACTCACCAGTGTCGCTCCCAAATTCTCTATAGTCGGTATTTTGTATCCTGAAATAAATATTAACGTTAAAATCATTTGTGATAACAGTATTCCAGACGGCTAAATCACTTTTAGGTTAAGACAATTTAATTTCCAAATAGCTAATTAAACTTACCTCTGAGATCCAATTCACGATCTCTGACTGGATTTATGTATTGCATAGATTGTTGAATCAACTCTGGAGTTAACTTTACCATTTTGCATGCGTAAATAAATGACGTACAGTAAAAATATAGAACGAAACAGCGCGTAGGAACGCCGAATCGGCCGAATAACCTCACACCTTCGCGCACCAATACAGACATTTTCTCAGCGTCGAAAGTAAGATGGCGGATATCGTGGAGTGGGGATAACAATTTCCTTTCTAATTTTTTATAGGTGCAGAGGGAATGATGATTATTATTATTTGCACTGAAAACCAATCGATGATAATTAATCGAAGGCGGGAAGATTTAAAATTGTTTTTTTAATGTTCAATCGGAAATATTGTTAAAAGTAAAATTTTAATTTACTTAATATTATTATTTATTTTTGCATGATTATTAAGTTCTAAAATTTACGTTCATAAAAAAATATATTATTTTCATAATGCATTCAACATATCCATTAATTTTTCTGATAAAAAATAATCAATTTTATTGAATAAACGAATCTTTAAAAAAAAATTAATTGAAAAGAATTTTTTAATATCACAAACAATTATTAGAAACCGTAATAATCTAGGTACTCCAATACTGTTTTGACTTTTACCCCGACTATAATTTTATTATAATTATTCTAATATACTTTTCTTATCGTAAGTATATATACAGTTTACTCAAAGTTGGATGAAATTCAAAAATAGTTCTCTAATTAAACGAATAAACATTAATTGACGAATAATTCGACATCCTTTTACATCTTGATAACATCAATTAAAGTTGGCAACTTAGTTTTTGGCGCGGTAATAACATGTATACACTTCTTAACAATGTATCACATACCGCGTACTACATGTGTCGATAATACCATCAATTGATGCAAATACAAAGCTCGTTCTGAATGAATATAATAAAAAAAGAAATATAATTTAATGCGTCGCTTGCCTCGCGTTGTTAATTAAAAAACTTTTTCAATCAAAAAATGGTTACAAAAGCAATTAAATATTATTAAACGCTAAATCACACTTTCATACCCAGTGTAACATAATTCAACAACTCTCTCGATTAATATTCTGATCAACCTTTTGTACTCCAAGAAAAAACTTCCGAAGTACCATCATCCCACTTACGCAGATAATAATACAATATATATCACCTAACAACGTACACACGACTAACACGACACCTTGTTTGTTCGACATATACCTAAACAACAACCCTGCACGTGTCGATCGTCGTCGCGATCAGCATATATCATCATAACGTGCGGCCAACCTGCACATCAATAGAGGCCTGCGTTGTAGCGTGCGTTCTTTGATCGAGTGACAAAAATAGAGAAAATAAAATAAGATACGTGTGACATAACGAGCGTATGCACCGAGCATTGTACTACTACTCGTTATTTATTTTTTATTTTTTTTTTTTCACTTATACCACACAGACGATTGATCATCGTGTATGTGTCAAATAAATATATCAGGAGGATCGCTTATACATCCGCACGTGCGCGCGCGTTAGAAATGAAAAGGAAAATCACCGATGAACGTCGCAAAACTGGAAATGTGATTTTATATACGATTGGTGTAGTAATTAAGTTTTGTATATAGCGCTCGTATATGTACATTAAATTGACGTTAAAGCGCGCGCACTGTTGGCTTTTAATTGTCGAGTGAAGGAGGAGGAAGAAGTGTATAGATATTTTTAAGCGTCAGATTGAAGGATACCGCCGCTCTGGTTGCAAGTGTGCCTCGAAGGTAAGCGCGCGAGTGTAGTTGTTAGGTGCATTGCGATCGGTAGTGTTTCATTAATAGGTGCAGTGTATATTTTTTTTTTGTAGGTGTGTATTTTTTTTTTCCTCAAGAAATATTATGTGGTCTTTAACGGTTGTCATCGTGGTCTCCCTTTGCATCGCCTCGAGCTTTTCATTGGATGAAGATAGCAAGCTGAGATCTGTTACTGTGGTATTTATTATAAATGATGTAGTGATTTAATGAAAAATCTGGTGGAGTTCGCAAAAATATTTCAGTTGTTAAGTGTACAGGTAATAAATGTAATAAATAATTAAGTATATTACGAGGATGACAGAAAAATTCTAATAAAAATTGCGTTTAATAAAGTAGGAAATTCTTAGTTTTATATTGCACTGGAGAAAAGTGCTGAAATATTTTTGCCTGTATGTAAAAAAATAAGTTAAAATATTACTATTCTATAAATAATAATCGAAATTTCAAATGAAAGATCTTTCGACATGGAGACCGTGTACCAGAGCCCATAGCCATGTATCCAAAGGATCCTTACTACGACTACGACTATTATCCTATTGACTTAGGCGGTCTTACCAATGTAAGTATACAATCTTCTTTTCTTACTAATTAAGTGGAACTAAAATGACCGTTTTTATTAACTGGTGGTCGGTCATTAAAGTTTTATCGCCCACTGAAAAATTGATAAAAATTTTTAGAAAAATCATTTCTTATTGTTACAAAATATGTTGAAATTATTCCAAAAAACGCGTGGTTGCCGGATCAAAAATGATCTCGTTAGCTCCGCTTTAAAAAAAAAAAAAAAAGAAAACATAATGAAAATCAAAAAAGTGGGCTTTTTGACCTTCTATGGTTACATACGAATCGAAGGCGAACAAGCACGAACAGAAACTCCACACTTGGTTTAAGAAAGCTCACTTTGCGTCCTTCGTACATAATATATACTTATTTAATACAACAAATAGTCAAAATTATCATAGAACATATGATTATTAATTAATCATAAAAAAATTTTAATATTTAATAATTAATAATCTTATTATTATTGATATTATTCATAATAAAAATTGTAAGTACGCAGTTTAAACATTTTTCACTGGTATCTTCCATTTCACAAAAAAAACGTATATATTAGAGTAAATATTCCTCTATTAAAAATTACAATAATTTGCTATTGATAACTTTGAGCTTCAACAAAATAACCACCACTTAGGGTAATTTAGCTGATATGTTAGAAACAATGATATTCTTTAACAAATAACTTCAAAGTATACGCACTAAATATATTGTACTACTAAGAAAAAAAATTACGAACACTCCGAATTTCATATTAGCTATGTAGAGTACAAAAATTTCTGCGACAATGTCAATACTTTTACAAACCATTTATCTCGGGCTTAAACATCATCGGCCACAAATTGATCGTATCCGGTAAATTGTATAGACGCGAAAGTATTTTACTTTTATAAATTCCAAAAAAGAATTTTTTCAATTACTTCCATACGAATTTCAAGGAAATGACCTTACTTTTTCGCCCGTACCATACTTTCAATTGGGTGTTTTATAGCTTATGTTTCGATTATAACGTAAACGAATAAGTTCATATAACATTGAGAGACTAGCTGGAAAATTGAAAAAAGAATCTTACATAAAAGTGTAACGATAATCATTCTCAAACAATTAAAAATAATTTACAAGATTAATGGTTAGATTATACGTCGAGTAATTATCTTAGTATAACAATTATACCCATGCAGCTATTATAAACTATACATCTATAATTACCCATCAATCTTACTTCAAAATCTTTCTCCGCATATACCTTTAATCCTATATATAATAAACACAACTCAATATCATCAGCGGGGAAAACGACGAGCTTTTGACTTCGGCGAAAACTTGCGCAAGCGCTACAATGATATCCTGGGCAACCTGTACGTGGGAAAACATCTGATGGTTCGGAGCACTGACTTCGAGCGCACGCGCATGAGCGCCTTGCTTGCTCTTGCCGGTATGTTCCCACCTAAGGGCGTACAACTCTGGGACCGCGAGCTACCATGGCAACCAATACCTGTGAATTATGAGTCTGCTGATGAGGACTTTTTATTGCTGTCGACTGCCTCATGTCCCAGGTATATATAAATATATGGGTACTATATGGTTGGGTTGCCGGTTTGTTTAATTTTTTTAATTAACTCTTTATAGGCACGAATTATTAATAATTTATAATAATTATAAACAATTATGTATTGATAAAAAATCCTATTCTATTTAAAATTTAAGTCTTTTACTATATACCTGAAAATGCAAAAAAAAACGATATATTGGCTGATTGACAGTGGCTTTTACCACTGTGAATCACAGTCGGCTTCCTAAACTATGGAACATTGGTATGCGTGGTACTCTTTACTCACTATAGTGCGCACGCAAGCTGTTCGTATCAATGATTATATATTTCTGATACTATTCCTGTTTTATCTGTGGTACCGCAGGGTTCTCACTTAGGGCCTTTTCTTTTTTTTCTAGATATATTAATGATTTAGTCTCTTGTGTTTCTTTCTCTCGAGTTTTATTATACGCAGGTGATGTCAAAATATATTCTGTAGTTTGTTGCTATGAGGATGCACTGCGACTGCAATCTGATGTCTCATCTCTAATGAAGCGGTTGATTGAGAATGGTTTCACTTTAAATATTAAGAAATTTTATACTATATCTTTTCATACTAAAGTATCGCGTTTCTCGTTCAATTACTTCGCTTTCGTTTGTAAATCACATATAGATATTATATAATTTCTAAATTTTCCAAACTCATATATTGGTCTTATAAAACGGTCTACCTCTGATTTTTCAAACCCAACCGTCTATTTATAATTCACCTATACAATTCTTTCAATTTTACCAAACCTAACTTACTGCTGTAGTATTTGGTCTCCATTCACTAATTTATCTATAAATAAATTGGAATCATGTCAGCATAAACTTCTCCGGTATTTGGCGTATAAAACAAACAGACCCATGAGTCGTTTAGATCACGATTACATGCCTCTATCATCTTATTTTAACATCCCCACAATTAATAGTTTACACTGTCACTATGACTGTCTTATTATGTATAAAATTGTTCACAATCTTTTACCTTCTGGAACGCTGACCAACCTATTTGAAACTCGCCATCTCGCGTATAGTCTTTTCGCACATTCAAGCAAAAATACCTGTTTATCAACATTTGGTTTTCACTCTACAATTAATCGCCTTAAGATATCTTGGAACCTGTTACCGACCGTATATCATTCAATTAAACGTTTTATTATCATTTAAATCTGCGTTGCGCTCGCATGTTTTTTAATGACTATTGAGCGTTATGCGTTTTATCGTCTTTATGAAATTTTAATTGTCATTATGTGTACACACCTTAATGTATATTTTTAATTTTGTATATAGCGCTTCTTAACCCGTTTAATGTGAAATAAATAGATAAATAAAAATTTCAGAATTTTGCATAGAAGATAAAAAAAATTATAAAAATACAAAAAAAAACTAGTTGCTGATATATCGGCTTCTGTGTCTGAAAAAAGGGTTAAAAATTATAAATTGGCGTTTTTTAAATTTTATGCTAAAACTATGAAAAAAATTGAGAGCTGTATACATAATTTTAAAATGTAAAAAGTAAAATTCTTTTTATGAATCATGTTTCATGCAATACGTTCGCATATTGCACTGTAAAAAACTATATATAGTATAATGTAAAGACAAATATTTCAAGTAAAAAAGTATGAAAAAAAAATTTTTTAATATAATTTCAATACTAATTATACAATAGTATCAAATTGAGAGCAACCATTGGAAAACTGATTCGCTGAACCGTTATTTCAATTGTTGACATTTCATTTATAAAAACTGAAACTTTGTTAAAAAATGGTTTGCGTTACGTGAAATATACTTGTCTGTTATACTATATCATTTCTTACCTTGTTAATAATAATTACTCACTATTGTATTCATTTAAATGATAACAAACAGGTTTTAACTAAAAAAAAAAATTTGTTATTAAAAAATGAAGAAAGGATTATTGTTTTCGAAAAAAAACTAAATTTTAAATCGATTAAAATATTACCTTGTAAATAATATATACATGAACATATCCATTACAATACAAGCAATGTAAAATTAACTATCTCCTGCTATAAAATAACACTCTGGCAGGAAAAAATTGAAATTTTCAAGTATAAATGAAACACTTTCTCAGCTATAATGTATATTTTACAGCCTTTCCTTCCTTACCACCGCATTAAAATTATTATTCGTCTATACAACTCATTTTATCACCTTGTTCCTCTCCTACTCTCAAAACAAAACTGCATGATTATACAACCACCATATAAACTTTTTCTACTTCACACACAGATACAGGAAGGAAATGAAGCGAATCAGGGACTCGTCGAAGTACAGGAACGACCTGTCGAAATACGACGGCCTCATGGCCAAGCTTTCAGAGTTCACCGGCCTTAACATCACGGATACAACTCCAATCTACGAGCTTTACCACACTTTAACCTCCGAGCGTAGCTTTAATCTCACCCTACCCAAGTGGACGCTACCGTATTACCCAAGCGGCGCTATTAAGGAAGCTACTCTATTCGAATATCGTATGATGAACTACAATATACTTTTGAGACGACTTAACGGTGGCATGATCCTCAGGCAGATTATTGATGACATGAAGGATGTTGCGAGGGAAAAACCTATGCCAACATTTACCATGTACGCTGGTCATGAGCATACGGTGGCTGGGCTTCTATGGGCGCTGGACGCTTGGAAGCCACAGGTGCCGGAGTATACCAGTGCGGTGATCTTGGAGCTTTGGGAGGATGATCATGAGCATTATGTGAAGGTATATGCATATTTTTTTTATTTTTAGAGAGAAACGTTTATATTGTTTATTTCTTTCAAGCGCGTTGATGGTTTTTATGAATCAAACTCTGAAAAGAAAATATTTTTGCTTTGTAATAATTAAAAGGAAATTTTTTACCTGATGGTATACTTATCAATCAAAATATTTTAGACGATTTGATTTTGCAAAGCAAAATTTCGTGGTAGCAGTGATTGCGTTGAAAGTGTTTTGAGTTTCTCATGATAACGTTAATGTATTCTAAAAATAAATTGAAAATGATTTTTTATTTAAATGTTATTTATAAGCAGTCGAGAAAGAATTTTTCGTCGTTCTCTAACGCTTGTATTTATACTCTATTGCAGATAGTATATTATAAAGGAATTCCGGCAAAGTTCGAAGATCGAAAAGTTGGTGGATGCGACAAATACTGCAAGCTTGAGGATTTTGAGCAAGTACTGGATGACGTGCTTCCTGATAACCCTGAAAAAGAATGTTTTGAATAGTTGGTTTAATTCAAAACTCAAAGCTTTGTGATTGTACAGCATACAATACACGAGTACACCAGTCTTTTTTTTAAAGACGAAAATAAATAATCGTAAAATGTTAAACGTAAGTTATTGTGAAAAGCGTTATGTAAAAATTAATTAGCATATGTTATTAAAATGAGACTATATTTAAAGAAAAAAACAAATTACTTTTAACAAAAGATTTAGCATCACCAATTAAAGATGTTTATAATTACGTACAGTATTAAAAATAAAAAAATACTCATAAAGTTTTTATAATAAATAAATTGTGAAAGACGTTAAATATAACTTATTAAGGTTACTAGGAAACGTTTCTTTGACAGTTATGTATATTGATTCTTATAAATATCACTTTCTTTATACATTATGATGATTATATAATTGAGAATACTTTGAAAGTTATAGCCATATGAAACAAGCCTAGTATTTAATGTATTGAATATAATTTTTAATTAATATTAATTTCCTCTGCAATAATACTTTTAATGTCCAAAATTATTTTTTAATACAAGTATACTTTGATTTGCTATATACCTACTATCTATAATTTGCGTCAATGTATTTGTGTTAAAAAAGCTTAACTACAATATTAAAGACAAAGTATTATTTTTATCAAAGTGTTTATTTTTTTTAGCAAGTATGGCTGCACATTTTATTGCTTGAAATTTGTTATTATGAGAGTAAAGTAGGTACACAATATTCATAATAAAAAAATATTAATAAATTAAAATCTATCGATATAAAAATATATATAATATATGCAAAATGTAACGAAAATGATTTCTGCCACATGTTTGTGAAAGGTTTAATTTCAACGTTGAATAAATAAAAAACAACTGTATCAAAAATTCTTAATAATTTAATTAAAATCGTAATTTATAACTTATAATAATAATAATAATAATGATCGATAAACATGTTCGTAAATGAAAAATGCATTAAATAAAACAGCGGCGCAATAATTTTCCATTACTCTATTTTGAAAAAAAAGATCATCTACAGAATTTCATATTTCTTTTATATATATGTATATACACAACACAACGGTTTTAAAAATTTTTGCAAATCATAAAATATCCATTATGGCGATTTAATTTCTAAGTCACGTAAAGACCCTAACTGCCCTAGTGACGTACGATTAAGAGGCTCCCGAAGGCGAACGTACCTTTTAGTACCGCTACTTCAAACATTTTACAAAGAACTCAATACATTCAATCATACGATCAAAACGTAAACGTATACCTTTTAGTACCGCTACTTCAAATATTTCACGAAAAATTCAATAAGTACAATCAGTTTTCGATTTAATCTCCGTTGGCCCACTAATCTGCAACGTGTGAATCATTATTTACGAGAAAATTATTGTCATTATTTCATCCTTGATAAAAGTTTAAAGGCATTAATTTAAGTCTAAACTTTTTTCAAATTGAAATAATAAAAAGAATTTTTCATTTGACATTTTCATTGAGTTTAAAAGTTTCATAATGAATTACGATATTTCTAGAACAATTCCAACCATTCAAGTAAAATTACAAAAATCGAAGTATCGGTAAAAAAAAGAATCGTAGCATTCGTATATAGAATAGCGAACGCTGGTGATACAGTGGTTTCGCGTTAAAAATTCATTTTTGTATTTGCAAATATCTACCGTTCTATCTAAATTACTTCTCATTTTTCCTATGTTGTTCGTCTGTATGTGTTATACATTTTTTGTTCCAGAAAAGAAGATATACTAGTTTTGATATACTTATAAACAGAAATATAAAAATTTCACCTTCTTAACGCTACGTGCACGCTCTTTAATGTGCCTTAAACTCGTAGTTCGCATAAAAAATCTTCATGCGCAAGCTTACTTGATAGTAGTTTATAGTTTCTTTTAATCTTATCTTCATAAATCTTTTCCAACACACCGATTCATTCCATTTGGGCAGAAGCTTTTAGGGATAAGGAATTTTCTACTTTAATGACTTGATCCCTATATGGAATCATAAAGAATGTTCCCTCTCTTTCTCACAAATCATCAATAACGATTCTGTTATTATTATTATTTTCTTTTTGGGTTGTCTCAGACTTATTATACGAGACGATGTAAGTGGCGTGGGTTATTAGCGAACTCCACTCTTCGAATGTGCTATGAGCCACTGCAACGTGATGTCAATATTGTCCTTTTCTTTGCATGAAATACTATAACAGCAAATCTCACGATCCTGAATTGCTGACAGGTTCCTGCAAAATAGAATTGTAGTAAGTTAACTCTGTAGATTGAAAATTTTATTATGTATGGAAACTTGAAAATTAAACGTACATTCTTTCTATTAGACCATTCTCATCATATGCATGAGGTAAGTCCCTTTTATTTCCTAAAACCAATACTGGTATACCAGCAAGTTGAGGTTTATCCAGCAAATTGTGCAATTCATTACGACTTGCTTCAATCTTCTCTGGATCAGCTGCATCCACCATATATACAATTGCATTAACACCTCTACAGTAACGCTCCCACATTGAACGGAATCTTGGCTGACCACCAATATCCCACACTTTGATGGTTACATTGCCCTTTGTGATTTTACGCATATTAAAACCAACAGTAGGAATCATATCTTCGCTGAATTGTCCAGACTGGAAAATGAAAAGTTCATTAAAATTAAAATTGATAACTAGTAAAGTTTAATTTTGGATTTAAATAACTATTCAAGCAAGTTTTAGAAAAAAAAAATTATTGACTTTTTTCAATCTACCAAATATCTCAAAAAAAATAGCTACAGCTTATACAGATGAAAAGGTTATATACAGTAATAGTAAGCAATGCTATTGATGTCTTATTCCAATCAATAAAAGGTAAGTTCATATGTCACAATACTTTGACAATTTCAATATTGTTTTTGATACAAAAATAATATACTTAAGATATAGACAATAATTAATTAATTTATGGTGGTATATTTTTAATTTTAATTATATTACCAATCTAAAAAAGCATAAATTTATATCATATATATACTTTATACTGGAGCTATAATTAATTTAATCTTAAAAAATATATAATTTATTACAGTTAATTTCAGACCATTTAATAAATTTTATTCATCTCTAATAAGACATGCAATTTGCAATATATAAAAGTATTATTTTTATTTTTATTCAATGTAAATATTAGCTTAAAATTTCCCTGCTAACATACGCTAACAGTAAACAACACTTAAGAGTTAAGATAATTCTAAGCAATCAAAAGCCAAGCACTGATAAGAATAATTTGGTAGATTTAAATTTTAGTTTACTTAATAAAAATAGTATGTAAATCATTCTATAAGGAAATTCATTTTTTAATTTGAATTATTTGACTGTACATAAACTGTAACAAGATTTTCTCAAGTATTTCAGATAACAAAGGTGTAATATGAGTTCTTGTTGATACCTAAGAAAGTTTGTTACAGTAAGCACATAGTAAAGTATTCTACGTAACAGGCATTCTTCGAAATCACCAAATAAATAATATTTCATCAAAAAAACACTTATAATATTAGATCCTCAAATTTAAATTCATCCTTTCACTAAGTGTCACAGGTTTTACGGATCAATTCTTATAAATTAATTTTGATAAGGGGACTAATTGCTCCAATTACTTATTTCTGGAAGGAGACCTGTGAATCATTTATGAAGATAGCATCAAACAACGGACATCTTCACTTCAGATAAGCTCTACCTCTATATGGTCTATATCTCTGCATTTCAGCGAACAAAAAAGAAAGAAACAAACAAATACCATCCCACAAAACAAAGCAATTACACTTAAAATTGGCTAGTTGTCAAAAATTAACATCTGCACACAGGGATCTGACAATTGGATGAGTCACACACACACATCACTTAGTCTCTCAGTGCTCCAAAGCCTGTGTTCCCACTGGCAGACTCCCCCCACTCTTTCCCTAGAATCCTCGTTATCATTCTGACTTTGGAAAACTACACCTCTTGGATGATAAAGATACAAAAAAAAAGGGAAAAGAGAACTGCTGTTACTGTCCTATAAGTCGAGGGGAGGGGCCGCAGGTAACCTAAAAAAGAAGAATATCGTGCACGGCGGTCGACTCAGTCATCGTCGTTGTCGTCATCATTGAGAGAGACAAAAACACGCAGAGATTCATGCGCAAGGTGGGATACATAGACACATAAGGAGATACATCATCACACGTGCGTACCGCGATGACGTTGACAAAGGTCGTCTTGCCGCTATACTGGAGTCCGACAAGGGTCAGCTCCATCTCCTCCTTCCAGAACAGCGACTTGAACCAGTCGAGGATTCGATTGATCAGAGCCAACATCTTTGCTCCTTTGTCGTTATTCTCCTTGTCTGATTATTAATTTAGATACTAAAAGCACAGGAGCACACGCACACACACACACACTTGAGTAGATAGCCGCAGGATCACGATAATCCTGCCTTCCTCTTCTTCTTCTTCTCTATTTCTCTTTCTCTCCTTCTTCTACCACTCTCTATATCAGGTACGGCTATACTCTGCTGCTGGTGTCGATAACGCGGTACGCGCTCTCTTTCTCTCTCGATGTGCGCTGCGCTTGCTGCTATACTACTATAAGATGTGCGTGTAATACCGTCGGTATCGACACGACGACGACGAAGTCGCGGTCGCTGCGCTGTGCGGTGCGGCGGCGGCGGCAGCAGCGGTGTGACGGTGGCACGGCAATTTTGACATATAACGCAAGCAACGGACGTATACGCTATATACAACAATAATGTGCGAGTGTGGGAGAGTCTCTGAGGAGAAAGAGAGCCAGAGCCAGTATGTATATAGCACTTTACCGAGACGGGTGTATCACTGACGTATGTATATGTGTATATATGTATATACCTATTTGCACACACTCGAACGCGCGTGAGCGAAAATCAAGTACCTGCGCTGGATAGAGAAGAGGTAAGAGCCGTTGGGTGAATGTGACGGTCGGTTACGTGTTCATGACGGTCCCTTTTTGGAAGTGTGTATCCGCGTGTGGCGGTGATAAGTACTGGTATTTAAATTTGAATGTTCGACGAGTACAGGTGTACCGGAAGATTATGTAAATTCGTTTTTTTTTTGTAGAATGACATGAATTCTATTTATATTTATAGCTCGTACGAAAAATTTGTGGTATTTTAGCTTATGTATTATGTAAGTGGTATATCTTTAAATTTAAACGTAAGCGCGGAGGTTTTTAATCCAGCCAAAGTAATAATGATGAAAAAAAATTTCTTTTTTGATTAAACAATTAAGTAATAACCTTGATTTTCTCAAATTAAGCTCATACTCAACGACGAATTCGCAAGCGCGAAAAAAAGCGTATAAGCTCATTGTATATGTATAGAATTTGTCGCTTTATGCATTGTGTAAAAAAAATTGTCATGTAACTCTAAAGGTCCGAGATAATGATGGAGTGCAATATCATCACATAACAATCCTTGAGAATAATCCTCTCACTTATTCACTTTTTCTGCCACTTTTTTAATTCCAGCAATGTAAAGAATGCCTTTGGGCACTCAAAACATATAACAATAATATACGTATATATATGATTGATTTCATGCACGCGCGAAATTGATTAAGCAACAGTTTTTGTATCGCTCTTTCCTCATTTAATACTTGTTTGATATACCAAATAAAATGAAATTAAGATAAACTCCTAATTATATGTTTTGAAAGTGATGATAAATAATAATCATATATGTACGAAAAAGATGCACCAGGCAGCGCGAGTGCAACACGTTGCATAATATTTTCGCTGCACCACTTTCTGGATAATATTCGTTTTTTTTTTTATATATATACCGCAAACAGAAGCGCGGTACAAAGCATCACGAGTGTAAATGACTCATTTAGCACGACGCGGTAATATAAACATGCTTAGGGGGAATATTGTGGTTTCATAATTGGATTGGTCAGACACACACATGCGCGTACAAGGTACGACCGATTGATGAATACTTTTTGCATGCGTCACGTAGTGTACGTTCGTAATATGCGTTTACAGAATATCCAGAATATATCTGCAATGTGTCTGTGTGTGTGTGTGTGTGTGTGTGTGTGTGTATGTGTACACAAATAAGACGTATGAATGAAAGAGCTCTAAGGCTATAAAAAGTGTATATCTCGCAGTAAACAAAATCAGCGTGATGGTCGTTTAATTTGAACCAAACAAATTAAATTAACTCTATGGACGGGCAGAGTTTCAATGATACATTTTACGGGTTTTCCTTTACAGTTAAAATGTAAATCATTTGTTTTTAACTATACAAGCTATATAATTAAAATATATATATAATAGCAACACGTTATTAAGCTGAAAATAAGATCTGGAAACCCTCAACAACAGAAACAACAACCATGTAATAATAATAATCCATTTATTTCTCGTAAGGATACACATCATGCGGCGGCGGCGGCAGCATTTAAAAACTACCGACGAGACACATTTTCGCACATCTACGTTCCGTAAATGTCGGTTTATATATAACTGCCTGCCGGAATCCCTAACAGAGACATATCGATAATCTCCTCGTTTTCTTTCTCTCGACATACACACACACACACACACGCAATATTCCTCAGGAGTTTACCTACAATTATCTATTTGTATTGACCCATCGCGCACGCTCACGTTGATATTACGCTTGTGTACATACATACATTATACATATTCGCTCGCCTCTATATACTTTTGGCGAGGCAGCTCGCAACAACAACCCCGAGCTGCAACTCGCTATTATAGTGTCTTTGCTTTGATATCGCACAAGTGTGTGTGTCACTACGCTTTCGACTTTATTTTATACTTGATGAAAAGTGCGTTAAAAAATTGCTCTATGAAATCTTATGTTGAGCCAATCGAGTTTTTTTATGTATTATGATTGATGCACATAAGGGTATTTTTTTGTTACGACACACACACACACACACACACACACATAAAGTGATAAAAACGTCACACACCACACATATACCATTGATACGAATCTGATTCACTGATATCGTAATAGATTTATTTTGTGAGTAACGCGGCAAATCGTGCAAATGTTACCTCGGAGTATTTTTCGTTCATCTGTGTCATTTTGTCAATTTTCGTGGGAAGTTGAGATTTTGACAGTAAATGCTGTTAAAAGTTGATATAATTTGTAAATGCTTAATAAATGACAAATGTTTCGTAAATAGTATTCCGTACTCGACGATACATTGTACTTCAAGTGCAACTTTCTTTGATAGCGTTATACTGTCTGAGTAAAATAAATTAGATTTTGCTTCTGATTTGATTCAATTACGTTATGAAATAAACTTCAAAATTTTTCCCAATATGAATATTACAGTACAAATTCAACAATGATCGAAATTCATTTGAAATGTTTGTATTTAAATGCTGTATTTTACTTGTACAGTAAACACTTTTTACTATGCACACAAATTATGACTTTGCCGGAAATAAACATTTCCTACAGTTTTCTCATCATAATAGCACGATCGGCTTGTAAAACGAAAGACGAAAAGAGACTTCAAAATGCTCAAGCGTAGACACACATACATGCGCAGATTTTTGAAAAAGCGCGCATAGACACTAAGATTTTTCCAGTGGTGGTGATAATTTTTCATTTTTCGACAATAAGATTTTTTCGATTTAGCGGTCGCGCAACACTTTTTTTTTATTAAATCGCACTCGTCTTATGTACGGAGCCGCGCCTACGACGATGACTCTATTGTTATATACTTTATTTAACAGGTGTGTACAATCGCTCGTCTTATTAGCCTAGTATTTATATGTATAAATTGTAACACACGATTATGCGCTTGAAATCTGGAAAAAATCCTCACCACATTGCGAATCCATATGGCGTTCATGTTGAAATGCTCGCTGCTCGTTCGACTCTTTTCTATCTCGTTGAAAGATAGACATTTTTTATTATTTTACAATTCTATAATATTTTAATTTCACTATAATAACAAAGCATAAGTCAAGACTTTCTTATAACAGAGATCTAAACATCTTGCAAAATAACAAAATCTATCCATCTTTGGTCATCCCCATTTCCCATTCAACAAGAGACGCTTTATAGAACAACAAATTCTACTGTATACATGAGAGCGTACGTGTAGTGCAATAGCACCGAACCCAGTATTTAGTGCAATTTACATATATATATATTATTATGCATTGTTTTTTTCGTCCCGCCCACCTAATACATCTACTAAAAAAAACGTTGGTGTCTCTGCTCTCATTTCTCCCTATGTTTTTTAGGCACAGATTCGAGATTTTTTTTTATCATTTTGCATTGTTTTTAGGTCATATATTTATATAGTACAAAACTAACTACCTATCTATGTACAAAAGTATTTCGACATATTAACAGGGCAAGGCGACGGAAGATCTTATTCTCTCGACTTTCTTATGTGGTTCGTCATTAGTTACGAAGAAAGAAGAAACAAAATTTTTCAGCGAAAAAATATCGGAACGAAGCTGGGAAGGAATGAATGAAGGAACGCATTTTTGTGCGTGTGTTGGTCTGTTGTACATATATATTTTCCCGTAGCGTTGCCCTTTATTCTAAGTATAAAGAACGCCGAGACGCATATGATGTATAAAGAAACAGAATAAAAACCATTGTATTTTGTAAACTTGTATTATGTATATATGTATATTTGTTTAATTAATCACTCTCGCAAATAACTTTTTTCTTTCTCTCGTTTATTATTATCATTACTTTATATATATGTACAAAAAATCGATGGTGTTTCGCTCTTACTTTGGTGCGTGCCAATTCTCTTTTACTCATTTTTTTTCCCTAACTCTGCCGTTCTCGGTTTCTTTACAATTGTCGTCATTCTCGCTTAGGCGATTTGAAGTTAATTATTAGGACCCGCGCGCGGACCTGTCGAGAAGTTCTCGATGAAGTTGATATGTTATTATATATTTTGTGCTTCGCAGCAACTTTGTGCTTTTGTTTATTTTTTCTTTTTCATTCTCCCACTTTCTCACAGATACAACATTGTCACGCCGTTGAATAAGAATCAAATTTGTGCTCTGGATTACCATTACTCGTATGGTTCATCTAATCCTTATTTCGTTTTTTTCTTTTGTTTTTATTGACTGATTGTCCATTGGTTGTCTTTTAGGCGCGTTCTATTCGATGGTCAGCCTTCGTTACCTTTTTTTTCTTTCTCCTTACAGGGGTTGTTTTTTCAAAAATGTAATTATCGTAAAAGACATTTGGAAGTAATTCTATTTTATTGGATTTTCACTTTTTAAAAAATAAATATAAACATAAATTTATGCTATTCTTATGTATATATGGAACATAACAAATGCACAGACAGATAACAGCAACGATATAACAGGCAGACCATCTTGTCAGAGATACAGTGCGCTGCATAAACAGTTATTACACATAAGCGTGTGTCTTCCACACGTCTCCGCAACGATAACGCGTGAATTCGATCAACGAATTTTACACACGCATATATATGTATACGCATACGCACCGCTCCGCGCTCTTCGATGTACATTTGTGTTTTTTTCCCATTCTTCTTTATTTTTTTTTTTTATATTTGTACTACAAAAAGGGGGTATACGAACATACACGTTTCGTATATATATGTAAAAAAAAAACCAAGAAAACAGCGGGTGCGGTGCGCGTGCGAATAATAATCGAGGAGAGTCGGCGGCAGCGCGGCGGCGCACGCAACAGAGTAGAGGCACGAGCACCTTTACACGCGATATTGATATATATTTCGCTCTCGCTCTCGATCGAGGACATTCACATTTTTTTTTTGTTTCATAATTGCTCCAGGTTTCTCTTTCACTTGGTCTGCCGAAAATGCACGACGAGCCGGTGATGTGGAGAAAGGGGGAGAGGGGAGAGGGTCACACGTCCGGGCGGTCGTCGTTTGTGCTCGTTTTTTTTTTATTTTCCTCTTTATTATCTTTAATTCTACGTGTACTTAAACGTTATTTAAGTACTGGAAGTTAAGAAGTGTTACACACACGTTACATTATCTACGTTTGATTTACTTTGCGCGACGCGATTCCTCACTCGACGTGTAACCCAGTTAATGTTTCTTTTTTTTACATGAGCATCGAGCATTTTCGCGCTTATACAAACAAACTAATCGAATTCAGCCGGTATCACAGGTTTGCGATGATTACCAATGTTCGATTATACGATTCACAAGAGCCTCGCTCGCACATATACATATACATCGCATACAAACTCGCGTTCCATGCACAGACATACATACATACACTCGCGACGTACGATCATCTAAAAACTCTATTATTATTATTATAATTATTATTATTATTATTGATCGTCCCTAAAAAAAAAACAAAGAAAGAAAGTGGTGCGTCGCGCGAATCGCGATCTCACCTTATAAAAAAGAGAACCACTTGTGTGTATTTATACATACATATTGCACAAGATAAGCGAGAATCCTAAATGTTTATATATATATTCTTTATATCGTTTATTTACAACAATAATAATTATTATTCATTTCTTCCTAATGAACGACGAGCGGCGTAACGATATAATTTACTCCCCCACAGGCGCGGATATAAATGGTTTCTCTCTCGCGATATTTAGAAAAATGCAAAACTTTCTTTTCTTTATTTTTTTTGCTAAAAAACACGTGTGGAATGAAAGAGAGAATCGTCGATCTTCTCCTTTTCTCTTTTCTAAAAAGCATGCGCTAACTTTTTTTCCTCATTATTATTATTAATATTATGCGCATAACAACGAATTAACCCCCGTTTAAAAAATGCGTCTTCCCAAAGACCGATCGAATATATATATATGTATAGCATTAAAAAAGAAAAAATAATAATAAGAAACAACAACAATGATGCGAAAACGGGAGCAATATCACACGAAAAATGTACAATTCATTTTATCCTTTCATTTTCCACGGAGAAGCTATACCCGTTACACAACGTATATAATATATATGCGGGGTGTAGATTATGTATAAAAAAAAAAGAAAGATACCGGTACAATCAATAATAATCAGGCCGCTAGTACAATCCTCCGGAAACACACACAGTATTGGCACATATCGTCAGGGCGCGTGGAGGGGAAGGTTTCAAGCGTCACAGTTCTCGGTATTATTTACATCGAAACGAGGCTCTTCTTCATAAACAGTGACACCGTCCCGAAGCCCAGTCGTCGCTTATCTTCTTTTTCTCTCCGTTTTTCCATTATCATTTCCTCTCCTTTTGTACACGGGGAAGGACGATAGTTGGGAAGAAACCAAGAAGATGACGATACGGACGAGACAGTCGATACAAAGATAATAACGTAACCATTATCCATCGCTCGTGAACGTGACACGAAACCTCCCCTCCCCCTCCCTTTTCCCAAAACTACTATACCATCATCCATTATCGGTCCTATTATCAGCTCACTCTCTATCTTTCTCTCTGCACCTCTACTAATTCATTACAAAAATAAATTATTTGTAAAATTACAATCTAAACAATAGAGCTTGACAATATATATATATATATATATCTCACATATATAGAATTCTAAAAAAAGTAATCCGATCCGTCTTTCTCACACCCACATACACACGTACATCCTTCCTTGAACGCGCGTACAATCCTCTCATACAATCATACGCACACCCACACACACAAAAGTGTATACAGCCCCTAGGCGAGAGGTGACACCGGCGTTTCAAACACCCACACATACATACACATCGTTGTCCTGTGCAAGGGAGGCTATATCTCATCCTCCTTTATTTTTCTTCTTCTTCTTATTTCTCTTCTTCTTTTAACATCGTATTGTTTCCTTTTATTCACTGGCTACTGCCGCGGCAGCGAACGCAGGTTTTCGCAGATGCAGTTCCGACGCAGCGATGCTATCGCCCTTGACGTAGTAATCAGCAGCTTCACGCCGCCTTACGCTACCACTGCTACTGCTACTCGCGTCACCGTTGGCTGACGACTTGCCGTTCGACGTGACGCCGTTTGCTGCGGCTGCCGCTGCTGCTGCTGCTTTTGCTGTTGAGAAGTAAATTAAAATAAAGGATTAGTGGTATGATATGACCAAAGTGAATTTTAAGGTGAATTCGTTAGTTTTCATTTCTTTTAATACTTTTTGGGAATACAAATATATTCTATTATATGTTATTTATTCAATCAGAATTCATTGGTTGTGCCTAAAAATATTGTACTTATTTATTAATATGTTATAAGGCTATTATTGCCAATCATATATACTGTACCGACTCGACTGTATCGATTACAAAGGAACCTGTCTGACTAGTCCCTGTCACGTTACTACTGATTCTGTCTATACACGCGTCGTTTCTGTATTTATCGTAGTAGACTTTTATTAACTCCTGATTTTGCTTATAATACTGATTAAATTACTTTCACATGTATATTCGTTAAAAAAAATAAGAGCAACAATGGGATTGCATCAGCCATTTCATAATTTTATCGTGTAAAAAAGCCCTTTTCCCAACCATTTTTCAGAAAAATCCAATCCTACAAGTAACAAAAAAATTGACTTCAACCGAATTACAGATATATAACATGATTAATCTCATTCCCCGATTCCTATCGATCGCTATTGATCAATTTCAAACGTTAAACGAACTCGTGCAGTCCATACCGCCTCATAATTGACCGATCTCCCCTCCGAACCACCGTAGTTCACTTGGTCGCACACACACTAACACACACACATCAGGTTTTTTTTTTCTTTCTTTTTTCTTTTTGGTAAACGAGACATATATCGGTCAGGTCAGCAGTCAGTTATATAAAACTGCTTGCGCTCCAATACGACGGTGTGTGTGTGTGTATATATATATATATATATATAGCGGTTGAGTTCGAACGGCCAAAAGAATGTCATGTCGTTTTATAGTCGAAAGTTTCGTGTGTTTCTGGTTAAACCGTTAAATGCGCACCAGCAACTAATCGGAGAACTCGTGCTTTTCCTATGCTAATAGCAGAAAATTCCATGTAGTAGGAGTGCGAATTGAAAATCCACTTGATATATATTTACATTTTTGTTTGTTTTTATTTTTTTTTGCTTATTTTTTTCTTCTTTTTAGCGCAACTATGAGGCGGAAAACAGACGCGTTTTAAAAAATTAAAAATTCATATACGACGAGCTAATGCGCGTTTAGAGCTTATATATACTTGAGAAAAACTTCGCACTGTGTATGTTTGTATGTTTGACGTAAAATTTAACGCGATTCGACGATTCGCTCAGGGTTTTGAATATGCAAGTACCGAATTATTAAAATATCACACCGCTTGAATAAACATCAAGAGGGTGACGCTATACTTTGACAATATATGTTTAAAAAGTGTTTCCAAAAGTATATTGGTCATCATCATTGGGGACCTTTGCATTAGACTTTTTAATAACATACGACTACTCTTCGTAAAACTGCGTAATTTTCTCTTGATTATATGACACGAGGAAAATATTTTTCTTTTTTTTTTGTATAAGACAGCAGCTCTTTTACGTCTGGTTTATTTGATCTGTTGGGACACGACATAATGTTATTAGCTGCTTGTAATAAGCATATGACTAATTCCGAGTTTTTAACTTGTTCCTCGTATCACTATACGAGCATGCGTGTAATTTGAAATTTAAAATTTCAAGTTTTTGCAAGAGTTGAATAGTTTAGCAACAACGAATGTAATTAAATTTTTACAAATAATTTATGAATAAGGCGTTGCCAGACTAATATTTGGCTATCAAAAGAAACCCTACTATATTGATTAAATTTTGCTCTCATCGATGTTTCGTATAAATTATATGAAAATAAGTGAGATAAAAAAAAATGAAAATTCATTAAAATTGGAAAAAAACGGTAAATTTAACGTTTTACAAAACAAGTGAAAGAAATATGAATCTTCTGCTTCAAAATAATTAAGTCTCCTCAAGTCATTTTTCACCCTTTCATTTCTTTAAAAAACAAAAGATCCTATCATTTCCTAAGAACTTTTAAGCTGTTCTTACCCACCATTATCCAACCCGAATTACAAACTCACCCTCCTTGCATATTAACAAAAATATAATTCTTACCGGCAGCATGCCTCTTTTTCTGTGCATAACTCTGCCTGTAGAAATCACGGAACAGGAAGAAGAACATAACAGCATGCATTCCAATCCACCATACGAACGCTTTCGGATAGTTGCACTCGATGAAAAGAAGTTGGAACGCATGGATCATGATAGCGACGAATTGTGCCATCTGGAACGCAGTAAGGTATTTCTTCCACCAGAGGTAAGGTTGTACCTTAGGTCCAAGAGCAGCAAGCAGGTAATACGTGTACATGATTATATGTACGAATGTGTTGAGAAGACCAAAGAACGTCGAGTGGCCACCTGTGGAATTGAGGTTCTCGTTGTATTATATTATATATATACGTAAATTTACAAATAAGGAGTGTTCACGAAACTTTGCCGAATTCCATTCATGGTTACGTTATACTTCTTTTTTTTTTCTTTCTTATTTGCTCTCTGTAACACAGCAGCAGTGCAGATTTCATTCGATTATGTCAACGCACACGCGCGCCCAGAGCTGTTATTAAATATTACGTGACCTGCCCGTGTCCTTGTACCGAAATTTCATCAAGTGTGTGTGTGTGTATATAAGGATCGCTCTTTTGCTTCATTTCAACCAGCGGCAAGGTCTTATCTCATCCTTTTCATCTCATCACAGTCTTTTTTTTTTGCGCTATACTCTCACCAACACTCATCATCGATCTTTTAAAGCGTCGCTCGTCAGATTACTTTTAATGGTTTTGTAGATAAAACAAAAAAGAAAAATCAATCGATAACCTCTAGGCTCGTAATTACCAGCTTTTTGTACCGATTAATAACGCCATACCGTAAAAAATTGGATTTTCCCGCTAACAATTAACGTACTATGCACCATCCGCGTGACTTTCCGGACGCTCACGCACGCGAATTCAATTATACCCGCGGTTTATCAGATACTTTCTAAATTGCACTTTTTACATCACTGGCGCTGTAAAAATGACGTGGTGTATCATTATAGGAGTGGAGTTACGCTGCCGCGCGCCGTGCCAAGAGTACGACGCCCAGTTGTTGACACCCATCGTCGTATAATAACCGCGAGCTGATTGTTATGGTACGCCGAAAATTTATATATATATTATAGTAAGGTTGTAACGCGCGTATAGAGTTTAAAGTGTTTCTCAATTTTGTCGGTGTACCAAACGGGTGTAGAGAACTGCGGTTGATTTGGTCGTATGGATTTTTAATATTTTGGGTTATGATTGAAATTGAGTTTCAACATATTAGTATTGATAATATATTGAATTGAAAAATTTTACTTGATTTACTAGTAAACTTTCTGCTAAGGTTACATTTGACTTTAATGATTTTTTCAGTTATCTATCTTTCTTTCCACGAACACCAGAATATCTTCAAGTTTCGCTTAAATTTCACAATGCATCCATCTATTGCTGCCGTTTGTCAATATTACATAAACTTTACTGAAAATCAATTTCTCCAAACAAAAAAATATCTTTCATCCTTGAATCTAAACCCGAGCTCTTATCACACTTTAAAATCTCTATAAAAACAACTCAACCCCTTAACTTTTTTTCCTTCAATTTACAAATAAATTCGTATACTTTATTAGAATCAACTTCGTACTATCCGTTGCGCAACGGTCACCGGCAGGAAGAGGAAAGATGTTTTTATATACAGATAAATTATTTCGATTGACATGAATGGAGACAAGAAAGAAGAAGACTTACCGGGTGTGAACTTGACGCCAAACCAGACGGACATTGGCATGCAACCGTGATGAATGACGTGGAGCGTGGACACGTGGTCGTTCTTCTTTCTCAGGACGAAGAATATCTACAATTGAGATGAACGATTAGTTTTCTTGTTTAGGTGATAAAAGCTTGGTCTTTTGTATAACTCGATCGTTCAAGGTTATCTTGATGATTTTACAATATAGAAAAATATTTCAACGTAAAAAATGTTATTCGTTTCTTTTTTTTTTTAAGAGTTTTGAATTTTATGAATTAACGTCGATTTTAAAGAAAATTGTGTTGTATATTTAGTTCCAAATAATTGTTACGTACCGTATCCATGAACTCCGTGAACTTCGAGAAGTAGTACCACCAACTCGCGTGGACCATCTGTCGTCGACCGCATCCCAAAATAAAAATCGATTAGTATTTCTGTATTAATTCTGGTCCAGGAATTAATTGATATATTAGAAGAGCTAAGAACGCAAAATCAGTAATGAAACAACGTCACGTAATTCATGTAAATCTACACGAGTTATAATGGTTTTTCTTAAAAGCAGTACATAATTAATTAATTAAACAAAACTGATTTTGCACTCCGCTCGCAAACATAAGTCAGAAAAAAGGTGCATCATAAAAAGTGATTGTAAATCAGCGTGTGTCAGCGTCGATACTGTATTTTTTTTCTTACTTTTTTTCATATACTTTGCGAGAGATGTCAAGTATATTACGCTACTAATTACATTCGCTCGAGTGTAAACAATCTCCTACATTAGCATTCGTACGAATTTTGTATATATACATTAAAATTTCCCCATGTCCATGTATATATAATATCGACGCGTCTAATTTAATACTAAAATTCCAAGTAATAAATAATCTTTCTAGAATGTTACTTTTAAACTGCTTCGCGTACAAGTGTGTGACACAAAATGCCTGGTAAAATTGTTATAATTTACAACGTGCGAACTGCTATATAAGAAAACGCATTTAATCCTCGAAACTATGAGCTAAATTTCTCAGCAAATTGCAATCCACGTGTAATTTCGGACTATTAAACGCCTTCCCTCCCTGAAAAGAAAAAAACATCGAGTTTCTTTACACCCATAAAGTTCACACCATTCTCACTCTTTATTTCGAGAACGCGAGTGAAATGCAACCAGACAGCAAACTCTCTCACAGTGTATATAGTAATATATATATAGTATCACAGTGACGTAGTAGTAATAGTAGTGGTAGTAGTAGCAGTAATAATGGTAAGTACACAGGTGAGTAAGTATATATAAGTAATATAAGTATACAAGTACACAAGTAATAGTAATAGTAGTACATGTAGTAAGTATGTATGTATGTATGTACGTGTACATATATAATAGTGCGTGAATGTAATGTGCGCGTGTGTGAATTAACAGATACATATATATATAAATAATATAAAATATCACAGAAACATGTGCGTGCGTGAATTCACGCGTGTGCGCGCGAATGCGTGTGTCGTAAGGTTTTGTTTTTTATCTTTTTTCAAAAGTCTCCTACTAAACGTGATTCGTATGGGCAGGACAGAGAGAGAGAGAGAAAAAGAGAGAAAGAGTAAGAGAGAGAACGGGAGTGAGGGAATATGTGCTCTTGCGGCTGTTACGTGCTGTTAATTGCAACAGGCGAAAAAAAGGGAGAGGGGTTCGCGTATATATATATATGCGTTTGTGTTTGTACTGCCGCTCTGCGAATGACGGAATATATATTATATATGTATGCATGTATATTTACATGAGGTGTACATGACACTTTTTATTTATAGAGGAGGGGGAGTTTGATTGATTTTCAACAATGGCAGTAGTCTGGGACATTAATAAAATGATTACGTGAGAACACGTTAATTGCGGTAATTCAGTTGAGTATTCGCGAATGCATCTTGAGAATTTTAATTGAGTTATCATTAGACGACAACAAGTATTATTCGTAAAGACGCGGAAATATAGCCTTTATCATAGAGGAATGCAGAAGATGATGTATGTGTTTTGTTTTCCTTTTTCATTCCGCACGTATTTTTGTATTAATTATATGAGTGATGTCGGTATTCCGCATTTTTTTCTCCGACGATTCGTGTCGAAATATTTATTTACGAGTGATTCTACAGGTATTAACTTAAACAAATATGTGAAATCTAATCAAGAATATTCTACAGAAATTTCCAAACGCTAAATATCATCTGCTCCACATAATAAACCTCACGCGACCGCGCTCCAAAACCCGTCGCTTCAAAACTTCGTATACCCATATTTAATCAAACCTCTCTCGGGAGGGCAAAACAGGTGGAAATAAAAAAAAAAAAGAAAAAAAAAACTGTCACCGTTCGCCCGACACTTTCTCTCCCGCGAGCGAACTGCGTGCACGCGCGCGCCTTCGCGTGAAATTCTTAGATACCGGTATATACATACATATATATACGTGACAGGCCGAAATCTACCGATATACGAGAAGTAAAAGGAGGGGAGGACTTATGTCACGCGTCGTTGCGCCAGAGGAGACAAATAGGCTTGACCCGATATATATTGATTCTCACAAACCGGATCGATTGATATACGTGCTACATATATATATATATATATAAAACACGCGTTAGCGATTATGATGTCCGCGAGAAAATTTTGGCGTTACAACAGGTTATTATGGAATTGGGTCACTGGGTTGACTGCATTGTCGAAGATCAATTTATATTTTGTTATATGGTTGGTAGTGGTTGTGAGGGTAGGGAGATAGAAAAAAATATTGGTATAAGATTATATGGTGCACGGGTTACGTAATTGAAATCGTTAACTGGTGGCAAGTTAAGATCGTGTATGTGTATATACACTTGAATTCGTGACGACCGATTATGGTGCTGATACATTATTATTCTTATATATAGAGGGAATCGCATAAGCAAATCGAATGCGCTGTATATTTAGCTGTGTTTTTTGTGTATATATATAGCTAATTTAAGTGTGTGTAAAGTGGAAGGTAATTTATTAGGTGCTAAATGCGTATTAGTAACGTATAGCTTATACTGCTAATTACTTAAGATTTAAAGGGTTATGCAACAATAAGTGTAATATTAGTTGATTAATGTTAAATACTCGATTGTATACTATTATTGATATTAATATAATAATAATATTGCTATCAGCGTGATTTTTCTACTGTGATATATGAATCCATAAGCATTTTATTACATTTACACCGATGTGTAGTATATACCGTTTCACAATTTATTCGTTCTTTGGTATTGTATAACTCATCATCAATGTCATTGTTATACTTTTAAATACACCGAACGAAAATTGAATCGGCAATACATTAAAAAAAAGGAGTGCATACACACATATAAATAATAGCTAGTAAGCAGTTGGTGAGCAGCTACAGAGTGTATACACTGAGAAAAATAAACGGTTATGTTTAATATGGTATAGTAACTATTATTATACGCATTTATTTAAGCCATTTTATAAGCTGTAAGGTAATAGTTAATATACCATAATTGAATATAGAGCACGTATGTTTCATTCAAATGTGATATAGTAATTGTTACTATATACGTTTAGTTGCACACCTACAAAAATATTTATTTAATATAACCGTATTCTTCTCTCAGTGTACGTTAGTGTTAGTTGTTATCTATATTATATACAGAGAGGAAAAGATTTCTTATACAGCTTTTCTATGTAATCCTATACGTAAGGTAAATCTTTTCCACTCTGAAAAATTAGATTAGACAGCGTTATAATATTGTTAGATAAATAATGATGGAGAATAAACATCAAGATGCAGACAGACATAGTAAACAAAAATAGAGACAAGACAATTAATAAGAAAAAAAAAGGCACTGCTCTTTATATCCGTCAAAACCCACCCGTAATACTTGGGGCCGATCGCTGTAGTCTACGGGCTGACACCTTAGAGAATAGTCCCCCGTCAGCCAGCCGGACATTCCTATCTGCAACCACAACCGTGCCCGCGAAGGCCATCGAACCAAGATCAGACATTTTCGTGTTTTTATATATTTTTTTTTCCTTTCTTTCATTCATTTTTTTTATTCAAGGCATTCTCATTATTATTATGATTATTATTATTGTTATTGGCGCATGCCAATATGTGTATGCAGCGTTTTACTCCAATTGAATTGGCTCAGCAAGAAATGTGTGTAAGTGTGTATGTATAGATATTGGTATGGGCAACCTTCACCGCCTCATTATATTATACAATATATATAGCAATATGCCATTTCTTTAGCACACCTTTGCTTTTTGTACAATTTATTATTATTATTATTATTATGGATTTGTTGTTGTTTTTTTTTTACCATTACTGCAGGGGGTGGATGAAGGTTTTTGCATGTTCAGCACCTATTTCATAAATATTTAGGTATATATTTACGGAGTTACATGTATATAGAAATGTGGATATAGCCTTGGATATGGATATAATATATATATTATTGGTCCTTGAGAGGAAGTAAAGAGGGGATTCTATTGGTTACCAGAGGAAGATGTTTTATTACGAGACTTGAAAAAAAATATTCATCGAACAATTGTTACTTAATAGTCAATGTCGTTCACGAAACAATACAATGAATAATATTCTTATTTAGCCTCGAAAGAAGACATCTTTCACCGTATTTACCAAATAGCCTTCGCTTTTAGCGCTACACCCGCAGAAGTACACATATATTATAAGATCTACAAAGGAGAGAAGAAAAGTTTGTTAATATAAGATAATAAAAAAATAAATAAATCGTTAATTTACAATATACTGGAATATGAAAGGAAACAGCGTGAGAGTTAAGAGGAATATAAGATAAGGATTCATTCTGGTTCTCATCGCCGTGAGGTACAAAAACTACTGATGTATTATACGACAAAAGATACTGATATGTCGTATATATATACACAAAATGCTGAAAAGTATGTATGAACAGTTAGTCACAGAATTACAGAGAGCATAGATATTCGAGTAGGCATCAAAGACAATTTTTGCATTCAAAGGTATCTCGATTCTCACACATTTAATAATAGCCATATACGAAGGCTGAATTTTATGCGCAACTTTGACTTGACCTTTGACTTATTCGAAATTGTATTGTCCATTGCAGATCTTGTTTTCGGAACGAAAAAAAAAATCGGTACATATACGCGTGAAATTCCATGAGGATGTAAAACCGTACGACGTACATTAGCATAACGTTTTGTATGCACGTCTATATGTAGCGACGTTCGGAAAAAAGGACGCGTTTCATTTGATACCCACTTTGGTTTGGTAAACATACACGAGTTAGTGTACGCGAGAAAAATTGGTTAGAATATTAAGGAGAGAAAGATGTGTGTGCTCTGATTTTTCTTCTTCTTTGATAAGTGAATATTTATTGTTTGTTACTGCATATAAATAAAATTCTACAAGAAAACGGTTTATCAGTCTATTTTATTTATTCTTTAAGACAGATACGTCTGATGAAGTTGCGTATATATCGGGTGGTATATTGCAAAGCAAAACACCAAATAAACTGACACAGTCGACGAGTTTCAGCGGTGGTGTGTAGCGTTAAAAATCACGTGAAACTGGTTTACGAGATAAAATAAAAATAAAAATGGTAGCATGATTTATGTACTTTGGAATAAGAAAGGCGACGGTATAAGCTTACGTTATATAAAAATTTTTATTTAAAAATGCTTATAAGATATATCTTAATTTTTTCTCTTTTTTTTTCAAAACATCCGAGTTCACATCTAACTTTCGGTGATAAAATATATAGACGGTTCGTTTATATCAATTTTATTTAAATCATTTAAATAATCTAAAACGTTATGCAACAATACGGGCACAATTAGCAGAAAAACAGCTAAACTTCGTATATCGCACGTTGTATCGTAATGATGACTACTGATTGCATATAGACACAACTATAACTCATTCATAAATTAGCTTACAAACCAATTACAGAAAAAAGTAATTTCCTTAAACCGTACGTATATAATTACCTAACGTTAAAATCACCAATATATATATATATACACACACACACACACACACACACACACACACACACACACACACACACACACACACACACA
>JAYJLV010000001.1:5836899-5850933 GCA_036873485.1 Torymus texanus | reverse complement strand
ACACACACACACACACACACACACACACACACACACACACACACACACACACACACACACACACACACACACAGTTTAAACGAGATAAATCGTTATCAAGATAAATTATATATATGTACACTCATTAAAATGGACCGCACACGTAATCCTTATCATCCCTTATCACAGTACGCGTATCGAAAAAAATCACGCCGCTAATTTACAAAGACAAATTACTCCACATATCTATAAACATATTTACAACAACGAGAGTCTGTTACACCACACGACATCTTTCATCTCAGTCTCACCGATACGCGAATTCACTTCGCGAAAAAATAATTAAAAAAAAAAAAATGTACATGATCCGTATAGTTGATAACGCGGGGGAAAAGTCAACGACTGACGGTTTATAGTGTATGCATCATGGATAGAAAATAACCGCAGACAAGTTTTTACCATATTCCTATAAACACGCGGCAAAATCTACGTCAAAGTCGAAGGTCAATCAGTCTGTGAAAAATATATGCCAAAGTTTACGGTCGATTTTTAGCAAGCGTGCGTGTATGTATACACTTTTAAGCGAAGATTTATGACCTTTTTTTAGTGAAAACGATAAATCAGGTGTAACGAGGAAACGTTAAAGCTTAATTCTAAGTAATTTTTAAGCTCGTGTAGTTTTTAACACAATGATCTAACAATGATGACAATGAAACAATTCGTATAACCCTTATAAATATTATTTTCGGAAAATAGAAACCGTCTTTTCCTGCTCACGTAGCTATATAAACATACATCGACCGATACAATAACAATTACGTCATACGCTCAATAAATTATAGATTCACCAAGAACCATAGTCTCCTGCGCATATCCTGAAAAACAAAATCAACTATTATGCTTACCTATACCACTATATATATATATATATATACGCGTACGATTACGCACGCAGACGTATAACCGGGGTTCCCCCGGATAAAATTTTCTCACGATGAAAGAGAGAAAAAAAAATTTATGTGTACACGCAGTACGCGGTTTATCGGCTGTCGATTTCATTGCGTATATGTTCGGTTAACTGGAAAAGGGAAGAAGGGGGTGACCGATTGAACTCTCGGTTGTATGGAGCGTAACGATGCGCACGAAGAAGAAGCGCATATTTGGTGGAGAGTTCGATGTGCTGTAGGATTGTGTAATTGCGGATAATGTATGGCAAGGTAATGGAGGGTTTGTTTGGATTTTATTATTATTTTTTTTTAAAGATATATAAGGCAGATGCAGCTGTGATGTGGATGAATTTACTTTGCTCCAGTGTTGGTTTTGGGTGCTGGAAAAATAGTAATATATTTATAGTATGCTATTTTAATAGAATTAATTGCCTTTATAAGGTCATATTTAGAATATTTTAAATCAATAAAAAACTCTGAAAATATCTATAAATGTCTGTATGAAATCATAATACCTTCAAATGTATATATAGCAAAGAAAAATGTTTGGCGATTAAATTTTATCTTTCAAATCTTTCCGGTAATCCCTGGTTCAAATCATCATCACGTCTATACCATAAAAATACCAAAAAAATGTCTAAATATAAAATATTCATATTTTCGTTTCACAAAGAAAGGTAAACCTACATATATATAGAATATATCCTTCATTTCAGCTCGTCAAGTTTTACCGCGAATCGTAAATAAAGCGATCAATAACTTTTTTTTATATCTCTCTCTCACGTCTCGGACGGCTAATATCCTTGATTAATTCTAACTCTATAAGCTTTACGACTGTTCCGCAGAAAACCACGCGTAAACCACGTGTAATCATGGATTAGCCGTGTAACTCCATTTGTTTGGAATCCCAGTTAAAACCCACAGCTATTATTAAAAGAAATTCAAATGACGAGTTAGTTATAGAAACTACATATTCCCAAATCAAAATGTCCATGTAATAAGCGTCTGCAAAAATTTAACGAGAGACACTAGTTGAATAAAAAAGCGGATAAATTAGGCAAATCGTACCTACTTTTTACACGTCGCGAGCGCGTTTTCGAATTTGCACACTATTTGAATAATGCGCGCGCGCGAGACGTTTACGAACGTCATAGGTGAAATGTGAATGATGGTAAATATTCATGGATCGTTATATACGTTATAACACGATTTACGTTCGAGCGTATAATTGAGCTTAGAAATTTTTCCGTTGAATGACCAGATTTGCATCTTTTGCATCTTCGATCTCATGCTTTGTAACAGCTATGTTTATAGTTCATACCGCAGCTTTTAATATTATGTTTTGTCGCGGGTTACGTTGTTTGCCAGTGTAAATGAAATGAGACGTTTATACGTGTTTTTTTTTTGTTATCGTTTTGATATTTTGACGACCGAGGTCGGTATTTTACCAGAGATTGGAAAATTCTCATGACGTATGTTTGTGTTGAATAACGTGTTTTGTAATGAAAACGTCTTTTTTTCGAGCAATTATTAGATTCCATTGACGTGATAGAGGTATTGTTGTTTTCCCAAAGAAGTTGAAAATAAATCATTATAGGAGAAAATCATTACATTGATGTTGTCATTGCGACCTGTTCATTAAATACTCAAAATGAAATTAAACAAGTTACGAGTAAGATGAAAAAATTTTAAAATAAAGATGAGAATTTTTTCAATATACCTATATATATGGTAATTGATACAAATATATAATGACATAGGCAAAAAGAAGTGGTAAGTATAAAGAACAAATGCAGACAGTATTCATTTCGTGAACCAATAAGCGTTTATTATTAGTATTAACTTTTTCATCTTATATTATTAAAAAGATAACGAACCAACGTCTCGTATAAAATTGTCCATCCGCGACGACGCAAAAAGCTTTATATTTTTCTTTTTTTTTTATCCTCTTCTCGTCACAGAAAAATTCGGGGGGTCGTTAATAGTAATCCTCGAGGAGAAAACGTTTACAAGTCTTTGATTCCATATGTACTTTTCACATACACGTATAATATAATATATTTTTTTTTATATAAAAAGAAGGAAAGACAGAGACAGAACGAGAGAGGATGACTCCTCTGCTATTCTCGCCGAAAGGAAAAGATTTGTGGAAAACGCACACAGAGCGAGGAGAGAAATGCGCTTGCAGTTAAGTATAGGATTTAAGCAACGGAAATGTCGAGTACCGAGCTAGTAAATTCGTACGTATAATGGAAATATCGTCAGCAGCTCTTTTCAATTTCTTTTTACGCTATAATATTATGTACAAAAATATAATCGGAATCGATAATAATCGTTACAAACAAGTTTCTTTTTTTCTATTCATTTTTTCTCAGTAAAAGCGTGTGTATGTAAAGTTGGTATCTCAGCTCTAGTTTAAGTCAAAATTGATTGTGTCGCACTTTGCTTGAGAATAAGATTGAAGCACTATTAATTATACAAGAATTATAAAAAATCTTATTTTGAACTACAATCAAGATCATATTGTCTACAATTATGTTCGTGGATCGCAAAAACACTCTAGACAGTAATCATCTTTATTCATGATATGAGATGTGAAGTTTCAGAGACAAAAGCTTCAAGACTTACAATTCTTGTCTATATTTAGAGAAAAAAAAAATTAATCAACCCTATGCACTTTAATCACTTACGTTAATTACACACGCAGATCAATAAAAACGCCATCATCGATCAATTTTTGCATTTATTTAACAAAAAAAATGTCATTTACAAATTGTTCGCTTCATTGTTTATTTATTTTCCTTCTTTCATCTTCATCATCCTCGACATTTATCGATAATAAATAAATATAGCGAAAGAGAGGTGTTGCGTGTATATATCTGTATACTCCGACGATATTTAACAAAAGCAGTCGCCGTCCGGCCTCGGGTAAAAAAGAAAGAGAAATAATATAGTAGTGGTAGACAAACAGAGCTGGGGAGGCGCGGAATACACAGTTTATCACGATTAATACACGCTTTTGCGATGTTGTTTTCTTTCTTCATTTCCTGTTTACAACTTTTTTTATCTTTCTGTTTTCTTTTGTGCAGAGTCACAGCCCATCTACGGGGCACAAAGTAACGCATGTAATAATAAGAAGAATAATAATAATTTTTACACGTGAATAATCCAATCGAGATCCGCAAGAACACAATTGGATCGGTTTTATTTAGTCTTCCTTTCAAACACTGCGTGTTTTTCATGGTTTACTTTTCTCTGTTTTTATTTATTTACTTATTGTGTTCGGCGAGAGGATCAAAGGTTCAGTCGTAAAAGGGGATCATTATGGTTTTTCTTCTCTATTATATATATATATGTGTGTGTGTGATAAAAAATGAAATGCAAACAATGAAGGATTCAGTTGACGACCGTATAGTACCTCTGTGATTATAAAAATTTTATTGAAAACCCTTTTGCGATCATGAGAATGCTATTAACTTACTAGTTATTATTTGGATTTTTGTGTTAATTTATAAAAAATTCAACAAAAGTATGGTAAAAAAAATTTAAACTTGTAAAAATGCAGTATAATGGTAATGCAGGACATCATAGTGAATGTTACGTATCAATTGCTGATAATTGTTTTCAATGAAAATTTTTAGTCACCTCCGAGCAAGCCGTCAATAGAACAACTGTTCATTTCATTTTTTTTTCTCGCTCTCCTGTCGTCCCATGCACGCGAGTACCGCACGTATACTTATATTTATAAGATATCTTGCTTAGTGTCTTTTTTTTTAAATTCTTTAATTCAACCTAGCTAGCGGTAACAGGTTTCTTTCGAGTGTTTAATAAACAACGCAAACGAAGAGAAACCGTGTGTGGCTTCTTCTTATCGAGGTAATCTTCGTATTCAAATTTAAGTTCTCCCTTGGATCTGTGCGCTGAATGTCCGAAAAGAAAATGCGAGAAAAAGTGAAGTTCCATTGGTTCACGTTATTTCACGCGCTTGTAACAGTAAAATATAACTTTATACGAGCTCGACGATAATCCTCCGACCGGGTAATGAAATGAAGTGTGTACAAATGCGTTTTTTGTTATTTTTTTCATCAAAGGACAGTATCTATTTCCACTTTTCATAACAATCGATAAACTGTTAAAACAATATAAATTGTTATCCAACTTTTACAAAATTTTAAAGCAATTGAATCCTATCTTTAATAAATGCTATTAAAATTCAATTGCTTTAAAAAACGCATCAAATTTTCCATTGTAGGTAACAATTGTTTCTTACAAATATCGTAGTTTATTTTCCATCAAATCCGTAAATTTATAATATAAGTCTTGAATAAAAATTGGAATCATTTCCGAAGTAGCATTACTTTTCGCTAATTATTGTACAAAATTGTATAAAGTTGCGTTTCACCATTTGCACTCCGTTAAAAAATTAAGAAAACTAACTCGAAATCCAGTTTTTTTTCTTCCTTTGCACCATAGACAAATTTACAAAAATTACAAGTCCGAGCAGAAGCCGCTGTGTCGATTCTACAGGAAATCGTTAAAAAAAAAGAAAGGTATAAGTTTGACAGAGAGCACTCGCAATGTTTCTTTCGAATAGCTCTAGTTTCTAGGACGAACACCAAAGTTACTGATTTTTTATTTTATCCATTACTATTAAATTTTTTTCTTATAATTCTTTTTTTTTTTGTTGATGAACACATTCGGACCAAGCGATAAATTGGTCTTCTTACACGCACGCGTACACCATATACAGTCACTTATTCTCACACACGATTTTCTTTTTTTTATTCAACAAGCAGAGAATTAATAAACACACGCACAACGAGAAAATTATGCACACGTATAATATTTATAATATGTTTGTATAACTAACGCACGAAACTGGACGCACTCGAACAGGCACTCGCAGTTACAAACAAATTAAAGGTAAATGACGATTAAAAGTAAAAATAGCGATATATAAAGAATGTACACGTCGCGTGAGACATGAGAGTGTGGCCAACCTTCCATAATTCAGCCAGACAGCTCGTTACATTACTTAAAATGCAAATGCTCCTTTTCATCGCTTAATTAATAAAAAAAATTTCGAAGCAATTTACTTATCCTCATAAAGCATAATTAACATTTTGTTCGAAAAATAGAAAAATAATATTTTTAATTTTTAACAAAACATAACATTTTATGCTCAGAATCCATGTTTTTATCTGACAATGCCTTCTGGCATAAATTATCAAACATTAGCTTTTTGCTTGTTTTATACAGCACTTACGTTTAGCATATACTTTACGCGATTTTGTTAATTCAAAATAATTATCATATATTAACATAAATTTAATTTCGCACATAAACTATAATTTAAGCTGAACTTGGAATTTTACATTAACAAAAGAAAATGAAAATAAAAGGATTTTTCGTAAATATAAATACATTTTTTATATCCGCTAAATCCACGGGCATTAAATGTTTTAGATCTACATGACGAAAACAACTTTTATCATTCCGTCAGCACTTTTTTTTTACTACACTAGAGAAAATTCATTTGCTATCAAAGCAAATTCCTTCCAAATGTATAAGTTTTACAAGAGGCATACAAAAATAATAATATCGAAGGTAACGAACAAAGTTTGATAAATATGCTCGGCAAACGTTCTCCGATTGAAAAAGATCAACATGTTTATCTCCTTCTTAATCGGCGCTTGCATGTAAGCTAAAATTTATAGATTTTTCGATTACCTTCTTCTTCTTTCAGTGTTGAAAAATCACACTGATGAATTATTTTTAACTTCTCGCTATTGGGTCAATTAAGTTAAGAAAATCCCCAGAGTCTACACTCTCGCCCCGCTGTCCACGCGGAAAGCGATCAACCACACTCTCGACAACTCGGCACGGTAAAAAAAATAAGAGGGGGCAGGGGATAATGCCTAGATACAAATACAATTAAAAAATACAAAATAAAGAAATAGAAGTAGGATGGGGGAGTAAAGGAGAGATAAAAATTGCATAAAATTAAAAGACAAATAGACTTAGGAGACAGGGTAGGTAAGGAGGAAAATGAAAGAAATCTAGAATAGAAGGTAGGTAGCATAGTTATTCGTAGTACGCGGATTGAGAGAGACCTGGTCTCCCTCGTAAAAACTATCATCCTTATCATCATCATCATCATCATCGCGAGACTCCGTGGCGACAGGACACACTGTCTCTTTTGCGCACGCGCGCGACGTACATCGCTCCTATCGCTCGACTGTGAAAACTCCCTAGTTCTAACTCGGACTCTCACTCGCCCGCCTGCCCATCCGCACACACGCACGTGCGGTAACATTTTCCTTTTCACAATAAATATGTATAAACATTATTACAGTATCAACAACACATTCTTTCTCCTCCTTCTATCTTTATCATTCTCTCTTCCTCTTTCTTTCTCTCGTAATAAATACTTTTATACACATTTATCGAGTATACGCGCGCGCGTGCGTGCGTGCGTGCACGGCTCATAATTTCTTTTCATCACGTCTGTCACGAATAAATACATAGTCCTCCCTTAGAAATATGGGCGAGCGAGCGATCGAGCGAGAACGACAACGGCGACAACGACATTCAACGCGTTACAACAGAAGAAGGCGCGCGTTTAATGCGATATAATCCTCGCGTGGCGTAGGATTGACTAATAATCATCGTCGTCGTCGTCGTTGTAGTCAATAGTGGTAGCAGCTGCAGCCCAGCGCATTACAAGACGCCGAGTCACGGGCTCAGGAGAAGGTGGCAGCGGCGGCCGCTGCAGTAGTGCAACGCCGCCGCTGGTGATGGTGATGTTGCTGCCGGCGCCTCGGCGGCCTCCGCCCCGTCGATTAGGCGAGTTTCTTGTCGCTACCGTCCGTGTTCGCCACGTAACCGTTGTTCGTACCACTGCTGTAGCAGCTGTTGTACTCCTTGTTGTAGATTGTCGCGTACGAGCTGACGCCATTCTGCTTGTGTCGGTTCGACGTTGACGACGACTCGTCGTCGAGGACGGGCATACACGCGCCCGTGTTGTTGTTGTTGCTACTGCCGTTCGCTTTCACGTCGTGCTTACGGTATTTACCCGTTGGGCTGCTGTACTTGGCTTTGTAGAAGTCGGAGAAGAGGCCGAGGAAGAGCAGACCGTGAAGACCGATCCAGATCATGAAGGTGCGTGGGTAATCGCATTCAGTGAAGAGCAGCTGGAACTGGTGCGTCATGATCATCACGAATTGGACCTGGGGGAGGAAAGATAGTCGTTGTTAGGTTGAGGTACTTTTGTGTAAAGAAAAATATAAGTGCGTATAGTTGATTTTATTTTAGCAATTCATTATTACTCTACAATACAGATTGTATAAAAGTTTGTGTAAATACCGTAACGAAGAATTGTTATAAAATAATAGAATTGTTTTATAACCTTTCAATATTATTCAATTCAATACTTGAAATAAAATATAAATATATATACGAACTTTAATAAAGCACATGACGTGTGCCAAGTACGCCATCAATAAGATATACTGGCTGAATGCGCGGATTTTTTCATTATCAAGCACTTTTGATTTGCCAAAATTTTTTCCTTATTAGCACTGAACGCGCCAATATAAAATATATGCAAGCATATAAGAAAATATAAATTTGTAATCCACTTTTGAAATAGTGATGAATGAAATCCTCGATCACAATAAGACTATTTTGAGTGTTCACGACTCATTGGATTAATTTATATATAGAATAAGCGTCAAAATGTAATATATTTAAATTTTCGAGATTTAGTACTTGAGCTTTAGTTTTTAAAATTTAATGATCGAAATAATACAAGAACCATTTCATTATTTTATTTATCAAAATTACGTTGTTAAAACAAACTTTTACGTTGAAAGTAACTAATACAGATAAATTTAAAAATAGCAAAAATTTTGTAACTATTCACAACTCATCAAACGATTTTAAGTTAAAAAAAAAGGAAAAAAATATAATGAAACATTACCATCTGGAAAGTGGTGAGGTACTTCTTCCACCAGATGTACTTCTGGTACTCAGGTCCCATGGCGGCGATCATGTAATAGAAGTACATGACAATGTGGACGAAAGTGTTGAGAAGGGCAAAGAATGTCGAGTGTCCACCAGGTGCGAATTTCAGACCCATCCAGACGGAGAAGGGCATGATACCATGATGAATAACGTGGAGTGTCGAGACATGTTGGTTCTTCTTACGCAGGATGAAGAATAGCTGAAAAATTACGATTAACATTGTTAAAATATTCCACTGAATATATATGATTATATTTTCATTTGAAATTCTCTCAACTCGGTTGGACTGGTTTAGGGAAATCTCACCAACGATTTACGACTAAATAGGACGTGAATGAGCAGGACGATAAATTTGGCTTAATGCTCGCGGTGAGAGGTCATAATGGGTCCATTATTTTAACCGTTCGGGGTTTTTTTTACCGTTTCGTTGTGTTTTTTTCCACAGGTCTTAATTTCGCTTGATAAACAAAAAGAAACCGGATATCTTGAGAAGACAAATGCAGTTGTGAAATTAACGATCGGATAGCCGAAGAAGGTGCGGAAAAAGAACGCATGTTTTATTAAAATCAGAGTAAAAGTGATCAATACAGTATACACCAGTAGTCTAGTGTGGATGAAAATATAACCGGGAGATTTAATGAAACGAACGTCATAGTGGCGCCGGAAATGGCATCAAGGTTTTAGAGCAGCAGATGGCTAGTCTAAATACTGATATACTGAGTGATACGCAGGTATAAAACTTTGCTATGATTAATGGAGACTTTTACAAACCACAGCCATTAGAAAATCTACCAACATCATTATTTATTATTGGACCAACAATGATTACAAAATAACTGTAAACTTACATATACATGTCTTCTGCAACGCTATTTTATACACAACTAACAGAGATTTTGTACAAATAAATTTCGGGACCCTTAAAATTCTTAAAAATCCCACGACAAGAGAAAAAGGGGCAGCAGCAACAGCAACGAGTTCATTTCACGCGGTCAGGGTGAACGCATCGAGCCAGCCGGATATATAATATATAAAGTGCAACAGGTGCGGGGCGAGCGCGCGAGAGGCAAGCGAATGCGGAACGAAGGCGATGAAAAATAAGGGGGAGAGAGAGAGAGAGAGAGAGAGAAAGGATATATACCGTTTCGCCGAGTCATCGAAGAAAAGACGCGAGGGGATTTTTACGTGTGAGTAAGTATATATATGTATATAGTGAGTGTATATATATATGAGACGATTTGGCGCGATAGTCGTCGCTGAGCGTATATATAGACTTCTTTTTTGCTTCGTTTTGACGCAGAGAATTGATTGCATTCGTTTGGGCATTTCAAGGTTGGGAGTGGTGTGATTGCGTTACGTGGGTTATTATTTGGATGGAATGATTTTACGAATCATGATGTTTAATTGGTATATACAGGTAATGAAGCACGGGCATCGACGTGGGTTTGTGTAAAAGCCTTTTAAGGCTAAAATTTTGATATGACATTTTCAACCCATATAATATAAAATGATAAAATACTCTGCCAAATTCCTTAATTTAATTAACCATTGAAAAACCAAGCAAAACAAAAAATATTCTATTTTATAAAAAATTAAAGTTCCATCAATGCATTCTAAATAGCAATCAACGAATTCGATTCAAGTATACCTTTAAACCTCTACACACATTCCCCATTAAAATCCGACTCTAAATTGAGAGGAAAAAAAGCCAGGAACGAACTCAAGTAACCTATTGCATCGATATATATACATCTACTATCGATAGTCGCGTGTGCATAGGAAAATTGGCACTCGCTCTGTACGAAAATAAAAGTGAGATAAAATACTATATACCTGTATGTATGTATGTATATATATACGTACCGTATCGAAGAACTCTGTGAACTTGCTAAAGTAGTACCACCAGCAGGTGGCGGCCATGCGGATGGCCATGCTGTTGTTCGAGTAGTCAACGGGCTGGCAACGTAGACTGTAACCCCTCGCCCATCCGCTCATCAAGTACTGTAACATTAAAAAAGTGGATTTCGGTTAGATTATTTTATTATTATTTAGATTGAATATTATATAAATATGATAAATATAAAATATTATATTAATTTATTTTGTTTATCTTTTCTTTCGTTATATATCATTGAAAATATTATACAATAATTAAACCATGCGGATTGTTTGAATTTAAAGATTTGCATTCCTAAGTCACAGATCAGTATATTATGTGTGTACATCTTTGTAGAACGTGATTTTATTTGCAACGAGATAAAATGGGTTCAAGTTAAATCCGATCGAATTTAAGATTCCGTTAATGGCGGCTATTCAGCAGTAAACGTTAATCCTTCATCATACAGAATTAGAGCACAGAATTTTGGACATATAGAATTTAGTCTATATATATACACACGTTTGCTTCATAATCGCGCGTGGTATTTGCGAATCGATATGTAAGCGATTAATATATTAATTTGATTACTATATTATTCCAGGAAACTAGATAAAACTTGTATATCCAGACGCACACTGATTATATCAGACAGAGATACGCGTTATATTATTATTATACATGATCTTGATAATGACTTTTTTTTTATCATTCCACATTCCACATCGTCAAGTTTTCCCTGCAGCGAGAAACCAGGAAAACAATAATAAATCAATATATAATGAAATTATAGACAATTTATAAATAACGTTTATACCACCGCATCGCAACACTAACATTTCATTCCACACATAACTTTTATATGTATATATATATACACCCATCGATAGCATATACATATATATATGTACTTAGTAAAACCTGTTTTTAATAAATCGCGGTGATAATGAAGCTTTACAATAAACGTTTTACAACCATGAACGCACACATACTCTTTCAGCATGTTGTATCCTTGAGCGCGGAAAAATTGTTAGATAAGAATAGCGAATGTCCCGGCGCACGAAGCACGCGACCATAACCGCAGAATTCGTAATTGCTCAACGTAACACACGTGTGTATATAAGAGCGCGCAAGTGACAGAGAGAAAATGTGCCAGCTTCAATAGGACGATTCTCCGGCGCTAAGGTGGTTTATATATACATATATACATACACTTTGAAAGGACATCCTTGAATATGTGTGTATATATGTATATAAGACGATGGTTTTGAAAGCAGGTATATTGATATGTGGCCGGTGTGGGTTAGGGTCATTCGTACAATAATAACCCTCGTTATTTCCGGATTGAAATGTTGTTGGTATAATTATGGGTTTTAGAAGATACACACGCATTTGAGAAACCCCAACGCGGCATTTTTTTCATATTAATGTCTAATAACATCATTTGTATTATTATTATTTTTACTCATGACAATTTCGTGTGACCAAAAATCCTTCCAATGATCTATCGCTTAATTAACCCACTCAACTGTACCATCCACCCTCATCATAAATCTCGCCCACTCATAACAAAAACGCTATACGATTTCTCCTTCTTCTTGTGTCGAAACAACCACTTTACCATCCCAATATGTTCCGCCAGCGGCGATACGGTGTACTCGTTCACTTCTCACTTGTTACGCGCGTACTCCACGCAAGTCATCGTTCGCGTAATATACTATATATTCCATCGCGAGACACTATATACGTATAAGGAGTCGCGTTGTTTTCGCGGGCGTAGATATATTTGAATTTGAAATTGACGCGCGAGTGCAAAGTGTTAAGTACCACCATTGCCACTATGTAATGTGTTCTGATCTCATGTATTTACATTCGATAGAGTGTAGGTGTATATATATAGGTATATACAAAGGGGAATGAGAAAAATGAGGAAAATCCAATCATATGTTCGAAGCTATAATACGTGTAATTTTCGAGTACCCTACAAAGGTCACATCGACTGTTCTATATCTTACGTAATCTCTGCGGTTCAGTAGTTCATGCGAACGATATAGATTCAAATCGAGCAAATTTATTGAAAAGAACTACACGTTACCTATATAACATAGAAAATAACCTCTGACAAAAAGAAAGTTGAAAAAAGCCATCACGCGACCATCGACGACAATATACGCTCCGCATATATGTAAGCCGATCCCATCCTCCCTTACATAACCCACAATTAAAACTACCGAAGCCCGTTTTAACTGGACGCTTTCTATTTTTAGATCGCACACATTTTTTTCAAAGAATCTCTCATCGTTTTTTTTTTCTTTTTACTTCTTTCATCTCGGATTCCACGCGTAACTCTTTACTATATATCTTATACCGCGTGTGCGCGCGCGCGCGTTCGGTTGTTCATCCATGCGCATAGATACAAGGTCGACGCGCAAGCGCAACGCGATATACTTGTCGATCGAGAGTGAGAGAGAGAGAGAGAGTGAGATAGGATCTAAATTTTTTAATATAGCTCAAGTACGTTACGACGAGAGAGGCAAGAAACTCAATAAAGAATTACAGGTGTCGGATAAAATCGCACAAGCCGTGCTGATTTTTTATAACAGTTGCGGGATACACACGAGCTTTCGTTTGTGTGTATATATATAATGGCGATTGAAAATGTCATGCGCGGTGATTATTGGATATAAAGGTTTCCGAATTTATTGGTTCTTTGGTTATATCTAATTACTGGAATTGTATTTACGTTCTGTTTTCTGTCGTATGCTTGTTGGTATTTAATTCTGTTTGTGTCATTAACAACTTATTTTAAAAGCCTTTGAAAGTATCAAACAGCTTGGGAAATCTTATATAACAATGATTTAAATGAAAAATTAAGTTAAAATAAGTATACATACAAATTTCCATTATTCATAACGTTTAAAATAATAATTACAAATAATATGTTTATTCAAACCGAAATACGGAAATTTCCAAAATCATGTACTGTATTAATTACAATATTCATATATTTCCATCGCAATCAGCGTTCCAACCTATATCCAATCCAGCCACCCTTTCTCCTCACCTCTTTATCGACCTCACCCCCTTCCTATTCTCGAAACCCAACTACCACCACTACTTTGTGTTCTCTCTCTCTCTCTCTCTCTCTCTCGCTCTCTCTCGCTCTCTCTCGCTCTCTCTCGCTCTCTCTCGCTCTCTCTCGCTCTC
>JAYJLV010000001.1:5780669-5836799 GCA_036873485.1 Torymus texanus | reverse complement strand
TTGAATTACGTGGATTCGGGAAAAATCGCTCATTTTTCGTCATTTTTAGCGATTTTCAAATGTACGTAACTTTGCGCAAAATTGACCGATTTTTCTGATTCTCATCTCAAATTGAAGCTCTTTTCTTCTCCTTTAATAGTTTTTCTGTGGAATGTTTGTTGGCCACTTCAATAGCTTGCTATTGGTTAATTATCAATGACCACTTCGCGTCCATGTTTCCCATGTTAAATTTCCATAAAAAAAATGAAATGCAGCAAAAAATGGATGTCACCCACGAGTTTTAGATTTGACAACGTTTCTTTCTTATAATATAAGGTGTAATGTGCCAGAAAAACGCGTCTCATAGGTGTGCTCGAAAAAAAAATTTTGGAACACGAAAAGGGTCACAAAATTCTGGATTGACTCATATATACGGTCTTATCAAGTGCAGCTCGGAAAATATATTATATGTTTCCTTACGGTTTTTTTATTTTCATCCGCAATATAATTTCCCGTTTTTCCCTTCTTTGATCTCTTCATTTATGACTTCTATATTATAACGGACGCGTACAGGTTTCTTTTATTACGGAATAAATTATACATATAATATAGTAAATGGCGTAACAATGACCATCAAAGTATCTTATTATAACGGTAAACATTTCAAATTAGTCCTTGAAAATGTATACATTTAAGGAATATTAAAAATCTTGAAGATTATTTTACATTTCACTCTTATACTATTATCATGCAGGAAAAATGATTTTTCATTAATTTTACGTCGTTGTAAATTACGTATCAACAGCTTGTTATAATATGGTAAATTTTTTTAATCATTACTTTGTCACATAAAATAAAATACAAGTGCTTCCATTAATATATATGTAAATACGGTAATGCTGAGATTTGGCTGAGATTTTTTGCGATTATATCATGTTTTTACACTGTATTCAAATAAGTGTTATCCGAACTACACTGTCAATATTGAAAGAGGCAGTGTAAAGTTACGAATTATCTTTATTCGTAACTTAAAAAAATAAAGTGATAAAGAATAAAGATAATAAACTCCATAGATTTGATAATAATCTTGGCAACAAAATTATCCTATATGGATACTTTTTTTTAGTTTTTATATATACATTTTACATATATTATCTGATGCATCTGCTAATTGGCAATAAAACCACTCAAAAAATAAATTCCATTACATATGTATTCACTACATATAATTCTAATAATACCGTGACTATTAAGAAGCTCCGAACGACTTCACACGTGTGTAAGTCTTATATATGAGATTCCTAATCGACTACGTAGAAAAAGTCTTTTCGAAATAACGGTATTTTCGAAATTTTTATTGACATTTATTTTCGTATACGTTTATAGTACGTTTTACAACGAATAAATTTAAACAACGAATAAACCGATATGTCGACCACCTAAAGCATCGATTTCCTCGAGTTCATTCATGTATGAGTCACAAAGGTGTATAAGTGAATGGTCAGCAAACTGAAAACTGGAAAAAAACGTATACTGAAAGCTTTCAAGGGTAAATTCATTAAAATTGCTTATCATCGCCATGCGCACTTTCAACTTTTGTACCTGGCGTATTTTAAACGATAGGAAAAAAAAATGCGATGACGATAGCGCGTTTTTCCTTGACCAAATTAAGAACGCCACAAACTTGATACTATAGTGTGGCCCTAAATGAGACTGAAAAGTGAGAGAGTCAAAGCGTGCGTTACAATTAGTTCGATGGATCTTGGTAAATTTTGTTGGCAGACATAGTTCGATAACATATACTGAAAAAAACGTTTAGTAAAAATTACTAAATTATTACTAAATGTTTTGTAAAAATTACTAAATTATTACTAAATGTTTTGTAAAAATTACTGAATGATTACTGCATGTTTTGTAAAAATTAATAAATGATTACTAATTGTTTAGTAAAAATTACTAAATATTTTGTAAAATTTAGCATACTGTCTTGTAAAGCTACCGCAGACTGTGAAAAACCCAAAAGATTACCATACTTTGTAAGAAATTTTGCTAAAATTATGAGATATTTTAATATACTGTAAGATATGGTAATTTTTTGGGTCTTTACAGTCTGTCATGGCTTTACGAGACAGTATGCTAATTTTTACAAAATAATTAATAATTTTTACTAAACCTTTTTCTCAGTGATAGTTATAGAATAGATAAAGTTTGTAAAATAAAAAGTAAATAAATTATATATTAGTAAATCTATAAATTAAAAGTCAAATCCAAGTGTAACAAACTTTTGATCAATGACACTCGATCAACTATATATATATATATACACAGTCCTTCAACAATCCAAACACACATACGACTATAGCTCAAATTGCCTCATCTCACACCTACCGCAAAAGTCAAAATCCGTATCTTCTCATTCTAAAAACGTAAACCGAAAAAAAACGAAAAATACAAATCACCATTATGCCAAAGAATCAACAGAGCCGCGGGCCACACAAGAGGCGCAATTTCGGTTGATGTGGCGAACGACATTTCCTGTTTGTCGCTTGCTATATACATCTATCGCCCACTAGTATATTATAATCCATCTGACTACGCGTCTCGACCTTGCGAATCCGAATCCAGAGATATATTCCGCGTGCGGTGAGAATCCGAAAACCCGCGCAAAATTTACTTCGCGTGTCGCTGGATCTTTTTTCCAAGGAACACGAGCCTTTTGAGTTTATCTATATTTATGCAGCGCACGTAAGAGAATTCGTTATGATAATTAGGCGATGTGTGTACGGTATTTTTTTGTGACTACCGGATTTTGGTACCAGAATTATGTATAATAAAACTGCAATTTTCATACACGACGTAATATAAGCCGTTAGATATAACGTTATTTCTTTAACATACAATGAAATATACTTTTTTTATTAAAAAAAAAAAGAAAATAAGCAAATGTATTTTGGTATACCGGACATCGAATTAGTCGATAATTTTGCAAACGAATTCGCAATTCGGCAGTAGTAGTAAGTATAGTAATCACTTCGGTAGCAATTCTCTCGGTTGGGTCATTTGCCCCGGTACCGTGCACTTGGCGTGTTTTATAAATAGAACTTTTATGCAAACAATCCTTTTGATTATATCACGTAAATAGACGCGTACGCGCGATGACCCGTACTCTTCTCGCACTTATAAAGACAGAAGCGTGCGGGGGCACATAGAAGTGTACAGCAAGCGGGTATTAATATCCTGCTTATATACAAGACAATTGAGACATTAGTGCGAGCATTCGATGGCACAATATGCGAGGAGATGTAATATATAGTGCGTGATTGCATATCGATTGAATGATAATAATTGTTTTTCTCGACGTTTCGCGATATTTTTATAAATTTAAGAATTTTATGCAGATAATGTGGCGCGCATTGTGAAAATATGTGTATTATACATTCGTATTTTGCAATGGTCGTAAACCTGGTGGGCAATCAGCTGCGGTAGTGTCAAGTTTTTGGTGTGAAAATGAACGCGGTTGCAATTAAGTATGGACTGTATAAAAAAGTTGAAGGAAAAAATAGCTTCGCGGTGATGTGGAGACGCGACGCGATATTAACAATACGCAGCTGTGTACGAAAGATCTTGACCTTTATGCTACGACATTGACATAGAATATTATATGTATATGTGAAAGTATCGTTGTAATTAATCTTCAATATGTCGAAATGAATAAACCTCGGTCTCGAGTTTTTTTTTTAATATCTTTTACTATATACTTAATATTATTGAAACTTTGGTAAGAGAACAAAAGAAAATATTATATGTAATTAGGCGCTTTGCTTAAAATAACTTTCTGCAAAATCTTCTGCGGACACGAATTAGTATACGCAACGAGTTAGGCATTCAAATGTGTGTATAAAGACGCGCGATTCGAGCTGTCAACCTGGCGAAATGAAATTGTCGAAGAATTGCGAATTAGTATAGAATAGCGATTTGGAAATTAAGTACCGCACGTTTTAATGACCGCTTTATAATAATTATAAACTATTTAAAATTATATCCACTGAATAATGGATTACAGACATATAAAGTCACTTCCAGATGAAGATTAGCTTATTTCTACATCGACAAAATAGTTTAGCATATTTTTCTTCACACGTTCCTAAACCAATATCACATCCAAACACAATGTACTCAACATTACCATAACACATTACACGTGGTTACCGAAAAATCGAGAAAGCAAATGTTCAAGTACATTCGCGGCACTTCTACAATACAAAAAAAAGATCTCAGCAATTTCATAAAGTAGGCGCATAAATTTGAAGATTATTGAAGAACCTCACGAGGTCGTCAACCTTCACTTCTATGCCTCTCAATATAAAGGATTTTTCGGGAGGAGACGTTTACGCTGCTGTGTATAATTTACAAAGCGTGTCTGGCACGCGTCATCGATTTGTCTACGTCATCGACATTTAAATGCTCCCGCGGGCGAACGCAGTTATACGAGCCAAATTCATCGATAATCAATCCTACTATTATAAAAACTTTCCAATTTCTTGTTTACCTCAGGTTTTTTTCCTATAATGAATAAGGAAGGGTTTATAGTAGATTCTACGCGACACATACTCATGAATTTGCTTTGATTTGGAAAAGTACCAACATATAGTAATAATCTTCGGATGTTATGATATATTCATTTCTGACGAAGGCAACTTTTTTTTTTACACACACACATTCTTAACGCGATTCTGTTTACTTTTTGATGAGGAAGATCGAAAAATAAATAACGCAGAAGCTTCTATGACTTTCTGCGATGATCTCTCACCGTCAGGTTTTTGCGCATTATACACTACTCGTAGAAACCTTCAAATTTGTGTGTGCTATGTGAATAAATTGACCTGAAGAACATAGAATGCATATATTATACGTTGTTACGTAAAGCATATACGATTTATGAATTCTTTTTCGTGGCATTCAAATTTTTATCTAATACACATACCGGCTATGCTGGGCTCTCGTTATAAAGATATACGCTATACGCATGCTAACCAGTTCGAGATTCAAGTTCATTGGTCAACCTGTCGAAGGTGGCAAATATTGTAACTTGTGAGAGACAAAGCACATAAAGAAGTGTTTTACGAAATTATGCAATTTTTTTCAACAAACATTCTTTTTTTTCTACGTCGCTATTGTTCGCAGATAAGTTGTAGGGTAAAAAATGTGTACATGTGTCCGATGCATTTTTCAAATATTAATATAAGCCCAAGTGATTAAGATTACGAATAGAAATATGGATAATTGTAAGTATCAATTTTGCATTACAATGTCGTAGAAGTGCCAAAAGAAATTGACGTTTTGAAAGGTAAATTGACTTGCGTCACTGTAACCAATGATCTCACTGAATGTCCAAGTAATTTTTCAACAAATTTTATCAATTTAAATGAATGAAGATTAAAAATAGTCTGTATTTATAAGTAGCTATTGAATCATTTTGTCGAAACAAAACTTTGTCTACGTCTGATGTACGGCTAAAATGTTTTTGTTGCAGAGTTTTTCTGTCAATTACGCAAATAACAATATACTTTTTACGCAAAACATAGTCCGAATATTTTATAAAAGTCGTTGCTACGGATGATCAGTATACATTATGAAGAATCATTGCAAAACGAAAAATTGGCCATTCATCTTTAAAAATGAGAAGACGATAAATTTGAAAAATCGTAGGTCATTCAGCCCTCTTATATATATATTCAATGTGACCTACTGACCTCTGTCGTTTACGTACTAATAACGTATAGAAAAAGTATACTATTGCTATCCTAAATACCTTTTTTTGTAATTAATAACGAACACGATACTGATAAATTATATAATAGTATTATTTTTATTAAATGTTTTAGATAAAGTAAAAGTCTATTTTAATTACTTCTGGATGTGTATGAAGTGTCTAAATGTTATGTTAAACATTTTTACTCACGAATACGTCTTTGTTCAGGCATTTATTCAAACTCTTTTTTACGGAATATTTTAGGCAAATGTAGATAATTCCAGAAATTTTACTGTTAGTCTATTCGTAAAGTGTCACGATTGAAGAAGACGTATTGATGGGCTCTAATGTGACACTTTCGTATATTTAAAAATAATTTTTAACTATTTCTATTTGTACTAGCAAAAATCTAAATATGTATGAAAACGTGAAGAAAAAGTGTAAAAAAGTGCTTAAAAATATGTGAAAAGGTCCCATCATATTAGATTTCAATCGTTTTGTATACGGTTACTTGTATTTTTTTCTACGTAAACTTTTGTGTAGCTAGTTTTGTATAATCTTGAATAAAATTTAATAAAGAAAAAAGAATTTTTTTAAATACTATATATTTTTTTTTAAATTTAAGAAAATATATAAACGTGTAAAAATTAAAATCTGCAACAATATAAAGTTTTTCAATTTTGCATACATTTTACTACGTTTATTTACATTTCCATAATGCTACGCATTGAATCTGCAATAAAAAATATATAAAGAAACGTTAAAAATTATGAGGAAACGTAAGGAACCATAAAGTTAAACGTAAGTAAACGTTTGAAATTCCAAATCAATTTACAATTTCTCATGAATAAATTTTATTAGACTGATTAGAAATGACCTACATTTCAAGAAATAAATTTATTTCCAAAAGATCAAAAGATGCTGATGAATCTTTGTGCTCATTACATTCTTATCGCATAACTGTGAATTAATTCCATATTATAATTTATACATTATAAATTTTGAAGTTTTTTATTTCGACGTTCCGTACGAAGAAAAGCACAGCTCGCGTTTCCTTATATGGAGATTAACATAGAAAAAACTGAGTTGTGCCATTCTTCGCACGAGACATCGATTTGACAAATTTAAAGATAATCGATGTAACATGATTGACGATTCTCATTTTACAATTTCGATAATTATTCTTTAAAATCAATCACTTTCATCCTTATAGTACTATATACATACTAAACACAGAATTCAAATACACAGTCTGACTTAATTTTCTACTAAAAATCTGTTGTACAAGTTTGAAAATTTCTATTATCGAAATATAGTTCAATATCAACGATAGGAATACTTGAGCGACAATTTCATCTTTTGATCGAACATTTTCTGGCTGATAGCGTTCAATTAAGGAGACCGATTTCAATATCGTATGTTTGCAGTTCTTCGTTTCGTAAGATCTTAAACCCCCATAAACTAATATAAACACCATCTTATTAATAATAATCGCGCTTACAAATAGTACATTTTAGTTTTTCTCCAGAACACTATATAAGCACATTGCACGCACGAACCATCATCGCCGTGTGGCCGCAGACTGTATGTTATAAGCACATGTTAAGAAGCATGGTTCGTGGTTTTTCCTCATTTCTTTTTATTAAATAAGAAAAATCAATGCGGACGCGTCTTTAGCGCGTCGTAAAATGACCAACCGCAAGTGAACTCTACTTAGAATAAAGGAATACTACGTCAGGGAATCCGAATGAGTAAAAGCGCAAATTGCGTTTCAGCGTATATATAAACATAGGCATCCGGCCGATCGTAAACTTAAAAATAGCTAAATTATTTAAATGAAAGTTGGAAACAATGAGGAGTTCTTTTTTTTTTATTGAAAATCCACGTGATATGCATCGATCTGAATAATTTCTTCGTTCATAAAAACATGTATTCTTTAGTCAACAATTTAAATTTAGCATTTTCTTTCGATTTCTAACACTTCTGAGTAAAATTGATGCTTTGTTTACAATGAAAATCAATTGAATAATCAGTTTTCTCTGAATGCTTCACCACAATAATTACATGCAGAACTCTCCACAAAAACTTACACGCACGACAAAAATGTCACCAATTGGCTAAATCATCCGAACTTCCAATTATTTCCTTAAATCTGGAGTTGATATAAATTGTGTGGAAGCAAAAGTCGTAGTATGTCATTTATATATAATTTAAACGCGGAGATCTTTCTTCAACACGCGTCAGGCCTGTCGATTGTGTTTGCCAGGCACTCCGCTGGTCTCTTAAGAGACCCTCATTTTTAAGGTTACCATTACGCGCTGCACGTGAAGAACAGCGAGACTTACCTTCGCATGTGCAATGATCAACAAGTGGCGTTTTCAATGTTTCTGGATGTTTCTTTGTTTAAAGTATAATTGAAACATATAGTTACGTAGATACGAGAAAAATAAAATAAAAAAAATTATTCTTTTAATATTATAAATTTTTGTTATTTTTCAAAATTTAATATAAAAATTAGTGCAGTGGCAGTAATATGTAAGGTGAACATTTAGATCGTTATTTAATTATTAAAAATTTTACAATGTTTTTTCTTTAGATCTATAAAAAATATTTTTTACGACAATACAAACGGCATTAGAACTTATTTAATAAAGTAAATATCACTCCGATACCATTGCAGAAATATATTGCAAGCGAATTTGTTCCATTTGCAACACGACAAATGCCTTACTAATTATTTGTTGCATTTTTGTATTCTTACAAAGTCTGCTGCAATATTTATCGCATAGCTACAAATTATATATCTGCAATACATTACTAACGCACTTTTTGCGCGTCAACACCAGATCAATCGATAAATTTTTAATCGGAAACCAAACCAGTTTATGCACTCGATCAGAAAAAAAAGTTCCGCAAGACCGCAACATCGTTGTTTTGTAATAATGATACTACAAACAAACAAACAATAAAAACTAAAATTCCACAACTGGGAATTACCTGAGACTATTTGTCTAGACTCATTACACCAAATAGCACTAATATTATAATTATGAGGTCATCTATTTTCTTCTATCGTCAGTAGTATATTCTTATATCCACTAATATGATGCATATAGAGGCGTAAAAATAGAATTTTTAAATGAACTAAGAAATTTTTTTAGATCTAGCAACAAAGAAAAGACAACAACGATAATCCGGAAATTGCAGTTTTAAAGTGTATTCATCTGGCAATTTAAATTTAAGTACTTAATGGCACTCATGATTATAAGCTTCTGCAGTTTGCACAAATATCTATTTTTTTCACGTGCCATTAACTAGTAGTTATTTAACGCGTATAAACATGTGTATGCATGATTTGACATAAGAGAATTTTTTTTGTAGTAAAAAATCCTTTTTTAGCTGCATATCATTGTATTTGTATAATACTTAACATGACTTAATTTTTTTTAGTAAAAAAGATGTTATTTGATTTATGCCCTGTGTTTAGTAGTTTTTGCATTTCGAAGTAAATTATGTCCATATTTGACATGATAAATAAATAATTTTTTGATTTATTGGACGTAAAATACTCATTTTATGTTTCATTTTGTAAGTACAAAAAAGCGAGGCACTAAATGAGTATTTTACGTCTCGTATGTTAAAAAAACAATGGTTGTAAGTCGTACTTTCCAGTCGCATCCTTTTAAACTTCAAGTGTAAAACTATATTTTACGCTCTTGTCACACAAAAAGTACTATCTCGTACTCTGTATACCATTTATAAAATGTCACAACACATACTATTGCTGCGTACGAACCACTATTTCATTTTTTTCTACAATACTTATTTCAACGTTGCAATGTGTTTTGAAATACAAGAAATGCAAGAAGAACTAACGAGAGAACTGGTCTTTGCATTGCAAAATATATCCGGAATACTAAAATTGTAAGACCTAGTCATTGACAATAAATTTACCAAGTGAAATATTTCCCTTTTATTATTTTTCTTAATATCTTTAAATTATGCCCTTCATTTATATCTACAATTTCATTGTTACCCTCTTTAGAACCATATAAGAGCAGAAATAGGAAAATTAAAAAAAAAGGTTCATTGTTATCATCGTTCATCGACAATCGAGCAAGTACGTTATTTTATATTTGTTATTTTGATTTCGATCTACTTCTCACTAAAGGACCTGAAAGAAAAGGCATTCAATTCTGTTTGCGTGCATCTTTTAAGCGCAAGCTCCGGTGCACGATATTAAGGTGTGTATGGAAGTTTCGCGACCGCGTTTTTTTTGTATGTTTTTGAATGACTGATAATACATTAAAAAAAAGCGTCAGCGTATATATATTCGTATTATGACTGCAGGTTTGGCCTTCGAGTCTTAAACGCAACTGGAATCAACCAGGATTTTTCCATGCTGTTGCTAAATTAGTATAATGTCAAGTTTATTTCTCTCGTTTATTTGTTCATATTAATTTAATTGAATTGCACTGTATAATCTCTCTGTGCGACGGAAGTATATCATTATAATTTAAAATACTCTTGTAATTGTAAAATGCACATATATTTTTTTATTTATGTATATGAAGCTTAGAATAGTTGGATAACTCCCACATTAAAGTATAAAGCAAGGCCAAATTAAAAATGCTAGGTTGGGATTTTAATTAATTAATTAATTATACAAATATAGTCTTCACACAGCGTATGTTTTACACCAAGTTACTTTATCAAGAAACAAACAAAACTTGTAAGTACGTTGTGTTGTTATTATTAGATATCACTTTTCATTAACAAATATTTCCATTTGATTAACGCATGAACTGTAAAATATCGTTAATTTTCTATCAGGGACGTCGCAGCTACGAAATTCAATTGATGGGTATACGAATGACTTCAAGGTGCAAATTCATAACATCCGACGCATTATAACACTTGGCGATCAAAAGTTCGATAACCGAATAAACACTATATATATATATATATATATGAATATAATGATTCTAGAAATATACGAGCTTATTAAATTACCCACAAAACTTTACTATCGCATACACGAAGTTTCTCGAACTCTTGAATCTCATTCATAAACCTGCACATATTTCCTATTTGTTTTAATTAATACTATCCGCGCGTCAAAGCACCGGCCGCGAACCAAAACACGGAATCAATTTTCTCCTCTCAATTATTCATACCTTATGTCACATCTCCGCGGGAAAATTCCATAAGAAGCAAAAAGGTATTTTATTGCGTATGAAGCTGTCCTGTCTCTCTCTATCTTATACTCTCGGTACTTACAAAACCAATTCGAGCGATTAGAAAAAAATTTGCATTGACGCGCGAACACAATCATTTTTATCGATCGATCGACGTCGCTTCCTAAACTCGTTCTTTTTTTCTATCTCGCTCTCTCTCTATCTCTCACTCTCTCATGTATCTAATATGGGCGACTAACGATTTTTATTTATTACCAATCGTAAAACGGCCCCTGACTCATTATAAACTTATATATAGTCACGGCATTCACCGGTGGTTATTCCGATTGCAGCATCTTTTTTCTATAAAGCAATGACGAGCACGGAAGAATAGACGCAGTCGTTCCGGCTATTAGTGATCATAGGAGCCAATAGTCAAGGACAAACTAATTTTGTTAATTTGCACGCAGGGGCATTTTAAGAGAAAATTTATCGCTTTGCTATGTCGTTTCGTCAAATATACGCACTTTTTTCTTACCCCTTCAGCGGTTAATCGCTTTATTCATGATTTTTTTTTCGTGTTGTCGGATTGATCGTTTGGAATTTCTGGAAAACGAGACTGATTATCGAATGAGTTTCTGATGCGACGGGCAATTTTCGAAACTATGACGTTGGTGTGGCGAAAATTATATGATGGTCGCTAAAAATTGCAATATCTTTTTGTTGTTGTTTACGTCGAAGTATATAGAGGTTTTTGTGCAATTTTAGCAGAAGCAAACTGATTTCTGTAGAGCCGTGATTGAAATTTAATAATAGACCTGATATACCTATAGTGTCTATAGGCTTTCATGTGATAAATTGTAATGAGAGTATAATATTGAAACGGAAAGGGTCACGAAAAAAGAAAAGTAACATGTGACTAGATATATTTTTGTGCTTTGCGAGTTTTTTGAACTCAAAAGTTTGCTTCTGTAATTCGCGCGATACAACAAAATATTTTTCTCAGGCAGCTTCAAAGGATGTGTAATATGTATAAGAATGTGAATAATCAATGTGAAAAGTTTTAATATCTCTTATTTTTATAATATATTGTATCCACACATTATTAAACTGTAATTTTTTGGTGGTAAACCTTATGGGAAATGATATATATCGAGATATAAGTATAAAATTTATGATTCTTTTGTGTTCAAGACATTTAAAAAAAAAACTCTTTTTTATTAGCAAACTGTCTTTGTGAAGAAGAGAAATAAAAATACGAAAAATCTCTTGTTTTACTACTTATAGATCAATTCCGACAAACATAACCGTTTGTTGTCGAATGGATTCGAATAAATCAACAGATTTTTTTCGAATATTAAAAACAGAACGATATCGTCGATCACGTCAACAAAAATATTTTTATTTCACCGTTTTGTCACAACTACATATATACATTTCCATAGCTCAATTCACTTAAAATTTTCAGAAAGAAACCACAAAAAAATTGCACTCATTTAATATACCGATAAGTGTATTACCGATTGGCGACAAATAAACGCCAACACGTGTAGATGTATACAAGCGCATTACACAACTCGGAATCATAATTACGGCGATCATCGGCCACTATGTAGCATCTCGAGCATTATGTGCATACATAAATATCTAAGTACCGCGATAAAATGATGGGCACTGAATAATATAGCGACTCGTGTCTGTCGAGCTGACGTCAACGAAGTGTTGGCGAAGATTCTCGATGTACTTTTCTCGCGCTTTCGGAGCAAAAAGAGGATGTGACTTACGTATACATGAAATCCTGAAAAATCGTTACATCGGTAACAAAAAATATGAGGAAAATTGAAATTTCAAAACTTTTTCTGATTATAAAGCAAAAGAAAATCAGACATTTAGAAATATCTTCTACACAGACACATTTGCAGTGATATTCAAATGACAGTTAATAGTGGTCATATACATAATATACGTGCATATTTTAGTCAAACTAATTATAAGTCGTTTTTTGTATCATGTTTATCATTTTTCGGTATACATATATATCTGTGATATCATTAGTTTTACTACTTACTACGAGATGGCCAAGCCTTCGAATCATGGATTCAGCTCAAGTTGTTGGATGTAGAAATATAAAGAAAGCTACAATATTAGACCTTAAGGCTCAAAAAAAAAAACGGAAGTTGCGGTCATTTTTAGCTTTATTTTAAAAAAAGGCCTTTGCAAGGAATCAAATTTTATTAATTTTTAAAAAGTCATTTTCTTTAGTTTTATTTTCTATTTTTAAAGTGATATTTAAGTCTTATCAAAGACAAATGGTTACCGTTTTAAGAAGAGGCATTTTTCAAGACTTTTTTCAAAATAAAGCAAAAAATGTCTAGAACATCAGTTTTTTTTAGCTCTAGGGTTTAATATTACAGTTTTCTTCATATTTCTACATCAAAAAAATAAATAAATAAAAAAAATAAATAAAATGTCTAGAACATCAGTTTTTTTTAGCGCTAGGGTCTAATATTACAGTTTTCTTCATATTTCTACATCCAAAAACGTATGACAAAGTTTGAGTCGAATTCCATGATCTAAAGGTCTGACCCTCTCCTAATTAGTATTATTTAGTTTTTTATTTGAAATTATTGAAAGTTAGTGTTTAACGTTTAAGTGAAAATTGTACCTTAATTTATGTTTCAAATATTATTATATTAAAAAGATTTTTAAAATTGTATGCAGCATACACGGTTTTATACTTGATGTTTTTAAACTGCATATATTTATTTATATTTATAAAACAATAATAATAATAATTACTATCATTATTACTACATTACTATTCTTTCATATATATATATAAGTTAACACTCGTTGTAAGCACATCCTTTATCTCTTTTATCTAAGACAAGTTCAAACGAGTCATAGAACAAACTGACAATTTTTCGCAGAACCATATATCATTTATATTACCATACAATCTCTATAATTTGAACTTGATCTTAGAATGCAATTCTTTCTGCTGACGCATGTGATTCAACCGAAGCGTAAGGGTACAACGGAAAATAATGATAGTGCATTCTACGAAAAATTAATAAGGAAAACGATATAGCGATGGGACTGAAATACTGATTAACTTTTTACACGAGATGGGTGGAAATGGCTTTTTTCGTAATTTTAAAAAGAAATTTCAGATTAATTATACTCGACGTTGTTGTTACGCAATTGCATATTAAATAAATTTCTGTCGTCATTAATGTAAAGTAACGAAAGTAAAATCGTTCTATACCTAACGTGTAAACTACTCAACACGCATGTTTTCTCAGATTATTCGAATTTTGCACTTACTATAAGAGGCTGAATTCCGGATTACAGCTCGAGCGTTAGTTTTATTTTTATGAAGTATTCGTAAAGAGCTACTTTTTCAAATGCAAATCATTTTACTCTAGACATGTCTACATGAAATTATCATCAATATGCATTTTTTTGTCTTACAGCATAAAAAACATCAATATTTCTCTTAATGCTTTGATGATTTAAAATTCAAAATCATATTCCATATTTTACCTGATAATTCGATATATAAGTTTGCTCAGATTGTTTTCTAAAAAATATATTCCCTACAAAAAAAATCCTACCACGTTTATAAACCTATACCAAAATTTGATCCAAATCAAAAACCTCCACCTAAAAACCCATAACTTATCTCTGTCTTCCTCTCTCTCCAACACTAAACCAAAGTGTATATACACCGATCCCGCAGCGTAAAAAGAAAACAAAATTACAGCCCTATTGAGGCGCGACACACTCAAGCTTGACAACACCGCTTATAATTGAAAGTACGGCGATAACGACGACACGGCTATATGCTCATTTGCTTATACCTATACTCAACACATTAATAAGTACCTATATACACTCGTAACTATACGTATATACCGAGGAGGTGCGTATACGTTTCGTAACACTATTATAACCTGCCGCGACGAACACCAATTGAGCTGCTATACTCAGCGCGCACGTGGATAGCCTAATTTTCAGGTGGTCATCGACGACGCGTTGATGATGGGAGACCACGCATTAATTTATAGAAAGTATAATCGATTAGACATTGTGCGATCACGTGCTGGTAAGTAAGTTGGTCAACTCTTTGATTGTATGTGAATATATATATATATATATATATATAAGAGGATTCTCGTTTTTTTTTTCTTTCGTTGTATAGTCTGTATTTGATAATTATGAGTATTTAATTTTTTTTCTTCTTCACTTTTTACGAGAGTTTAAATAGGTCGAGCGGTTTTGAGAACGCGCGTTGTCAAAATTTTTAACGTATATGTGTGTGTATAATAGATATAACGTTGCCTAATGCGGTATACCTATATACATATGGGCTTTGTCTATACGAGAATTTAGCGTATACGAGAATATTACTCAAAAATGGTATGTACGTTCGATTTCGGTCCCTTGAGGGAAAAAAAAAGTTATTTCAAAACTCGGATGAATTAGAATTAATCTTATATTATACAGAATTACTGTCATTATATATTACCAATAAATTATAATTATAACTATACATATATACTTATAATTACTTCAATCCCTATCACAATACTACACACCGATCGGCAACCTTCGCTCGTTCCTCTCCTCGCTCACTTTTTATTACAATTTCATTGATATTACAACCTGTACATATAAAATCCTGCATCTATATAAAATATAGCTAATAAACATTCGTATATATCTCTCATCTCCTTTGTCGTGTATCCTCACTGATCGTTTTTCGCCGTGTGGGGGCTTTTTTAAATTCCCCGCGCATCTTTTCACACCCCATCATTGGGATTCGGCGCCGTGGTTATTTTATTACTCTTGCGATCGCTATGGAATGACAATTATATTCGCCCCCGCAAACGCACTCGTGTATAGCGGTTAATTGCTACGGTTGAAGGTGATCGTCGCGAAAACAATAATAATAATAAGGCTTATATTTGTTTTTGTTATCTGTATATATAAATATATACTATGTCGGTATATAATGCGAATTCTTAATCTATTTTTTGTTTTCATTATTTTTTGCTACGTAAGTACATCTTGAGAATTTTCGAATCAGTATATAGCAAAAACTTTATGATTCGTTGAACGAATCGCTTACCGTAGATTACCTCGTTTTTTATGTTTTTACTGATTAAAAAACTTTACAAAAATACAGAATATCGGAGAGAAAATTGCCGCAATAGGAGTACTACTATATTAGCATAATAATTCGCATTAGAATGATCCATCTTGAATAAAAACTGTCTATCAATCGGTAAATCACTATAGTAAGTAGTATACTTTACCATTAATCAAACGACAAATCCCCTCGTAAAAAGTTTTTACTAAAAACCAAGCCGATCGCACCGTGGTTTATTGGAAAAAAACGTGTAATGTACGCGCACGCATACGAGCGCAAGTTCGTATCGGCCTTTGCACATAGCAAACTGGAAAATCTACCCTATATCCACTTTCATCTGTCTTTCTAGTACATACGGCGTCACCTCGATTCTCCGTGGCCTTTCGTTTCGCTCTTCCATATACCTACATACCAGCTCTTTAATATAACGTTCTATCATTACGTAAACAAACTTTGGCACGTGTAACGATTGCGTATTTTATATTTATCGTTTATATTAGTTGTTACCGGGTTTGTTTACTTCTTTATTTTTTACTGAGAGGTTCTGGTTAACTGTTGGAGTATGTATATAAGAGTGATGATAATTGTTATTGATGGGGTATTATATACCACGTGGTTGACCGTTATTATGCACTTGACATTAACATTGGTCGAGGATGTGTAATTAAATGTTGGATAAGTGTTCATTGCCAGTATATAAGGTATGTAGTATATAAGCGAAAGTTATGGCAAACTGCAAAGTCACTATAAACATTTGTAGCTTCTTATTGTGTATCTTGATGATAATTTATCTAACTTAGGAAACGTTTTCTTATTGTTTCAGGAAAATACTAAATACACGTTTAATCATTAAATAAAATTGAATATTGAATTTTAGGACGGGAACCACCAAACGTGTCGACCAGATTAACACCTGTACGCAAGTTAAATATAGCCATGTTACGTAAAAAAAAGCGAGTTTTTACGCGGATAAAATCAACTCAAAAATTTTGCGATCGAGGTTCATTCGTTTATCCCCTCCAATACTTCACAAACCTCTCTTTTAAATTTTGACGCGCATCTCTCTGATAGCTTTAGTAGGGGAGAGAACTGCACAGTCCCGGCCACTGCTGACGGCATCGAATAACTTATATACACGGTTAGATGTAAAATATTATATTATTAAATGTATTTCGTCTCCTACATTTTAAGTATAAAATATTCACGAAAGTTATACACATTAAAAATAAGTATTGTAATAATCAGCACAGTGTCAAAAGTTACATTTTCGATTTCTCGTTCCTTTTTTATACAGTGAATGTAATTAATATTTATTTTATTAATGATTTTAACTTCTTTAAAGATTTTGAATGAAAAATCATTATAATGACTTTTTTTTGTTCAATTTTTGGTAAATCAATTAGTACTCAGAACTGTAAGTGTATATTATATACATGCTATGACTATGTTATATCAATTATACACTATGTAAATAACGTAATTTTATTATTTTTTATTTTTTCGTTAAAACAATAATAATAAATAAATGTTGTAATGATTAATATGGATATTCAAAGACATTATCAATTAACTTCTTATTACCATTGCATTTTAATTTTACCACACAACATGAAAAATCATCATCTCCAAAAAATGCTATATAGATACCAACATTGAATAACTCTCCGCTATACGATGTATCTTGCCGAATTCTACGTATGTATACCCCCCACATATATATTCGTCAGCGTTTTTCACGCGTGCGTACGCGTAGCTGAGCCTTTCTCATATGGCGCAGGACTGCCGCGTGTCGATTTGGTAATCAGCAATTTTTGTGGATCAAGGTGATCGAGAAGAGAGGCTGTACGCGTGTGTCTGTGTGTGTCTTTCAGGAATTTCGGCAATTTTCCCAAAAGTCATATATGCGAAGACTTAGGTGTATATAATATACTGAAATTGATCGACGCGCAGAGGAATTTCGTAACCCGGAGTGTGTGTGTATGTATGAGTCTCTCTTACATACGATACCGACGAGAAAGTTATGTAAAAAGAGAGTGCGAAGCCCGTAGGGCGTAGGTACGAAATCCTCGTGTATGTGTAAATACTTTTTTTTATATACACGTGTATATGTTTATATATTGAAGATATATACACGTGCGGATTTCAAAAGGTGAGTATATGTGACCATATACATGATGTGCAGTATAGCATACACAGGGGGAAATCCAAGATGATTTGCAGCTTGAGATGTGCAGTGTATGCGTGTATTTATACGCAATGTCGAAGTTTTAATAGCGTTTTTCCCCAAAATTATTTCGCACTTAGGGCAATGTGAGATTCTTTTTTTTTTCTTTTGACCCAGATTCCAAGTCATCGTTAGTACGACGCGAATGGTTATGTGTAATACATACACGTGGTGTGCAATTTTTGGCGTCGTTATGGCAAAGTTTAATGGTGGTTTTTCCAAAACTGTTCTGACGTTTTATGTACGGCTCTCGGTGCACTAATAAAAGAAGAACCGACCGAGAAGAGACATATATAATCGCAAACTACGTGCACACGCCGTTATGACGTTGTAATATTTTGTGAAATTAATGTTTTAACGCGACAACTTGCGCCATTTTTTAATGTTACTTGTTAGTAAACTATATATATGTATAATGGCATGCGTTCCAGTAACTCCGCGGAAAACCCCTTGGAAATGCCTGCTTACAATAAATTGGTATCTCTTGAATGAAAGTCTAAATGAACTCTAAACAGGAAAGTCATTCAGTTAGTTATATCAACATCACATCCAGATGCACATAACGATATTTTATATATATTTTCCAAACATTATACCTTTTTTATATGTGTAAAAACTGTTTTTTTTATTAAAAAACTCTCACGAAAACATATAATCATTATACAACAATACTATAGAGGATATCTATTAGAGGAAGCATTGCTTAACGCGCCAATAAACTTCTATAATTCGCCACCTGAAAAAAACCCACACACACTTATAAAAATTCGCAAATCAATCACTCTGACATATAAACGACACGCCCGTCTATATATAATACTCATCTCTCCCCTCACACACCACATTTCACATTGTATCCCATTAGACACAATTCAATGGCGAATCTTCACCGGTCTACGTGATCGCAACCACGGATACTACTTTCCATATCTCGTGTAATGGTTATGGTGTTTTGTTTACGCGAATGGTGTGTATAATATGCGGAAACGCGACGGCGGAGAGCACAGAAACCGGTTGTCCTCGCCCTACGTGCCATGCACATGTGCGTGTCTTCTATATATACATATATTATATATATATATATATATATATATATATATATGCTTATTAACGCATTTTTGCACGCGCTTTCTGTCTCTCTGTAAAGTATGTTTGGATTTATATTGCGGAGAGGCTTCTTTTTTTATTTCTTATTTTCGGGATTGATTTCATCGATACAAATACGATCAGTGGTCAATGTGAAAACAAGTTGTAGAGTTGCACGACCGGCGTGACTGAGCAGTTTTTCTTTATACCTATACTCTGCATTCTTTAATATTTGTGTTGCTGGAGTATGCATGCATCGTAGCTAATTGCAAGGTATTATTTTAAGTAAAAATTTTTTTTTTCTCTTCCACGTAGGTGAATGGTGAATGGAATCGATGGTCATTTGTGTAATGAGGTGAACACGTATTTGTTCGTGTTAAAATGAATTATAGTAAAAGAAAATATGTCGATTCCGTATATACTGATCGTTTGATAATGAACGTCGAAAAGACAGTGAAATACGTAAATCGTACAAATCGATTAATCAAAGTACAACGTTCAATCATCAGAATGTTTGAATGAATCAACATTTTTTAATTTTGATAAAAGTGAGGAAAAGCTGGCTTTCCTCTAGTTTTAGTTTGCAAATTCTTTTTATGACGTTCCGTGATTAATAGTTGAAGAAAAAGCTTCTTTTATAGTTTTTAAAAATTTTCATTTTCGAAGAAATAATGTGACCAAGACTCTTTTAATTGCACGTGATTTTTCTCCTATTAGGTAGTACAAATAAAAGTAGGAAAAATCAGGTACCTAAAAGATATGCCTTAAAAAAATGTTACCATCTTTTAAGGACAAGGTAGTGCGGAGAGAAGACGAAACAAACGTTTGATTATTGGTAAGCAAACGCTACGAATTACATAAATAATTATTTATTATATTAATGTCGTTTGTATTATTTCTACTCAATAACTTTTAGAACGGTATTTCTAATGTAAATTTCATATACATTTTACCAACATTTTCAGTTAAAACTTCGTATATCTTTTTTGTGAATTTCTGACACCTTTATGGAACAGTATATCATTAACATTTGTTAAAATGATTATAATTTTTATGAATTTTCACATATATTTTCTTTTATAATCATTTAGGTTTATAATAATGACTTCTCAAAAATTGCCTTTCCAATTCATTTTATATAGTTATATCGAATAAAAAGAACAATACTGATTACATTGTGAGCAATTTTATTTTTAGTATCATGATTAAGCTTAAAAATTATTTTTATTTGCCCCGGTCTATAGGAAGTACAATAAATTAAAATCCTACTTAATATATTTTTTTTCCTCATTGGCTACCCCTGTCAACTATTATAGGCACCTATAGACAGTGGGAATGCGATATTATTGAAAAGTTGAATCTCATTAAACCATTGACAGAAGGAAGTAGCACAGAGTAAGGAAAACGCAATGTCTTCCGAAACGATTCTTATAACTATAATATAGGATATGCTAAAATTGTCAAAAAAAAAACCCAAGGGAGACAAAGTCCATAAAATTATTTGCGTTGGATGATGAGAGGCTGACATTCACTCTATGTATACACAATATTTCTGAGGAAAGATAAAAAAAAAGAGTGGTCGGAACAGCGATGAGGTCAATGACTAATTGCTATACGCGCACGCGCGCGTGCCTATAACAGTATTTACTTGGGAACCATTAATAGTTCAAGGTAATACCGTGATTTGGCATTTTCGTTAGAATAGACATTTTATATTGTCGTTGATAATATATTGAACTAATTAACATTTTGATGTGTCTGTGTGTGAGACTATTCGGCTATTGTAATTTTGATTCAACGCATTTATTAAAATTTTACCATACATATATATACGAGACTATTCGAATATTGTAATCACGCATTTAACATACCATTAGATTTTCATTACTTCGATGATTTTTTCATTATAACCAAGACGTTTTAAATCGCGACACAACTTCCGATCAAAATTTTTTTTCCCTATTTTTTAAAATTCATCTGTACAACGTACTACTAAATAACACAACGTTGATCGTCTTTTCTTTGTCTATTACCTAAGTCATCGAAATATTTATGATTTACAGTGCAAAAGGTCTCATGCACGTAAACGGCAAACAACGAAAATTTACAACGTTAGTCTTTCAGGAAAACTAATGCAAAATCGAAGACTATAGTATGAGACGCAGAACCACGAGAAGAATGCCAGAAAAAGAGAACGTATCCGGTGATGCAATTGACGGTGAACGTCGTCCTCTTGGAAAAAGACATACACACGTGCAAGGATGATGCGCAAAGTGAAAAAAAAAACCAGATGAGAATTCTCATCACGATGGGACAACATGTACTCTAATCTCTCGAGAACGTTTCGCGCTTATAGTACGATGTGTATTTCACGTGCACAGTGCACAGAAAAGTCGTCGACCGTCACGTGCAGGTGTGATTTTCATTGAGTTGCAGTTTTTTTTTTTAATGATAATAATTAGCAAAAATTGATAGAATTAATAAAAAACGTTATTTGGTTACATTGAAACCCAGCGATTGTCTACAAATTTATAAAAAAGAACTTTTCTTTTAATCTCAGAGTCGTGTTCCTATATATATATATATATATATATATAAATTTATTTACTTTACCTTGCCAAATAACAATATAAAATCCATATTCAACAATAAATACTACTAATCGCAAAGGCCGCAGCTCGACGCTACAACTTCAATGTCTATATATATGAAAAAATTAATAGAACCGTCGTCCTTTGAGAAAATTACCATGAGATTATTATACGCGAGCGGTACACAGACATGACAATATATATATGTACCCTTACGCGCTAAATATAAACCGGCGCAAATATTAAAAACTAAAATAAACAATCAATCAACGATGCGCATCCTCTAAGCACTGATAACTCAAACAATCGGTTAAGGTCACGACGAGCTTCCACACACGTTATTCCCATCGGTTAAACGCACTTTTTTAGCGGTCACGTCAGAGTTCTTGAATTTTCCGTTGTGTTGGTTTATTTTATACGTTACCGAAACGTTTGTATAGTAGTAAATAGCGATTTACTTTGCACGGAAGTGTCATATATATATGGAATACAAATGAAGTTATTTGTAGGTGTCAGTTTTATTTATAATAAGATATATGTAGGATATAGGGAGATTTGAGATAAATTATCGTAAAATATATGGTAACAATAGAAAGATATGCTCTTGTGCTGCTACTCACACGCGTTTTGTTCATGAATATGCAAGGGTACGCACGTATAGGTATAATTATGAATAATGGCGCGTATAGGAGTTGCTTATAATAAAATGATGATATAAAAAATTAAAACGCAATTAGTCGTGTTCAGGATACCAATATATATGGACGTCAAGCTTTCTGCGGATTTATGTTTTTTTTTTATTAAACGGCAATTTTGTATGTTATATATACGACTTAAATTAAATTACATGCGAACTCTCCATGTGCAAGAAATAATAATAGATTACACTAAAAGACGTTTACCGGTTAAAAACGAACCAATTGGCGAAAATTTATAAATTTTACGAATTTTCCGCTCTATATTGCGTACTGCGTTCCGAATGCGGCAGCTATGGAACACCCTGTATAATGGATGTGATAGTTCTAATGTAAAAAAAATTATTGTTATATAATTCTAAGGGATTTGACAAGATATAAAAAAAAATTTTCAAGTTTCACTAGGAAAATGTTTTTTTAAACCTTAACTTGTATTTCGGAACTTTGATTCTTTTGTTTTTATTTCTCTTTTTTTATTCTAGATCCTAGTAAAATCATAAATAGACGTAAAATAGCACGTTGAATAACAAGGGGAAAAATGAACTATTTTATTTTGCACTGACTTAGTAGAGTTTCTGACACACTTTCGAACAGGTTGGAACATATAATTTTCAGCTAACAAAACATGTCCACCAATTTCCGGCACATTAACGCCTTATCACAGTATATAAGGACGTTTTAGTAGATTGTACACAACACTTAATACAATAAAATTTAGTAAAAACAAAATAATTTATTATTAATAATGATTAAAAATAATTAAGCACACAGTTACCGAAAATTAAGATGAAATATGGGCATACTTTAGCATGGTTTAAGACATAGAATTTTCAATCATTAAAAATAATATCATTATAGATAATAATTGATTATTATTATATTATAACATTTATAATAATTTGTTCTAATAAGATTACGCAAATATACTACACTATCGCGTAGCTTAGTACAGAAATATACGAAAATGTGTCGTACTATGCACACCTATTGTGAATAATAAAGCAAAATACGTTTTCGATGGCTAGCAATGATTTGCGATACAATATGGCAAAATGTGCCAAACTGCGTTGAGCCAGTCCACAGTTTGGCATACTTTGAGATACTTTAGCATGACTTCACACAATTTGACATACTTTTGTATCCCATGGCACAAAAACTTTTTTCTATTAGGGTAGTCAAAGTTGGAGCACAAAACGTTGAAACGTAGAAGAAAGATAAAAAAATTATAGTTAGTGTTTGTCATTTGTTACGTAAAGATAATGTTTAACAAATATAACAGTATGCTCTTTAAAGGAAATTGTCATTTTTTAAAGGATTTTAACGTAAAAATAATAGTCAATTAAGGTAACTGTACATAAGTCATCATACCTATATTTTTGTTATTCTGATTAAATTTTAATTTTCAAAATTTTAGTTTACTGCTCTTGAGATTTTTAAGTTCATTTTATTTAAAAGTTTAAGTTTTTTTTTCAGAAAAAGAACAGTTGAGTGCTTACAATAACTATATCATACAAATTTTCAAGTGGCGAATAAAAATTTATTATTTTTTATTTTTCCATATCTTACCGTCTATCAAAATCGAGCCGAATCCATCGGCAAATAAAAAACGGCAGAGCAAATAAAAACTTGAAAAACTCGATTTTTGGACATACGGTAAAAAAATTAATTTTAAGTCCAAAACAACAAATGCATCTCCTAAAACTAATTAAAACACGTTTTTCTTACATTAAACCTTTTTTTCCACGAACAATATTTGGCAATAGAATAGCGAAAAAACCGCTAAGGACCTAAGAAATAGTACTTTTTTTACCATTACTTTACAGGATTTGACTTTACACGAAAATGTTAAATGTAAAAGTTATAGATAAAATTAAAACAAAACTTTTTCCTGTTGAAAATTCTTTTCTACGACTGATTCCTGATGAGTGAAATAAAAGAAAACGATTTTTAATGCCTAAATGTACCTGAAATGGTCAATTTTCAAAGGCTTGTAGCTTAGCAGGATTTGATTTTATACAAAAATATTAAATACTAAAGTTGTAGATAATATTTAAACAAAATTTTTTCACATTATATATAAAACATATATAAATATTTATATATAAAATAAATTCCTGACGAGTTAGATCTATACAAACGATTTTTTACATATTAGACAGCGGGGAGTTGGCGCGCAAGGGGGTGCGAACCCCCTAGTTCCATATCTTACCGTTCCTCAAATTTCCATTAATAATTTTGTTATCTACAGTTTTTTAAGTTATTTTGAATAAAATGCAATGTAACTTGTAGAAAAGCTGAAAATTTAATTAGAATAACAAAAAAATATGATCTAGGCACCTGTTGCGCGCGCGATTTTGACATTCTCATAAATTGATAAGTACTTATTATAAAGGAACTATTATTAGGCGTGAAATTCGAATACATATATTACAAGAAAAAAACAGGGTGCATCAAAAGTAATATTGACAACCATCGACGTCAAAATAAAAAAAATAGGTTTTCGGCAAATTTCAGACACCACATTACCTAATAGACCAATTTACGTTATCGAAGTTTTATCTCTATTTAAAGTTTCTGATAAACTGTAAAGTGCTTTATGAATTTTATTTCAAATTCACTTTACTACTTCTGGGTGCTAAAATTGTTAGAGTCAGTATAAGTTAATTTTATTATATAAGTATATGGATAATAAATTAAAACTAGTCTTTTTTGAGTTTGACAATAATTCAATTTGTATTTTTCAAATTATATTATATTTTAATGCCGAAAAAATAGAAGCACATTTTATAAAGATATAAATATACAAATCTGTACAATAAAACATTCAAAATAACAAATATAAATAAAAGTAAAACTCAACAATGTTTCCTTACTAGATATGCCTCAGATATATGTATGTAATAATACACATGCTAAATATAAACATTGTTTTCGCTAAAAGATTCACTATTGTAAATAAAAACTATCAGATCTTTTCTCCTTGTAGTAAATAAAGTCTATCAATTTTGCTCAATTAAAATTATCATAGTCAGGTACTAAACAGTAAAGTACTTTTTTTAAATATAAAAATTTATAACATACCTAATTTAATCTAAACATTTACTGTGATTCTACATCAGGCACTTTAAAAAGGCTTACTTATTTAGTCTTACGTTATGGACGGACTATATCGTTAGAATGCACATTATCACTTGTAAAACACACATTGATCATCTAATTTCCTAAAGTGAGACTCACAATATTGAACGTTATAGTTAATTGACTCAGTTAAGTGCGGCGAGATATAGTCGTGAAAGCAATAGCAACACACGATAATCATCTCAATGGATGAAAAATAATAACTATACCTAGTAAAAAATTCCCTATCTACTGAATGTAATATAAACAAAAAACAACGGCAAAAATAGCATCTATCGAGTGACTAAAATCGTTAACTTTGGAGTTATAGTGACCATAGTGGAATACTTGGATATAATTTTCAGTTGTCAGCCATGGATTGCTACCGTCGTCGAAATACATTGGACATTGGTCTCGTTCTCTTTCGTATTCCTATAAAAAACATATATTTTTTAATATATAACTTTTTACTTTAATATATTATATATATTTCAATTAATAAACCTACCACTAAGTCTAGAGCAACTGCAGCACCCTCAGTATAATTCCAACTAGTTACGTCTTGCTTGATATCACAGTATGGACCGATCGCTTGCGACATGAGAACGCGATTCAAGTCAGCTCTTTGGTATACCCAACAGTGATACTTGCTGTAGGGATCGAGTTCGTCATACGTAATTAAATATGATTTCAAATTTTCCTTATAATAACCGATGCACTTCATTTTGTAATCCGGTAGACCTAAAGTTTAAAAATTTCGAAATATTTTAGAATTATATGGATTATTTTATGTAAGTTGAAGATATTGCAATAATAGGTATTCTTACTGTAAATGTCGACCGGACGTCCTAAATGATCAACCGATAAACAATAAGTTTCATCAATGTCAATTTCTTTTTGGTCAGTATCACATACTGAAAAATCAGATATATTTTGTTTACAATAAATATTTGGTCGAGGCGTGTCCGTTACACCACCCAAAATTCTCGTTTCAAAAAGTACGTCTCCTTTTTGATGGAACATAAATTTGCCAGCTACTGGACACCTTATAGGAACTGGGTCTTTGGCTTAAAAAAAAAAAGACAACCATTGGTCTAAATAATGAAATTATTGATAAGCACGAAATGATAAAAAAAATATAAATGCATACCTAAAAATAAATCGTATTTCCATTCGACTTTGTTTTTGAACTGTACATATGAACATACAGTATGGAAATTATCTTTAATTACTGCTAATCCTTTCCTATATCTAATTATATTGTGGTGTTGAGGCACAAAGTCGAAGCAGACGTAATCCTTTTGACTATAAAAAAAATATTAACCTTATAAAATAAAATTACGTAAAATTATTTGTACTCAAGTAAAAATAAATCATTTACCATCCGTCTACAGTTAACCGCGCCATCATGTACCGCGAGTCTCTGTGCTCGCGGCACGTATAAATTGTTCTCCTGTATCTTCCCTCATCAGGATACCAAGTTTCGATGATATGAGTTTCATTGATGAAAACGTCAGCATCGATGTTAGCAGTGTTGATCCAATTTCCAGACATGTTTCGCGGCAATCGACAAAGCGGCTCCACGACTTCAGATTTCACTGGAGTTACGTGTAAGCGTTCAGGACTTTTTTCTACCGTTTTTAAGGTGTTGCATTCAGCTGTTATCGAAACACCAATGTACAAATCGTCGTCACGATTTTTCAAAAAACAACGATATTTTTCGTCCTTTCTCGATTCCTTTGTATTTGCAACTGCAAAGAAGTGATTTTTTTCCACAAACCAATCCCCCAAACAACTGTATTCAACCACTAAAAATTATAAATATTGTTGTCACAACAAAATAAAGATTTTTTTAAATTTGTTAAATTTATGATAAAATGAAATAACTTACCTCCATCAAAAGTTCCTTTCATACCAGCACATTCTTTATAAGTAATATTGAATTTTTGATTAGTTATAAAGAATTGTGTTCCTGGGGTTTGACATGAACGAATTTTAGCCTCTGGGTTGTTGCACTCTCCAGTAAATCTAAACCGATTCTATTGAATAAAAAAAAAAGAAATATAAGATTGCAATTTACTTATAATATTATCATAAATTTTAATTTATCTATGAATGTATACCTGATAAGCAAATTGCCAAACACCTTCAAGAGAAGATCTACAATTCACAGGTACATAATTTTCTGAAAATAAAGTGATCAATTGTTGGTCCACACGTAGCCCTCTGCATACATTTTCTACAGATGGTTCCATGCCATATGGAAGATTCACACAACTCACTAAAAATATAATAAGTAATGATTAATAAACATCTTAGATACAGAAGTATAAAATATTGAATCAGACTACGTTGGGTTTTCTTTTGTATCGTGCGACTTACTTTCAAGTTTTTCCAAGACATTGACAGTTCGTACTATAAGTTTAACGCAGTGATAACAAACATCTCTTTGAAAAACAAAAGTATAATTTGTATGATACTCTTCTTTCATGTCCACACAAGATCCCCTATTAGTCATTGTTTCTGCATTAATTTCAGTTAAAGTATTTTCTCCATTTTCCCAGGAAAACCATGCACCTCGAATTATCAATGGAATTTGACATGAACTTTTATCTTGTACACTCAAAGTAACTGAAAATAATAGTAGTAAAATAAATTATTTATAATAGTAAAAATGCAATCATTAAAATAATGACCTGTCTATTAACTAATATAAATAACATTCTCTTCTAAGTTATTTTATGTTTTTTTTTCTTTAGTATTTACAACATTGGAATGAATTGCACAAGAATCGGATGATTCACTAGCAATCAGTAAATTAAATTAATAAGAAACTAATAAATATCTATAAGGAAAAACTGTTATCATTTCTTCTTTTTCACAATATCATCAAGCTACGTCAATCATACTAGTAACATTAAACAAGATGATAAGTAGAAAACATTAATGAGCGATTAAATAAAAATTTTCATTCATCAATTACTCCAATAATTATTAATTAACATAGGTTATAAAAATTCCACTCACCAAACGAGAAGATAATTACCGCGAATGCTAAAAATTTGACCACTGCCGGCCCCATTTCTTCCCGACTATCTTCCCGCAGTCAGTAGCCTATTTAGCTACTGCCACAACTTATATATACTTATACGAGTCAAATGTCAAATTCCACGATCGGAGAGTGAATAACAAACACTGTGCTCAGTTAACGCCCAACATCATATTGCCGCCGCTGCCACTGCTGATCGCGAGTGCTGACGACAAAACAAAATATCTGCGGGTGGGCGCGTTCGCATAATCACGCGCTTGTCCAGATTTGAAATCACCGCCGACCGGAGGTGTCGCGCACGCGTGGATCAGCCTTGCGCTCTGATACGGCGGAAGACGGCTTCACGGGAGCGAAAACGTGGTTCGTTCTTTTCCCTCGACGCTTCTCCGGTTGAACGATACTTGGACGACAAAATGGTGCAAAAGAAGGTAAATCTTGAGCGATTCTGGATAGCATCGATGCATTTTATGATGTGATTAATTGTTGTTGATGCATTAAGTGTAAATGATTATGCCGGCGATATGGATGCGGGAAAAAATTAGTTATTTAGTGTCTGGTTAACCTAAAAAACAAAACGTGATCGTTACCTACTGTGTGTATGGCCTCGCGCTCGTGTTTACATATTCTTTAGTTTTAGCGTTAACTGACTTCATCTAAGAGTACAATAATGCGAATTAATTAGTATTTACGTGGAGTAAAGTTTGGTGCCTAGTTTTTCTTGTGTAATTTTATTAGGTTTTTTTTATGCATGTTACTGATACCATACCTTGCACTTGGTACTAACTACTTGACTACTTCATACAGTACTGTACAGGCCCTTTTGAGTATCTTAATTGTATCAAGGTTAAATTGTTCTTATTAAGACATTAATTGCTGATATAAGTTATAAACATTAGATTTGTTAAGATTTTTGTCTAATATTCATGTGCTTATTTACAGCCTAAGAAGAAGGTAGGCAAGAAGGTAGCTGCCGCTCCTTTGGCAGTCAAGAAAGTTGAACCCAAGAAGCAAACCAACCCGCTTTTTGAGAAGCGTACCCGTAACTTTGGCATTGGTAGGTAATTTAGTCCAGATGGATACTTTGAAAAATTAAAAATAGTATGTTTGATAATAATTGTTCAATCTTATTATAGGCCAGGATATCCAGCCTGACAGAGATCTTAGCCGTTTCGTCAAATGGCCCAAATACATTCGTATCCAGAGGCAAAAGGCTGTCCTTTCAAAGAGGTTGAAGGTCCCTCCCCCAATCAACCAGTTTACTCAGACCCTTGACAAACAGACCGGTGAGTATTTTATCAATGACTTAAACATAACAATTTTTCATTTGAATTTGCATTAACAAAAATATTTTCATTTTAGCCACACAGCTTTTCAAAATCTTGGACAAATACAGGCCAGAATCTGCTGCTGCTAAGAAGCTGAGGCTAAAGGCTAGGGCAGAGGAGAAGGTTGCCAAGAAGGAAGATACCCCCACCAAGAGGCCAAACACTCTTCGAAGTGGAAGCAACACTGTTACAACTTTGGTTGAACAAAAGAAAGCTCAGCTGGTTATCATTGCTCATGATGTTGACCCAATTGAGGTTTGTTTACTCCTTAGTTATTATTATTTAATTATAATAAATACTTCAAAGAAAATTAACAATTTTTTTCTCTTTTATAGATTGTTCTATTTCTGCCAGCCCTTTGCCGTAAAATGGGTGTACCATATTGTATTGTCAAAGGCAAGGCTCGTCTTGGACGCCTTGTTAGGAGGAAAACCTGCAGTGCAGTAGCTCTTACACAGGTGTGTATAATGTTTTTTTTCTAGCTTTTGCATTTTAAAACAAATTATTCATTGTTATTTATCTTTAAATGATGAAGAAAATAGAGCCAATCCAATGATTGCCTGTGATATATTCTATTTTACCTGATATTTAATTAAAAAATTATTATTTAACAAATTATATTAACTAAGAGTATTAGAATAAATTTATTTAATGCATTATTTTGTATTTTAAGGTCGACTCTGGAGATAGAGCTAACTTCACCAAGGTTGTTGAAGCTATCAAGACCAACTTCAATGACCGTCATGATGAGATCAGACGCCACTGGGGAGGTGGTCTCCTTGGTAGCAAGTCTGCTGCTAGGATAGCTAAGTTGGAGAAGGCGAAGGCAAAGGAACTTGCACAGAAGCAAGGTTAATTTTACGTTGTCTGTGATTTTTATTAAAAAAAAAATTTACATCAATAAAAACAGACAATTCTGGTAAAATTCGTTTCATTTTTTCACAACCATAACATGATTTAAACTTACAAATTATCTGTACATTTTTTGACTTATGGCTTAAGTCTTACATTCTCTTTTTAATTAGTTTTTCCAATCTTTTAATTCTACCAGCTTCGTGTTCCGGACTTTCTGGTACAATACTTCCCGCGAGGTCACTCGAGGCATCCGCATTTATTCGTTGTTTAAATTCTTCTATTAGTTGAGCTTGTTCCGTTTTTCTAAGGCCCTGAAAAAAATATTTCATTTACAAATTTAATTAAATTATAATTCATCGATCGTTATAATGACTTCATACTTTCATATCCAATATCTTTTGGAATTCTGGAATTTTGAGGTCTGGCAACAATTTTCTACACTGTTCAGCAAAAACACTTGGAGAGTCTGTTTGTGACATTACGATTTTGAGTATCATTTCGGCAGTCGTCATACCCTTAATTACAACCTGAAAAGATTAAAAATATTGATAATGCATTTATTTTTTTGCGTATTGCTTTTGAAAAAAGATTTGTAATTGTACAATACCTTTGTGTAAGTAGCTGGTGCTTTTCTTTGAATTTGGCAACCTACAGATGGAAGATCCAAAAGGGCAGTTTTTAACATATGGACATCTAATAGCAGTTGTTCAGCCCCTACTGTACTAAGAGGCTTACACTTGAACAATTGTTGAGTTAACTTAGGTATCAAAGAACTGCAAATAATATTTTTAAATATTATGTTGATTTTCAATAAAACATAATTAAAGTGATCATGAATTACATACCTGACAAATTTAACACATAGTTGTGTAAAATATTTTCTACAAGAAGACAGTTGATCCCTGATAGATGGTATGGTTTGACGAAGATGAGCAAGAATGGTACTAACATAACTACTTTGATCACCAACACTCTCAATTGAACTCCACTGCATCTATTTTAATAATGAATGAAATTAGTTATAATTTTCTAAAAACTGGCATAAGTTGAATTACATACTTTTGTCATGGCATTTAAGGCAGGTTCACATGCTAATTCTAAATCTTGTACCAACAATTGAATACAATTTGATATTACTCTAAAATAATGTATTTATAAATTATAAAATAATAAAGATAGTATAAGTTATATGTAATTTAATCGTAATAAATTAATTAGTTACCCATGGAAAATATCTTGTTCCTGTGATAAATTTATTTTATCTGCATAGATTTTATCAGTCTTTAAACGCAATTTTTCTTCTAGTTGCTGCGTAGTTTCAAGGCAATATTCTGCTGTAGTCAAAATACTAAAAACGATTTAAATTAGCTTTTTCCATTTGGTATATTTTTTGTAAAATCACATTTATATTTTTTATTGAGCAACACAAACCAGCAAATACGAGCTTGCTCTTCCTTACTAAATCTACTGCTTTCTCCTTCTTTCAAAAAGCTTTGAAAATTCTGCATAAATCCTGAAGTTGATAAATCTCGAAATTCTCGCGTAATACTACTAACACTCGATCCGATACTAGCACCACCAATTCTTAAAGAAACAAATTAGAAAACTTTAAATTTATTTTTTGTAATCATCACGTAAATTTAAAATTTCATAAAAAGAAATATAATTTGTTTACTTTGGCAAATTATTTTGCAAAATTTTCATTGCGTATTCACGTAAATATTTTTGAAAAGTCTCAGCCAAACTGAGCATAATGGCTCCAGAACTAAGTTGTGTACATTGAAGCATGCATTTCTTATAAAATACAAAAAGATCAGCACATGATGAAAGAACACTACTTGCACCTTCTGACCCTTCATATGCTTGTGCACCAGGTGGCTGTGCTTTACAATCTGCCACGAATTTGTCAATAAGCTCAGACAAGTTTCTATCTAAACTCTCTATGTAAATGTACAAATATGATTCAAAACATTTCCCAATCAAATTGGCAAATGGAGATGCTGATGGTTTATCTTGTTCCACCTTTGAAAATTAATATTTATTATAAATTAGTGATTTACAAAATAAAATAAAAATTATAATTATTTTTACCTTTTCTGTACTTTCTTCTTCAAACGGATTTCCTGGTACAGTTTCATTCGTTGTTGATACAATTGCTGCAGGCTTTTTAACTTTCTTGTTTGAGTCTTCTAATGTAACACCAGTGAATCTTTTGGCCAGCAAATTTTCAAAATTGGAAGTTCTTTGAATGGCGTAGAGTAATAATTTGACGTCAATTTCCGATACACGTTTATGCATCAGTTTAGAAAGGTCTTCGCGAGTTATCTGACAGAATTGAACGGCTATACGCTCAGATACTTCCCAGTCTTGCGGAAATATGGTTCCGAATTTTGATTCAAAATCCAGTAAATGTTTTTTAATCCACGCATACCGCCGATCGATCTTGTCCAACCAGGCAAAATCTTGATTCTCATCAAATAAGTGAGTGTATTCTTGCAACTGCATTGATACAAACCATGTTAACAGATCTTTCCTAAACAAAATTTAAATTTAAAAATTAATAAATAAACTTTGTTTATATTCTACTTTAAAGAATGTTATATTGAATTTCTGAAAGCTTACTTGACTTTTGGATCTAAAACAGAAAGCACTAAACATCCTTCTGTCAATTGAGCAAAATGCTTAGGATTCTGACCTGTAAAAGCTTCTTTAAAATCAGTTGATATCTGTTGAGCTAACTCAACGTGAATTTGTTGCACCTATACAAAAATTTATATTTATTTATCAAAATATAAGTTATCTATATCTATAAATTTTTTTAAATGTATTATACCTTATCTGATAGTTCTTTTATTTGAGGTATATCCATATACTCGTTAAAGTGTTGCATCACTTCGCTAATAGCTTGTAAAGGCATTATAATTTCTCCATATTGTTTCTTTTTTGTTAAATCTCTGCAAAAATTTTACATTATTATTTAATTTATTTATCAATATTTTTAAAAATAAAAACAATGAAGTCTTACTTTAATGTCTCAACACCGTCAACCAACATATGTACATGATTTAAGGCAGTGATAGATTGTGTGAGATTTTTTTTTGCAAAATCAAGTTGCTTTATGTCTCTTGTAATCTCTTTGACAGTTTCCTCCGACTGCTCAGCTTTTGTTTTAATATCCTTGATGTGAACAAACAACTGCCTTATGGCCTTCTGTGCATCTTCTAGAGCTACCTTTCCATCTTGACTACTTGTAGTTTGGCCCCGCACTAGAGTACGAATTTCTTTGTCAATGCAATGAATCTCTTGTTCCATCTTACCAATAACATCATCTATGTTGGAGAGTGATTGTTCAGTAGGAAACAAGGAATTAATATAATCCACAGCATTGAAGTCTGGTTGGTCCAATGGATCATTGCTCGGAATCACCTGGAAACATTACGAATATTAAACTTAATACCTCCACAAAATTTGAATCAAAATAATTGTTAATTAGTAAAATAAAATAAAATAATTTTCTTCACTATTTAATGACATAATAAATAAATACATAATATCAATATTTTTAATGATTTTATCAATAGAATACAATTATTTTAGATGTAACCAATATGTTTAGAAACTATAAAAGTTTATTATAAAATATGCACATAAATTATGATAAAATCATTAATTAAGTATTCATGTTAACCTTTTCTATGACTGCTTGCACGCTTGGTGGAAAATTGTACATTGTCGATTGCAAATCGTCGAAATTCTCATCGTCTGCCCCCGCCATCGTAAGAACGAAACGAAATCAATCAACAACGATACAATCAATGTCCAGCGACGTTTTAACCATGCACAGATGATTATCGTTTCCTAATTAGCGGCTAATTTACTTCCGATTCAAACCGAACCGGAGAGAGTCTTATATGTCTATCTACTCGCACAGGTAGATACTAATTGTTGTCACGTCAACAATGCTCCGGTTCGTTTCCGCTCCGTTTCTGTCTGCTTGTTGATAAATAAACTGGTTACTCCTAGTGATATACCTAGAGACCTATAGCGAGATGTATTGCGATTGTTCCGTTCCTTCGGTCTTGCAAAATACGCGCGTATATTTCATATAGTTTGGTACTATAGAGCAGTATAAGTTACCAGGAAACATACAGATGTAATTACTATAGTATAGAATTCGCGAATTTCGATGCTGGAACAGAAAACGCGGCTGACTTATCAAAAATAGAGTCTGTTCAGCGCCGGTGTCGTGTGTTTGTTTATACACGTACAAAACGTACAGTATACAATATATAAGGTTAAACCACGACAAAATTTTACTTATCCTTTAAATTTTTAAAAAGCATGGACGGATACGAGCGCATAAAGGAGCCTGCGCTTTTTGTTGGTGATATCGACTGCGACGATGGCAACATGGATCTCGGATTACCGCCAACATCCAGTGAAGAATATATTCGAAGAGTCATGTAAGTCTGATTTTTATTTATTTTTAGCGTAATATTTTATAGAGGGATGAATTTGTGTTTGTATAGGAATGAAGCACGAAAATGTGACACTGTAGCCTATGCGAAAATTGACGAGAAACGGTTGAAAAAACAGACGTTGAACGTGAAACCTGTAAGTTTATTTTGAAATAAATGTTTAATGCATTTAAATTTTATCTTCGATAAATTTTCATTTTCACAGTTACCTGAATGTGAACAAGCTCCTGAAGGTTGTCGTCCCACTGCAGAGTGGCAAAATAGTCAAGAGAGTGCTTTTTCAGATTTACGATTATACATTTCTCAAATAAGGGATGAAATTGTAAATGAGACACGTAAACAAAAGAGACTAGATAAGGAATTGGTTTGTATATTCACATTTATTAACAAGCTCTATTTTAATGTTACACTTTTTCACCTATTTATTCATTTATAGCCTGATCCTCAGTACCCAAAGGCTTGGATTGAGGCATGCACAGTATCGGAAGGTAATGAAACTCAATATATAGAGCCAACACTCACAGTTATTTTAACACTAAACCAGCCGTCTATTGAACAAGTGCTAGAACATCTTGTAGAATATTTGGAGAAAGAAAACACTATTGAACCACCAATTGGCCGATGGTTATATGCACTTTTAGCTGCATTAGAATTACCACTAGATCCTGATGTATGTTCATTGCTAAGGTCACTAGCAAGGATATGTTCAAAAATGAGATCACAATTGGTAAATCTTTTTTATTTAAGACATTATTTACAAATCAAACATTTTGCACATGTTTTAAATATAAATTATAATCTTGATTGTTCAATAATTTTATAAGAGATTTTGAATGTGTAAAAACACGTTACCACTATTTTTTTTTTCCTTTAGAGTACAGAAAAATATTTTTTCTCATTTCATTCGAAAGAATTGAATATACATGATACACTTTTAATCGTAGAAAATTTTTTTGAAACATGAAAAATAAAATACATTATCATCAATTTTACTGCATTACCAATAAAATACATGTTTATTTCAAATTTTTAGGATACCTCAAGTACTAAGGAAGCAACCTCACTGAATTTGTTTATTTGCATAGTAGCCAGATATTTTAGACAATTGGATTTAGCAGATCCATAAAATTTTTATTGTCTGTTAATTAATAATTAGGATTTTTGATAATAAATAATTTGATTTTTAATAAAAAATAAATATTTTGATATTAAAATTATTTTTCCCTATAATAAATCATTATTATTTGTACATTAAAAACAATAAATGTATAATAAACAAAATGTATTATAAAGAAATCATATTAAGTAAATATTGATTTTACACTTTATAACAAAGCAACCTAATAAAAAATTAAGTATTTCAAACAATAAATTAAGGTATATTCTCCTGCTCTTGCACAATTGCCGTCGCTAACCTTTCCAGGTCATCATAACTAAGCTGATTGACTTTGTGTTGTAGATCTTTTATCGTTTCATTTGCTATTGTTAAGGCATCTCCTTCAGTGTAATAAGTTCGTAACACTTTCAGCATTTCTTCTTTGAACTTATATATTCCACTTTTGCTTTGTGAAGATTGTGGTGCTTTTCTTACAAGCGTTAACTTACTTCCTTCTTTTATTCTTGGATAAAAACTAATTTCTTTTTCATCTGTAATAAAAGTAATTAAATTTAATATAAAACTTTTTGTTCAACAAATTCGTTATTAAATTTATTATTTTTGAAAATAAAAAATAAATTTTTATTCATTATAGCCTTTAAATTTAATATTATTATTATTTGAAAACAATTATGTACAAATTTTTCTAGAAATTGTGTATAATTTATGATTTACCTAAGAGTGCTTTGCCTGCAAGTAGTAATGTTTGGTGAGGCACTTCAATATTCAGACGCTCATTAATCTTCTCCTTCACCTGCAGCACAGTATCTTCAGGTGATATCTGTGCCATAAAATTAGTAAATAAATTTGTCACAGTGTACTTGTTACAAATGCGGTTTATACAAGATAAAATAACAATAATAAAAATTAATGCTGTTCACACTTACATCAAAGATATGTTCCTCTCCTAATAAAACCTTAACATGGATTTTCATGTTGGGTTTTTTTTCTATTTGCACCTTGCCAGTAAATAAAATATCACGCATAAAAAATTGAATTAAAATACGAAAAAAAATTTCTAAACACGATATCAGGAAAATTTACATCTCCTGAAGAAAAGGTTAGACTTTTCGTGATTCGGCATACCGAGGGGGATCAAAAACGATACCACTCCGAAATGTGTCGAAAGCAGAGCTAGATTTCGTGAACGGGACGACTGCCAAACTTCAAGACGCAGGCGCGCTGCTCCGTTTTGCTTAGTCTGCTTTGGAACAACATTATAACAATGGCGGCACTCAAGGAGGTTGTTAATAAAGCGCAAATTCTGAAGCAAGAATGGGCCAAGGCGCCCCGATGCGATCTGAAGAAGTGCGGAGAGCTCCTGAGTCAGCTGAAGGTAAGATTTAGATGTTTTTATTCACTTTAATATGTTTGGAAGTAACGGTGTTTACGAAGTTAACCTCTTTATTTGTGTCAAAATTGTATCGTCATGCTTTAACTTATATTAATTTACTTAAAAGTTAATCAAGATAAAAGCTAAATTATTTTTTTTTACGTTTTACATTGATATGAGAAATATTTTACTGTATTTTTGGTATTAAACAATTCATAAAATTTTTAGGTTGCCCTTACAAGTTTGGCATTCTTGCCAACAAAGGATACTGCTTCTGAAAAGGAATTGCTCATAGCCCGTAAGTAAATTATAATTTTAAGTAATAAAATTATTATTAGAATTTAAATTCTAATTCATTATATATTTTTAAGGTGATATTCTGGAAATCGGAGTGCAATGGAGCATAGCTAACAAAGATATCCCTTCATTTGAACGTTATATGGCACAACTCAAGTGTTATTACTTTGATTACCAGGCAACTTTACCAGAATCAGCGTACAAATATCAACTTTTGGGCCTCAATTTACTGTTCCTACTGTCACAAAATAGAGTAGCTGAATTTCATACTGAACTGGAGCTCCTTCCTGCAGAGTGTATTCAGTCAAATGTTTATATTCGCCATCCAGTCAGTCTTGAACAGTATTTGATGGAAGGATCATACAACAAAATTTTCCTTGCTAAAGGAAATGTTCCAGCAGAATTATATACTCTCTTTATTGATATCTTGTTAAATACTGTAAGGGATGAAATTGGAGCTTGCATGGAAAGTGCCTTTGACAAGATTTCAATAAAGGATGCAGCTCGTATGTTAAATCTAAATACAGAGAAAGAAGTAACACAATATTGTACTAAAAAGAAGTGGACTGTTACAAAAGATGGCTACTTATACTTTGAAACGCAGAGCGAAAAGAAGGTTGAAGAACCAATACCAAGTGCAGAATTAGTGACTCTTGCTATTGACTATGCAAGAGAACTAGAAATGATTGTATAAATAAAAGTTTTTAATATAAATATTTTGTTTAACATAATTAAATAATTCTAAAAGTATACACATTTTTATACAATTTTGTCATATTGACAATTTCTTACTATGCAATATGATAAAACTAAATAGTTTATAACAAAATTTGCAATTATTAAAATAAAAATTGAAACATCAACGTTTTTTAATAATATTGTCAGTTATGTACTTTCACTTTTAATTTTATTTATTTCAGCTAAAAAAAAAACTTATTAATAATAACTAAAAACGATAACAATTTATTGTTATTCTGATTTTTCTGTAACATGAATAAAATAATTTTTAAAATAGTATTCTATTTTTATCTATGACTTCAACTTCAAGACCCAGTTAATTTTCAACAATTTTTATAATTATAATGGTTGATAATTTTTTGACGATTCTAATTGTTTAAATAAATTTTCAATTTTTCTTTTAAAATACGTCAACGAATTATATTTCAAGTTGAAGTTGAACGAAAGGAATGTTATGCGCGCGCATTCATGCGAGCCGCATGGCGGATGGCGCACGGGAAACAAAACAGTAGGGAAAGCTGCGGCTGATCACTGGCGGCTGCTGTTGTTTCCAACCTAAAATAACAACAGTAGAAATTTAATAATGACGGACGTAGAAGAAAAGAAAATTGTCATTGACGCGGAAGACAAAAAAGAAGATCAACGAAAAGGAATATGTTTAATAAAGTCCGAGTATGTATCATTGAATATTTTTATCGATAAATTCAGTGAGTTGTCTCTAACCTCCGATCCATATTTAGTCTTTGATAATGTGATAAATTATTTATATTTAATTAATTGGATTTTAGCGACGAAGTATATATTTTTTTCATAAAACAAATAGCCTTACAAATTTCGGAACCAATTAAATTGAAATATTACTTCATTTATATTTCACATATATAAAATATACTTTTAGGATTTACGATGTAAAAGATTGTATTAATAGCTTATTATAAATTTGCAGATACGTTATTGAAGATAGTATAAGATTATCAAATACTACTGATAATAAAAATACTGACAATACAAAAGAAAAAGAAAACAATGATAAAAAAGATGAAGAATTAGATGGGGAACCACCAAAAAAGAGGGCTAAGGAAAATAATGTCAAAGAAAAACCTAGAGGTCAAAATAAAGGCAGATCAGTGCCATTTAAAACTTTAAGGGAAAACAATCTTTGTCCCTGGATAGCAGATTTAACTGTTGAAGAAGATAGAAAATGCTCTAACAATAAATGTACTTTTATACATGATCGAAGTCAGTATTTAAAAATAAAACCAGAAGATATTGGAACTGAATGTTATACATTCGAAGTAGCAGGAAAATGTCAAAGAGGTGCAGCATGTAGAGTGGGATCCAAACACACTTCTCCAGAAGGTTATAATATTGTTGATAAAGAAAAATATGAAGCTTATCAAAAGTTACCTTCTCCAGTAAAAAATCAAATAAATAAAGAAATTTTAGAGAAGCTAAGAAAATATAAATATGACTTTACTAAAGCAGAAACAATTGCTAAAAAGTACAATTGGGTAAAAAGTGACTTCTATTTATTTATATTAAAAACATTTTAGTTTAAAATATTCATGATCAATAGAGATAATTTTTCTTCTTTACAGAAAACAAATCAGAAGTTTGACAAACCAAAGAAGAAGCTGTTTGATAAAGCTGAAGAAACTGCTGATAAAAATATTAAAGTTCCAGTAGAAAATTCAGAAACCAAGACCACTGAAGCTTCAGAAAATGAGAAAAAGAAAGAAGAAAAAATTGGACCCATTTTAGATACAGAAGAAGTAAAGCTAAAGCCAGCAGAAAAGAAAAGGATAGACTGGAAGGATAAGATCATGTTAGCTCCTCTAACGACTGTAGGAAATTTACCTTTCCGTAGGATATGTAAGGAATTTGGTGCAGATATAACTTGTGGAGAAATGGCTCTGGCACCTAAAATTCTGAAAGGAGCAAGGGAAGAATGGGCCTTAATTAAAAGGCATGAATCTGAGGATGTATTTGGTGTGCAGATAGCAGGAAATAATCCCGGTGTTCTGGCGAGATGTGCTCAGCTTTTAAATGATGAGACAGTGGTTGATTTTGTTGACCTGAACCTTGGTTGTCCTATTGACCTTATCTACAAGCAGGGAGCTGGTTGTGGAATGATGAACAGGTTAAATATATTGGAATCAGTAGTAAAGTCAGCTGTTGAGGTTCTGGACATTCCTTTTACTATTAAGACAAGAACAGGTGTTTATAGGGATAATCCAATAGCTCATAAATTAATGCCCAAGTTCAGAGATTGGGGTGCAGACATGATCAATGTAAGCTCTGTTGCAATTAATTTTATATACAACATTTTTTTAATTTCTTTTCTAACTTACAAATATTGCTATGTTATAGATACACGGTAGGTCACGTGAACAGAGGTATACAAAACTCGCCAATTGGGAATACATTGAGGAATGTGCCCAAGCGGCGACTCCAGTGCCAGTATACGGAACGGGAGATATTTTATCATACGACGACTATCAAAGGATAAGAGATACTTACCCCACAATACAAGGTGTTAGTATTGCTCGCGGTGCTCTCATTAAACCATGGATATTCCAGGAAATAAAGGAAAAAAAATTAATTGACATCTCTGCTAATGAGAGGTTTGATATCCTTAAGAAGTTTACAAAATACGGTCTCGAACATTGGGGATCCGATACGCGGGGAGTCGAGACGACACGAAGGTTCATGTTAGAATGGATTTCTTTCTTGTACAGGTATTTTTAAACCATCTATTTTTATAAAAGTGTAATTCATTAAGGAAATCACCAATTTGTATACATTAAAAATACTATCAATTACAGGTATGTCCCAGTTGGTTTGTTAGTAAATCCGCCGCAGAGGATGAATAACAGGCCTCCGTACTATCGAGGCCGGGACGACCTCGAAACTTTGATGGCCAGTCCGAACTGCGCCGATTGGATCAAGCTATCGTAAGTTTATTTTCTTGCACTTTAGATTTATTTGAAGCGTCTTGCTAAAGTCGATAACATGTGTTTAAAAAATAACAGATTTATATCACAACTTGAGCTTTCAAAATCATAATATTATATAAAATAATATGACGTTGATACGTTAACGTATTACTTTATTATAATCAAGAAACTTTATTAAAAAAATAAAACAGTTCATAAATAAAAATAATTATCACAATACAATAAACATATAACTTTATTCACAGGGAAATGGTGCTCGGGAAAGTACCGGACGGTTTCAACTTCCTGCCCAAGCACAAGGCCAACTCGTGGAATTGATTTGCAATAGTCCGTTTTTTGTTTTATTACCAAGTCAAGTGAGAAACAGAGAGACGACAGTGAGAGAAAAACATCAATAATATGTATATATTACATAAATCACATTAACAGTTTCAATAATACACTCATAATTTTATAGATCTTTGTTTTTATCATTTAAAATACAAATGTAAATCATCTTCTCTGTTTTGTTTATAATACTGTTGTTAGTAGTGAATAGACACGTCGCCAAGGGTTGCCACAGGCCACATGCAATCACAACCGCTGGCCACGACCTTGGTGACAGGCTCCCAGCACTCGCCCTCCCAGCGTCGGCGCACCAGGAACAGGGTGCGGCTTCGCTGCACACAGTGGAAGCTTGGGTGTGCGCACTTCTACAAGTGCGAATGAGTAGATGTTAGTATTTGCTTTCATTTCATTTCATTAATCATTTTTTATTATTTCAAATAGATATATTTTTCATTTTATATTAGATTTTTATAATTATGAATTATTTTTGTTTTATAAAATGGATGAAACATATTCAGCACAATTTTTAATGCTAAATAAATTCTATTTTTAAAGTGATCAAATAATATTAAAAAAACAAAAGACATTTCTTGAAAAAATGATAATTTTTAATGACACATGACTTGATTAAAAAATATAGTCAAACCAACAATAACGAGAAATTCATTCAAGGATACGTCATAAAAATATAGTTTATTACCTTTATCGCACTGGGCTTCTGCGGTTCATCGGCCATGAGGGAGTTGCTACTCTTGCAAAATACTTCATGATAATGCGGAGGCTGGTACTCATAATTCGGATCGTTCGTCAGTTCCACTTTGCGCGTCACCGTTTCGCACAAATTACGATACTCCTTGAACGGGAATGAAAACATGGTTATTTCATCAATCGCATCCTGTTATTCATAATTTATGCGTCTCGTTACAAACAGATTCATTTACAATCATTTTAAATGAAATCGTTAAATAATAATAGTATTTGAATTTTTGAAAAAACCAAGTACTTACATGCATTAAACTTCTGTCATTTCTATTTAGAATTTCCTCGGAACTATCGTCAATCGTACTGTCGATATTATGTACATCGTCATAAGCAGTTTCTTCGGGTAGATAAAACGTGTCGATTGAGTTGATAGGATGAGAAAACTCACGTAACGTTTCGCGTCTATATTGTTCTTGATGCTGTTGCTGGTCTGGGGTTTGGTCTAAACGTTGATGGGGCCAGGGCAAGTCATCGTAGATTTTACCCAACGAGGGACTCGCTCCATTTGCCAGACAGTTTAGCAGTAGTAGCTCGCCAAGCTGTTTTAGAAAGATAAAGAATGCATTAGAAATTTCATTTTTTTTTTAATCGAGATAAGTATATAATTATATTTATGTTTGTTAAGAGGATATTGAAACAAGCTTTTGTTCTTCACAATCGACTAATTTAATTCTAATTCTTGTGATGAACGCGAGATAAAGATGATTGTATTACTTCTATGTACTATGTAATACATTAATTATAATAAGTATTTGAAAGATTGTACCGAATGAATATGCTTTTTTTTAAATTATTTTGCATGCATTTCTGTATATTCCTGCATTTTTTAACATATTTTCGTTTTTTGTTTTTTTTCTATTTTGCTTTTTTATCTAAATTGAAACGTTTGAGCAGGAAAAAGTGAAAATAAACAAATAAACTGAAATATAGAGAAAAAACAGTAAAACGTAAAAAAATGATGAAAAACAGAAGAAACATGAATTCTTGACTAAAAAAAAATTGTTATAAATTTGTTCATTTTTTTATCTCTCTTTAATTATTAAGTTTAATCTACATTTTTGTCATTATTTATTTCAGTTTATTTTTTTTCTTTTCCGTATTTTTTTGTTTTTCTCCGCCCAAACGTTCCAATTCGGATAAAAATTGTGAAAAATACAAATGATAGAAAAAAAAGAAAAATACAGCAAATTTTTTCTGCCAAAGTATTCTAATCTTTTTCAATTAAGACTGCAGAAATAAAAAGGGACATATTGCATTTCGTTATCACTCGTAATATGTCCTCAGATACTATAATCCTTCATATTTTTATTTTTTTTCCTGGCTTAAAGGACAAATTACTTGTAAAATTTTGTTTCATCCAGATCTTTCTACAAATGAAAAACCAACATTTTATTTATCTTCTTCAATAATTCTACATAGAAGATTTGTCTCATTTTTGACTATTTTAATAATTAATTAAAGGAATAAATTATCACTGTAACTTTATTCATAGGCCAACCAAAGATAAACAAACTATTCTTTCACCCGCATCGAATATAAAAAATTTACTTCACAAGATTAAAAAAAAGTTTTCGATGAAAATACACAAGCAAAATTTCGATCACAGCATTCACCAATAATTTTCAGCAATACCCATGCCATATCCTCCGTACACCATAACAGAGGTAAGGAACAGACACCGTGTAACAGCCGATATATACATATATACAAGCCACAAGAGGGAATCACAGCCTCGCGCTTAGAGTAGCCGTCTCGCTTGAAGGTCGCCGGTGTCCCGATTGAGCGCGTGACACGCGAGCAGATTGCCGCACTCCGGTCTATGTGTATATGTATATATGTGCACCCGTAGTAGCAATAGTGCATGCAGCAAATTGCTCGATGAGTTAGGGTGCGCGTCCGCATGCACTCAACTTGCGTGTGTAGGCGCAGATGGATGATGGGATGGAGATTTAGAAAGAGAAGGAGATGTGTGGGTATAGTGGTGGGTGAGAAGTGCAAGCATTGGGATTAAGAGAGGTTGATTGGAAATGGGAGGGTTGGAGAATGATGGGGGAATGGTTTAGGTGTAGGTAGATAGATCGAGTATAGATTTAATTTTTGTATTTAAGGTGTAATTAAGGTACTTTAGTGGTTGAGCATATAGAATATTGCGCACGTAATGTAAATATTCTTAAATTTTAATGGATGTTTTGGAGATTTACTAGTTAACGAAGGAAGGTACTTGTTTTAATTGCATGTTTTTTAATATAAGTATACCTATGACGAATCGGATTTTATAACAGGCCGAAATGGGACTTGGAATGTCGTCCAGAAAAATTATCGACAGTGAATAATATAACACCATGGTAAACAGAAATTTTCGTACGTTTTCGCAAGTATATTTAGGAAAAACTAACAGATGTCCTGTCAAATGAAAGTTTAAAAAAAATCAATATAAATAAATAACAACAATATAGTATTACAAGAATCAATGCTGACAAATGAAAATGCAAAAGTTTACATGAAATTTGTAGAGAAATTGGCAAATAAAAGCAGAATATTGTTCTTAAGTATAGAATCACCTGAAAAATAGGCAATTATTTAAATATGTTACACTGGATATGAAGATATTAACAAAATTATTTTGAGGAGATTTGACCGTGGGTACGTGAATCGGCCAATGTAATCCGAAAAAGTATTGTTTTTTTAAGTAAACTTTGCAACAATGTATAAATAAGCACTATATAACAATCTATTAGGATAAAACTTCCGGATACCAAAACTGACATTAGCCTTGCTTGAAGCTAAATAAAAGAACTAATTAAGTGTATACACGTAACTTGTATATCTAATATGGTAACTCCTTAGATTAATACTTTTATAAACAAATGATTTGAAAAATTTCGAAATAATTGCTAAGCATTATAGGTAAATTTTTAACGATTTTCTTACGCTGTCTTTGATTACACATAACTTTTTGAGAAATTATTATTTTGTAACGAATCAAAGCTCTACCTGACTATTTCCTACTTATTCTTTCGTAATTATTTTGACACTTTTAGTTATTACCTTAATCGTGCACTCTATGGATACCTATTTCTGCTAAATATTTTGAAAAAAACGAATCAATTTCTGTTATTAGAGCGCAATAGACTAAATTCTAAAATAGGTGTTAATTTTTTCCTTAAAACAGTACATTCTGAAATTTTAGCCGGATTTACGATACGAAGGTGTGAAACTCTTCTTGTAAGTGAAAAGAAATATTGCAAATATGATATGTGTACCGTGTACCCATGATAATGTAGATTTCATGAATAAGAATATGTAGTTGTTTTGAAGCTGAAAAAGAATATTAAAGTGAATAATAAAAATTTGTATCTAATATGTAGCATATAATTTCGTGTCTTCAATGTTGCAGTCGAAAACTATTATACAATAGTTGAATGAAACTTCTTCACATTGTTTATGAATATAATTTTGCTCCAAGTACATTTAAACAATAACCCAATAAATATAAGTGATTAAGTACAGATTTAGTCAGACATTATTTGTAAATTGGCTACATTTTAACTATAACTAAATTTTATAAACTATTAATTTTAATAACGTTAATAAATAATTATATTCCTCTTGAGAACAACAAAAGCATTAATGAAAATGATCACAATGCCTCGTGTTCCGCACATACATTATTTGTTTCTTCCTCATTTTTACTCTCTCAATTAATAAGAAGCTGAAAATTTCCGGCTTTATCATAACAAAACCGGACTTTCCCCGTTGATATCATTAACATTAGCCGCATTAACGAATCTAATTGTACAATTTAAGAGGCCGGTCACATCTGGATAAGACGCACACAGTGTGTTTCCTAAACACGATAAATATTGTGAGATATGGAGTGCCCACGCATGGTACAAGTATATATACCACTCAACACATCTAATATTTAGGATTGTGAAAGAAATCAATAAATGTAAAGAAGACTATAACTCCTGTAGTATCGATTAAGGAGCATCGAAATAGAATCGATTGACAAATGATTTACAGTTATTCACCGTTAATTACTTCTACTTTTTCTAAATTCATTATCTTAATACGTTTTATCAACTTCAAATCACTTTAATTTTCACTATAGAAAGAAATTTTTTCCATTTTCTGGATATATGTTTCTAAGTTGTATACCTATAGGTCTTTTATTGTATCACGGCTGTGATAATATACAGTGCAAGTATATATAGTGCGATTCTATTCCACCATTCTTCACTTTCTCTACTGAGAATTCGCAACCACTATACGAACATCAGAACAAGAATACATCGAATCTACCATTCACCATATCCTGATTCAACCTCATCTCGTCATTTTACAACCACCATCCCTTAAAAAAAAAACCCATCCCCAACCTAAATTATCAAGCTCCACGTGTCACCGTATATCTCACAACGCAACAGTAGTAGTACATCCCGTACTTACCGACTAATCCGCTCCGTTTTTTCCCCTCCTTTCGTTTCTCGACCTCGTGCTATATTCTACTCGACCGATAAGTACAACTCCGTTCCAGACCATCATCCGCATATATATACATGTGGCGTTGATCGGGAAACTTGCCGCTTTTGAGGCCTTGGCGCTGCCATAAATAGGCTGACTTTCTCATCGTTTAACAAGCATCGGTGGTTCAGTGGTAGAATGCTCGCCTGCCACGCGGGCGGCCCGGGTTCGATTCCCGGCCGATGCAATTTTTGCTTTTGCTAATCGCAAATCGATTGTATTTACACAGTGGTAAATATATTTTTTTAGTTAATTGAGGTGTGAGAGTGTAATGACTGAGAGGTGGGTGGGTGCAGGAACGGTTTTTTAGGTGAAATTTGCTTGTTGGGAGGATAATGAGGGAGAAGTGATAATGTACAAATAGATAGGGTGAATAGATGGCTGAGTGTGATACAAGACGGGGAAATACTTTGGTGTATACACACTGGGCGTGTTCAAGTTGCAAAGTTTATTGCTAGGTGTAATGCTCCAATATCTTTTAAACTCAATTAGTTGGGATCATCCAAATGATATTTAATTTCAGAAGTTATTATATGTTGAGAGGATGGAAATAAATGCAAAAGAATAAAGATTGGCGTATATAACGTTCGAGAAACATACAGTAATGTATGAAGAAGAGAGATGAATTATACGCAAATTACATCGACAAAAGAAACTTAAAGTATTACTACTTTCCACAGCCTAATGAATACGATTGTCGATTTAGGAAATAATTTTCGGTCTCTATCTCTATACAATACTTACTATGAACACAATTAGCTATTAGAAGTGTCGTATCTATTATAAATTTGAAAGCATAGCTATTACTCTTGAAATTATTTCTAAATGAAAGCTCCAAATACTTGTTGCTTTATTTTCTAATTTTATCTTAAGACACTTCTTGAAAGTTTTTATTACAGTAATTTGTTAATAAGGAAAGTATGTTTATCAATATTACGATAAAATGTTATTGGTTTCCAAGTACGAGTCGGTATTTATATATATACATGTGACTGTGTATAAAAATAACAGAACGTATTGTACTATTGTATAAGCAAAAACGAACAAGCTTTCAGAGAAACGTCCCATAAACTTAACTATATATGTATAAGATGTAAGAGAGTTGGAGGTCACGTGCTTGAGTGACAAACTTTGTTGCATTGCAGTTAATTTTCAGTATCAGCCCGCTACTTGTACCAAGTAGACTTCTCTTCTTGGAGTTATATACTTTAATAAAAGAAAGTTAAATTGACGATTGATAATCATTATTTGATTAACTCCATAATTCCATAGTTTACAATGAAATGGTCATAAAAAGAGTACAGTATTGATATAACTGTATGGCGGTTGAATCCTACGAAAGCCTTTTAAACTTTGAAATATATTGTTTGGTGTGAAAGGATGAGAAAACTGCTTTCAAAGTCTCAAAAAAACTCAAGTTATGAATACTTTATTTTAACCCTTTTTTGAGCCAAAAGACCATTATTTTTTCTTCACTTTAAGAGTCACATCTATTCATTTATTTGACCTACAAAAATATCAGTTATACTATTTTCGAATACTTAGAATCTTTTTCTTCAAATACTGCCACCAGCATTGATTTATTTAGTAATGCGGAAAATCGACAGTCTACTTTCTACAAAAATCTGGATTTCTCACGATTTTTTTTGAAAATCTCATATTTTCAGGATGAAAACGGTTTGCTGAAATATTGTATTCATGATAAAAAATGTCATAGATAAAGAACAATATAAAAGTCTGTGAATTATGCTGGTCTAAACTTAAATAATTAAACGAGAGGGATAGAACTTGTTTATATGAGATTTCCCATATTGATGTTCGAAGTACACATTACAATTATGACTCAAAAACTAACAAAAAGTTATGAGCGAAACCAAAATTGAAAAATAAAACTAAATAGTTACAAAATTGATAACGTTCAATACATACTTTCATCAGGTTATCTCGATATTTTTCTACTGACTGGCTGGAGTTTGCTCCATTTCTTTTATTTCTCAAGGAAGGTCCTTTCCGAGGGTCCAGAAAAAGCGATAAAGGAAAGCTTGACCCGCAAGCTTGTAGTCACATGGACAAGATATATGTGGCGAATATTCGACGAGCATGAAAATAGGAATTTGTCTCGGTATTGTTGTCGTTGGCTACGTATATCATGAAAAAAAAAAATTTGTTGCTCTAATCAACCGGTCGGTTAAAAGTCCCAAAATATAGATAAATAATTTAACTAACAAACAAGTAGTATAGTCCTGTCAAAAATTTTTATACTTTTATACACGTATTAGCCTATTGTTACCTAAAACTATTAACAAAGATAGATAACCGTGATAAATCATATTTTTAAATAATATTATTCTGTAAGCATTCTCGTTATTTATTTCTGCTAAAAATTAGTGTTTCCAAGATTAAAAGCAATTTTCAATAGTTAGTTATTACAATAGTTACTACCAATTATTTGTACCAAAAAACCGAACCAATAAAATAGTTACAGCTACTATGAACTATTTTTCACCAATCTTGTTGGTTATACTGACTAATATCCCCGTTTCTTCTATGCTTTTTGATCTATTTGTTTGCATACTATTTTATCATTATAGTTTATGTATTGGGTTTTTATGTTCATGAACATAATAAATACAAATACAAAGTCGAATTGATCCTGTAACCAATTTTTTTTACTACTTTTCATCATGTAGATAAAAATTGCGACGTAGGTTTTCCCTAATTATTGAACTGCGACTTGTATACAGGAGTCAAGAACGAAGACAGTTTAATCTTGGTCAGAGACGAGAGCAAAATTAATACCAAATTAAAGTCAAAATTATAGAATACATACCTTAATTTTATTGATTAATCAAGACTTGAATAGTTATTATTCTAAATACTTTTCCAAAAATTGCTTACATCTATTTTAACTATTTTAACGAAATTTGATATTGTAATAAATAATTTTTAGTACCGTTTGTGTAGCTTTCGTCAAATATTGACCACGGACATTAAATTGATGAAAATTATTTAAAGTTACAACACACGTAAACCAAACTTAACTTCTTTCACCTAATTATCACTTAATTATAGCACAAGAAAATTGGTCCGATCCGTACAAGGAGTGAACTGCGACTAAATATCAGCTCTGGTTAAACTGATTTTATGCTCGCGCATGCAAGCTCCCTCGAGTTTATGGAACTTTGCTCTGAACGCCGATACGTTATATTATTTCAGAATGGTATATACAGTTACACGCATGCATGTGTAGACTATACTATAACAATCCAACGAACACGTAAGCTGACTGACGTTATTACAAGATTTTTTAATGAGAATTTTTTTATATTGTTTTTGATAGTTACAAACAGACGATACGATTGGCATCTTAAGTTACAATTTTAGATGACATTACTGATGCTCCTGAAGAAGAGAAAGAAGATGTATGTTTCAGTCTTGTCACACTGAAAATAAAATCTATGTTTATTTTTGTGGGGAATATTCGACTAGTATGAAATCGCTATAAATAGCTTCGATTATGTCGATTGAAACTCTAGATGAATTGGTTATTGAACTGGCCCGTACAAAGAAAGAAAGGAGAGATATCAGTCAGCTATGCTAGGAAACGAGAGCAAAACACTGGAGCCTTCAATTTGTATACGAAATATGTACTTGTCATAGCTAAATATCAGAATATATGCCTTTTTTCGTTTAGATATGAATTATAAGTATTTATTTATTTACCTATTCAAATGACTCCCTATACATGTTTATATTCGAAGCGTAATAAACTAACAATTTTTTAAACATCAGAACTAATATTTTTGAAACCAACACCCAGCTTTACTTCACCATCATTATTCACCACTAATGATCATTTATTTGAATAATAGAATTTTTTTCACACCAAAATGAATAATTAATATAAAATAACTTTTATTTCCCCGTTTTAGTAGAAATTATACACTTTTTTATCATATCTAACCCATATTTTTTGATAGTTAAAAAATACAAGTTACTCGTATTTTTTAAATAAATATACTTATTAATTTGGAAAACAATAATCGCGAAACGAAATTTTTGTATAATTATTTCAAAACAGACGATATAGTGTTTGACAACAGAATATAAGTACTAAAAAAGAAATGCGTTAAGTTCGCATTCAATGTCAGTGGTCAGTGGGTCGACCACATTAGTCCAGTATAACTTGTCTCGATTGGCAGCTGCATTTTTTATATTTGATAAAAAAACACCGTCTAAAAGAATGGTAAAAATGCAGTTTCCAAAAACACTGGGCTCCTCTACATTTTGCAGGAAATCACCTTAAAAGTTTTTCACTTATAATTCGAGAACGACAAGTGATATCGGAAGAAGTCTAAAATATAAGTTATAAAACAGGAAAAATTTTGCACAATAATGATATCACTTGTTGTCTTCTATAAAATTAAACTTTAGCAGGGAAATATTACATATATATGTAATGTACGCGTTTACTCTAAATAATTGTATAAAGCTAATCAAAAGTTATTCCATAATTGAAGAATGATTATACTATTTCACGTTGAGATTAGATTTAAATGTAATTGCTTATTCATATATAAATTTGTTGGATTTGTATCTGTTTTAATTTTTGTATTCATACATTTAAATTTTTATTATTTAAAATATTTCTAAATCTGTATAATATTCTTTTATTTAAAACCATAAATTATAGAATTGAAAAATCAATTAACAGATTATTGAATTCATTTCACTACAAAGAAACATTCATTTATCCTCCTATTCATTTGCACACCTCATCTCACCACACTTCCTTTGGGAATCCCTTCTTATAAATCTCCATCATCTTCGTACTTCAGCATCATCACATCTCATACACACATACAATTCAGCGAACTCCTCTACAAAACATTCCGCATCATGACGACAATTCGCAACGTCGAAAAACCACGTGCTTCCACTCCCACTCGACCAATGTAATTGGCACGTACCATATCCATACCTCACACACACACATATATATCGCCACATTCACATATATATGATGTACGCAGAGACGATTGCGGGTAATCGTAGTTGCATGCGCACTGCGGGGCCCGTACTTTTCGCTAATTGCCGACGCGCTCCTTTTCGTATATATACTTCCCGGCGTAATGGTAAACAAGAAGGTGAATATATATGTGTATATAGACGTATCTATGTGCAATGCGCAATTGAGCGGCTAGAAATGCCCGAATTAACCGTGGTGACTTCATTTCCGATTTTTCGTTGAGAGGAGGATGATTATGATGATGTCAGAGGGCGGTATTATATACACTGTGCTGCTAGTGTCCAGGTTCACGTCGTGCAGGAGGAAATTAAAGGTTTGCTGTGTAGTGATGGTTGCGTTGGGAAGTGGAAAAGTAACACGCTGGGATTTTATGATTTTGGTAGGTCGCATGATGTAGCGTATATTAAGGGTGTGAGTAATACTATATAAGGTTTATCCGTATTGTGCAAGCTGTAGATGCTTTTTAAGATATTATTGATTCATGGACATGCGGTGGTATTTACGTCAACCCATTTGACGGCTTTCTTACTTTTCTTTAGTAATTCATTTCCAAAATGTAGAAAAATATTATAAAAATTTGTTAATTAAACAATTCGGTTGGAAATTTACGATAAATTATCTGTTATAACTAGATTTGAGTTGAATATTTACAGCATATCAAATTACCTACAAGATTTTACTGTGGTTAATCAATTAATTTATTCTAAGATGATTTCAAAAGTTCATTTTTCGTTTACGTATAGCTTAGCATTATGCATTCGAATGTATAGGAATGATTGATTAATAAATCAGGCAGTAAGTTGATATCAAAATTTCAAAGTCGAGGTAGAACTTTCTCGTTGTGTGTTTTTATCCTATATAACTTTGGTAAACTCCATTTCCGACATTAAAATATTTTATTCTATAATCTATACTAAAATATAAAATTATATAGAATACAGGCAATCATTCACCACCGATCTAACAACAAAAATAAGTATTTAAAACACCTATATTATACTTCAAACCCGCAATATATATCGCAATAAAACACACCATTACCACTCTATCAATCGACCCAAACCAATGCACAAACTCATTCCCAAACCTCACCCATGCGTATAAGTATAAAATACATTTCGTTTTTTTCGATGTCTGCGTAATTGACCGGACAATTGTATACTCGGTCACGCATTGTTATATACTGTATTGTAACCTACTCGTTCGCGAGACAATAATAATTTTTCCCTGCCTACGTCAGACACGCGCACTTGCTGAAAGCGAAATCTCGTGACTCTTGTTTAATACACGGCTTATATATATGTACGCGTATATGGGACTTGTACTGTTATACTCTTGTTAATCAAAGCCGCGCGCTACGTCGGCTGGAAAAGAGAGGAAAAATCGCGAGCGGCGCCTCCGGAAAAACGATTGGAAATTAAATTTTATTACTCCTTCGAGTCGCGTGAGATCGATTCGAGGAATGGGTAGGATTGATATGAGGGTAGCACGTGATGATGATGATGATGATGAGAAAGATTGAGGTTTTGTTTATCAGGAAGTGGTTTGGTTTTAATTATGCAAATTTTCCCTTTTATTTTGTACGCTTAAGATTAAGTATGTAAATGCGTGGTTAATGTTTACGTGTACTTCGATAAATGCAATATTTAATGTGATAAATATATCTTTATTGTTTAAAATAAAATTTCAGCGTTATACATCGTTGTTTATATATATGTGGAATTATACGGAAAGTTTCCCCTAAAAATTTGGAGGCACGCCTTTGAAATAATTTTTTTTTTGTTCTATGGGTCATAGAAGAGACGAAAAACAAATTTGGAACAAAAAAAAGGCCTCATGACACTCTTTTATCGCCAAATCAATTTGTCTTATGGGAATTTAACATGGGAAAAGTAATCACCAGTAGAAGAATAAAACTTTAATTTAAGCTAAAGATGGTTACAATCCGACAACTCTGTGCAAAGTTACATGAATTTGAAAATCGCAAAAAATGATGAAAATGAACGATTTTCCGTATTCACGAAATTCTCAAGATTTACATTGTTTTTTGTCATTTTTTGCGATTTTCTAATTCATATAACTTTTCACAGAATTGTCAGATTTTAACCATCTTTAGCTTAAATTAAAGCTCTATTCTTCTATTGTAATTACTATGTTGTGGAAAATCTGGTGGCATATTATGGATCTTAATATTGGTTGATGATTGGTGACTACTTTTCGTCCATTTTTCCCATGTTAAATTCACATAAGAGAAATTGATTTGACGATAAAAAACGATAAAATTTCCAAATTTTTCTTGTCTCTTCTATGACCCATAGAACAAGAAAATAATTAGTTTAAAGGCATACCTCAAAACTTTTTTTCGTCATTTTTATAACTTTTTTATGAAAATTTTTCCGTAGAATTCCACATATACGTTTTAAAACAAGCATTGCCGGCAAATTCTACGCTTTAATATTAAAAAAAAAGAAAACAAAACAACTAATTATATAGTTTCACTGTGTGTATATCGTAAAAAATTGAATACGAAGCATAATAACGCAAAAGTTATTCGCGTTATTTTCTGAATGTCGACTGTCGACCTTAACCCTTGTATGTCGACTCCCCATAAATTAATTTTAGGTTTCGCGCACGCGTATATATATGGAACGACTGACCGCGTAAACATCATTTAAAAAGTTTATTTATGTATTTTGATATTTTATAAGAATGTCGTCCCCTCGTGACTGTGACCCTCATTCTCATTAATAAAAAATGTTTTCACAATTCGTTGTTTCTCTTCAAAATGAATTCGTGACTGCTATCAATATCTGTGATAATAAAATTTTTTTTTTTAATTAACTAAGCTGTTGGCACTCTTACGATGTCTGTACACGTATGTTTATAATTATTGTAAATTAACATATATTTGTTCCTCATTGCTATAAAAAGAAAAAAGTAAGTTATTACATTTTTTTTAGCGATATCCATATATATACAATAACAAGGAAATGCAAAATCTAAGACTACTTTTATCTCAATTTTCCTTTATTCACCGGGAAAGAGTCAACTTAACATATACCGTCAAGATCAACACAGAATCCACCTGAAAAATTGTTCAACCTTCATCCACCGCGTTCACACAATTATCTCCTTATACGCATGTTCGTTATTTTACTTTCTTCCCCGCTCACATACCGATCCTCTGTAATAACTCATACTTCATCTAATACCAATCTCCTATCGATTACTCCACCATATCCCATCTGCACCACAAACTCAACTCAAAAAACACAAAAAGCAAAAACTCCCATATCCACTCTCTCTTTCCAACAACAACCACTACACTACTCTCGCATCACACAGATACACGTACGTATACATCTCACACATCATTCATTTACTCACCTATATTATACCTATAACCACATCAGTATATATATATATATATATATATATATAGCAATATATATAAATATCTATACACGTTATTTGCGGGAACTCAACCCCTAGTCTGCTCAGAGTTTGGCCAAGTGACTAAA
>JAYJLV010000001.1:5766589-5780569 GCA_036873485.1 Torymus texanus | reverse complement strand
CAAAATCTAACATATAAAACTAAAAATAAAAAAAATTTTCTAAAGTTTCGTTGTACTCCAACGATGCAAACTTCAAACGGATCTCTTGCCGAAGTTGCGACAAGCGTTGGATTTATAAACGAACGATATTCTTTTCGAAATATCTGCTTTCACTGGGTTGTGTTGGACTTTATTTGTCGTGGATAAATAGGAAAAGAAGTATATGACGTGGGTTTTAAAATTCGCTAATTTGGAGTTTAGATATATCGAGGTACCGTTTTTTCAAAGTATTTTTGCTGAGAGGATTGATATTATTCATATTTTTTAATCCCGACTTTCCTTATACCCGTTGCCTTTGTATATGTGATTTATCGAACTTAAATTTATTAATTTGTAAGATAATTATATTATCACCCGATTAATCCTGTCGGCGTACATAATTAATTATGATTATTTATTAAATTACAATTACTTCATATCTATATACGATGACTTTTGATATAATACAATAACTTTTACTTTCTTTTTTTTTACATTTCCACGATAGATAACAAAACCATATAACATCCGCAAATAAATTTAAATATCAATGTAATTAAGCGCTTGAAAGTGCAATAACCTATAGTATAGGACCTGAAAACTATATTACGACAGATTTGAAAAAATTACATCTCATCACACATAATCTGTAACAGTATCACAACGTACTTGATATCATTTTAATCATAAATCAAGCTATTATTCCACCCAGTACGACGAAGCTATATAATACAACAAAAGATTAATTTATAATCCTGAACATTTTCCTTCTTTTTTTTTTTTATCTTTGTTTGCTCATCTTGCATCAGATTTTTCTTTTTCGGCTGCGTGAGAGGGTATAGGATATCGCGATATTTTTAGCCAACAGGATGGGGTCTGTCCCTTTGTATTTGTCTAAAAATAGCCCTCGGGTAAGGCCAATCCCGGGCGAATTATTCCATTAAGGTATTTAGGTGACGATCGGCTGAACGTCAATTTAGAAATATTCCATGCCCTTATGCGAGAAGAGAACGCGCCGCTGTATCTCTGTGCGTGCAAAATATTATGCGCGCGTTGTTATATATATATATATATTAATGTTATAAAAACTCTTATATGAGCGTAAATAATTATTAATGCAATAAATAATGATTTTTATCTTTGTTTGTTGTTTATTTGTCTTTTTTTTCCAAGTTGAGATTATTTTATGTTCAATTAAATAACAAAAAATCTACGTAATGAACGTAATGATAATAAAATAATCTAATGTTAATCACGTATATAGCTAAATAAATCTATAACATCTTGTGCAGCTTGTAATCTATACAATCGTTTCGTCATTTTTAAATTCAATTAATGTTTGGATATACAATAAGGATTTCAAGATAAAATGATCATAGATCAAAGTCGCGATATTCTTTACGTCAAAACATGTAATCAATGAATATCTCCTCCTTTAAGAAACAGATGGTTGAGATAAAAAAAATATATCGTCTATGTATATTTCTATATGATTTTTTATACAGTAGTGACGTAGACAACATATACTGACTTATCTTTCGAAAAATTACATCAATTTATTTACAATTTACAACAACGCAGTATAAAAACTATAAAACCACTATATTTACTTGTAGTTATTAGAACTATTCTAGAATTCCTCTATTTTATTGAACCGAGATATATTTAATTATTAAAAATTATAGACTGTCTAAATTACAAAAAGTAATATCACAAATTTCCCTTCCGACATACAACAAGCACTGCGCCTATCTGACAGCAACCCGACTAACACGCGTCAATCTTACGTTGCAGGCTCGCAGGCGACATGAGGCACCAGCACAAGAGCGCCGTGGCCATGGCCGACGGGCAAAAGCAACAACAGCCGCAACAGCAGCAACCGAGGAACGATGAGCAACAGCAGCAACGACTGCGGTTTCAGGATAGCAGGTTCCTCACAACCCTCGTCCTCGGTAGAAGCAGGTATATCAACTGATTTGTCGATGTTTCAGAGAATTTATTTTGATACATTAATAAGCGAAGTATAGGTTAATAAGTTTACTTAGGTGTAAACAAGCGAAAAGATAAACAAATATATACGTATTGGTATGAGTATTAGTTTATTTTAAGTAGTGAAAATTATATTTCACTGAATTTCATTGGTGGTTGGTCACTGGAGTATTAGTAGATTATTTTGCTTGTTTATCTTTTGAGTGTTTTTTCGTACAGTTTTGTTTCTTTTGGAGGTATAATATAGCTGATTATATATGGATTTTGAAACAGTCACTATTTCACAGTGGAAAGTCGGGTTCTGCAGAAATATAGTTATTACTCCGAAATAGTGGAACTTTGAAATAATGACTTTTCATTATTATTACATTTAGAGAATATGATTTATGTTACGGAACAAAATATATATTTATTCAAATGTACCGATTACAAAAATAAACTCAATTAACGAAATAAAGTTCGAAATTACAGAATTTCAAACGGGGTAAAAATATATTGCGTTGTACAATAGCTTCCAGAATGTATTGATTTTACGACTAAAAAAAAAGTTGGAGCCTGTCGTGAGATTTCAGCACAATAATACGGTATAAGTTGAGATAAACATTGTTTATTGGTTTCTCTCTCTCTTGCAGTATTTTAGATTTATTCCGAACAAATTTTATGCAAAACTGATAGGAAGATAGGTATAGTTTCATAAATGTGTTATGCATTATACTACCCGTATAAGAAAGGGTCGCTTTTATTGACGATCAAGTTTTACAGGATAAAGGAGAATATCAAAATGATGCTCATAACTGTGCAAAGATATTACAGATTAATAAAAGCTAATAAGATGTTTCAGTGTATTGTATAATTTTGGCAAAAATAAAAAAATTATTCTGAACAATTAATAAGGTATATATAAAGACGGCATATACACCTGTAATAATTAAATCGAAAATATTCAATACAGTATCTTGAAAAAGCTATCACTATGCTAATCGCTTATCAAATTCCGACTATTTTTAAAGTTTATATAATTTTCGCCTGTATTTTTGAAAGTTTAATCAACATATTTATCCGAATTTATCATAAAACTGCTGCGGATACGATAAGCCTTTTGTAATTAATACTTTTCATTTTTATTAATAAAAATGATTTGATGACGAAACAACCATGCAGTTTGCACTACGTTTTTACATTGATTTTTTCAATATATTTTTTTGCACGTGAAGGAAGGATTATTAAACGACTACGCAAGATTTATAAATACCCTCCAATAATTTTGACACTTTTTTAATGAAAACGTTTCCACTTATCTTTGAACAGTTGTTCTGTGTTTGCGTGCGATCAACCCACACGTGAAACTCATAATCTCATACTAGATCTAGATACGTTTTCCTCTTTCTCTCTTGCTTTCTCTGTGACATAGCCTTGTTTTATTGTTTTCTCGTGCAACATAGTAACTTTATTCAATATGTCGTAAATTATTTAATATAATATATTTTCCACAGTTGTAAACAATTTATAATCTTGCCAACTGACTAAATCTATGAATAATGTTTTTAATACATTTTCATAAAAAGTATACAGATGATGTAATTTTTTTTTTTTGTAGAATTACTGTACTTTATACAGTAAATTTCTATCGCGTATTTTCCGACGTCCAAACCAAAAAAAAAAGCTACTAATCAAGCAAAAAATCATTCAAACAAATCCCTTTCCATTGTATATATACCTATATTCAATATTTTTCCACCACACTACATACACAAAACTACCTTGCATTCACATCAATACCACACATTAGACCAAAAATTCGGCCTTCAATCAATTTCCCACAAAACTGCAGAAAAAGCGATCGGTCGCAAGGTCTGCCTGCGTATATATCAATTCAAGTTTCTCGCTCGACCTCGATTTTCCTCCTTCCTGCATGTGCGAGCACGCTTGTGTATTATATATATACGTATATATACATATGCGATAAAAGCTGCGACGACGGCAGTGACGGCCTTGGAAGACTTTTCGGTGTGTGTATGCCGAAAGTCTTCGGAGAAACGTTCAAAGGCGCGATGCCGCGTAAGAACAAGAAAGAAAGAGAGATAACGCGGAACTAATAATTGATAATTAACAGGAGAGAGAGAAAGAGAGATGAGCAAGTCTGGAGCTGTGGTTTTCGGCTCGGTTGAATTATTGGATTGTAGGAGATAAAAAGTGTGCAGTGGTGCGTTAAGTCTGCGCAGGAACCGTTGATTTTGGTGTGCGACGATTTTTGTTTATACATATGTTTAAATTGTTATATAGTGAGAGTGTTTAAATAATGAAGCCGTATGTTTTATGTTTGACTTGTTTCGTTGATTATTGTGCATGATAAAATGGAAAAAACTAACAGACTAGAAATAAAATGAGGGAAAGGAGTTTCATAAAAAGATATTCATTGACATGGAATGTTTTGATATATAATGGAATTTTCTACTATAATCTAATCCTAACTAATCCTACCGGAAATGTATAAGAAAGACAACGACCTTTCTCGCGTTAAGTACATTTTTTTTTTAAATAAATGTTATATTACAAACTCGTTCAACTATACCAGGGCTATTATAAATACTACATAAATGTTAATTACAAAAGAAAAATTTACATATAGCTAGTATTCTTATAGGATTGCATATAAAAATCAATTTGGGAAAATTTTCGGGAACCACAATTAAATTTACATATGAATGAAAAGTAAACCACACCCAATACACCAATATACCATGAAAAAATTTCAATACCCCAATTAACCTCTCTTCCTATTAACTGACTCACACTAACCAACGCACCTTTTAGTACAATTCGTCTCCACACCTCGCTTATCAGCGAAGACGCATCAGCAACAGTTCCTCTCTGAATAAACGTTGAAAGGATACGCGCGTGTATTATAATTGCAGCGCGGTAACATACCACGTGTGAGCGTACGCGAAGTCACTTGTATATAATCGTGCAAATCGCTTGTGAGTTGAAAGCTTCGTTATAGTATATACAAGTATAATTGTGCAGTGTATATTTTCCGGGGATCAAGTGGATGAATAAAACACTGCAAAGTGGATTTTTAAGGTAACCGTTAGTTTTGTAAATGTTCGATGTGTTGTTCAAAATTGTTTAGTTCTACAAAGAGGAAACACTATAAGTACGATGAAATTCTTGTGCGTTTATAGAATACTATTTTCAATATGGCGTGATATAACGTGTGTGTTCCTTTGAAATATATACATTTTGTATATGATGTACGGCGTAGTGTAGTATGTCGAAAGCGCGTCGAACGAGAGCAGGAATGTATGCGAAATATGTATATATGTAACAAGAAAAAGTGTTAATCGCTAATATACATCTTAAGAAACGTTTAGAAGTGATAATTAACGCTAAGAGAGACTTTTACGTGCGCGCGTCGTGGTTAAAATTATACTATTTGCGGAAATAGTTTGAGTTGTGTAGAATATTAACGATACTGTATAGTTCCATAAATTGATAATAACAAATAATTTATTAGCATGTTGGTTTGTTATGTAAAAAAAAACCCATAATTTTCATCGGAAATTACGATGTTTTTTAAATTTATATATATAGCTATAGCTTATACAAGACAGAAGAAAGTATATATAATACAATGTTATATATGAGCTATTACCAGTACAACTCAACTCGTATATATGTATATACATGATGATTTAACGACTCTCAATAGCTTTGTATTCAGTGTTTTTCCGTCAGGGGCAATGCGCTTATTATTGCGCGAAGACTCTATGCACGCACTTGTTACAAAATTTATTATGCTAATTCGCCTAATACAATAACGCTCTAGCGAGCGCCAACTTCTTAAGCATCTTCTTCTTTTTTTTCTTCTTTATATTGAACTTTATATATAAGCTACGACCGTAAGTGTCCATGGTTATATTTTTAGTTTATCGCTGTTTTTTTTTAACATCCTAACGTGCGGTCTTCGTTAACGAACTCTTTATTGTTATTCTAGGAATATCGGTACAATAAAAATCAGTATTTTACATTATCTGTTGTAAATAGGAGGTTTATATAAGGTAAGAATATAATGGCAGGCTTTAATAGTTCGTTAATTGATTCTTAATGCAATTTTATTGGAAAAATCTTTGTTACTACAGTCTTTCAAAGAATTACAAGAGATTCTTCATTATACAATAACTACCGCGTAAATTGCAGTATAAAATTGTTAGTTTCTGATAAATCAATCTCGTTACCCTATTACCAAAACTTCTATATATATATTTTCACGTAAAAAATTTACCTCGGTTATTATATTATTGAAACAAATATAAAATTTCTACTACATATATATACAGCATTTGACCTACATCCCTATACGTCATCTCTTAGCTTCAATTTCAAAATTGGTAATTTCCATTGAGGTTAACCAAAATGGCTTACGTGACGAAGATCAGGATTTTGTCCAACGAGACAACGCTTACATCTATACCATATATACATGCATTAAAAAAAACCACCTTATCGTTTCATTATACACCAACCCCACAGAAAAAAATCCTCAAACTCTACTCACTATAAAGATTCCATACGATCGTCGCATCTTTCCTCGATCTTCCTTAGTTCTTCTTCTTCTACAATGTATAATAATACAACGTCCACGTTATGGTACAATAATATACCAATATTCACACGATCTCGCGTTCCGCACTCTATGTTACCACCTACACGCGCACCGTGTGTTCGCAGCTTATTGTCGCGCAATCAAATCTCCTGTCTAATACCTGCCGCGTCCCTTTTATATATACACACACACAAACCAACCAACCTATACAGGTGCGCGCTACGTACGCGCATACTTGTAAGATAATCCTCGTCCTGGTGACGACGAAAAGGAAAGCCGAAAATAATCCATGTACAAATAATTATTGTAGATATACAATGATGCAACATGGATGCCGGGTTATATTAGATTTTCACATACGTTGACGCGAGAGAGAAAGATAGTGAATAGTAACCGCTGCTATATAGATTTAATTGGATTCCCTAATCGAGGTAATTGAAAGCAATCGGCCTGCGATGTGGTTTTGTTTTTTCACGATCGTATATAGAGGGAGGGTATGTGGATGTGGAAGCGGTCGATGCGCGTGTATAAGTATAGGATACATAGCGCGGGTGTATATAGCGTATAGACTATGGGTATTCGATTATCGGTCGGCCTTTTTTTATGCAGGCTACTGTATTATACGATGCGCTGTCGTATCGTGAACGATGTTATAGGCAGTAGATGTTATGGGCTTGGTGTATGTATATATGCCAAGGGGTAATAATGCGTCGTGAAGAACTGAAAGTAGAAAGATATTCTGTTGTTATAATTGTTAATTTTTTTTTCTGATTTAAAAGTATATATTGTACGAGATCAAAAATTGATGATGATATTTTATAGGTAATGAGTTAATTAAGTGGAATCATTTTTAATAAAAATCAATGTGTTATATATTATAATGTACCTAAAAGTATCACTATAGTGTGATGGTTAAAATATTAACGTTGTCGAACGTAAATGTCAAAATTTACTTTTAACTTGGTACACGGTTATTGAATAAAAGCAGAATATTGTTCTTAACTACATAATTAGAAAATTTATTTTACAATATTTTAGATTGCAATTAAAACTTATTGGGAGAGGATCAGACCTCTGGATCACAGGTTTGGATCAAATTTTGATGTAGAAACATGAAAAAGGTACAATATTATAGACCTTAAAGCTAAAAAACATCTAAAGTTTTGGACACTATTAGCTTTATTTGAAAACAAAGTTTTCAAAAAACTTTTCTTAAATCGGTAGATATTTAACTTTGGGAAGTCTTAAATGTCATTTTAAAAAGATAAAATTAAATTAGAGAAAATGAGTTGTCATTTGCTTTTTCAATAATTAAAAAATATTGATTCCTTCCAAAATAATAAAAGTTTAATTTAAAATGGAGCATCGAAAGTACTCCAAAATATGCAGGCAGTCGAACAGTAAATTTTAGGAATTAAATAGTGCATGTTCATTAATAAACTTTGAACTTTCATAATTTTAGAAGGAATCAATATTTGTTTAATTCTTAAAATAATCAATCTTTTCGAATTATTTTAACTTATTACACAAGAAGAATTCTGAAAAGAGTATTTTCATTTAGCTCATTCCCAGACTAATTTTATTTTTGAAATGTCCGGGATTTTTTCCGTAGTAGAAATAACTAAAAATTACAGAGCTTGGTCAAAACGCTCTTTTTACAATTTTTTTTCTTCGCAGATGTATCTATATACATTGTATACATGAAATTTCTGTGCTTATTGTCTACGATATGAAATTAATCAATTTTCTTTCCACTTATCAAAATATTTTACTCAACATTCCTATATTAATTGCTAGAATAAATCGTTAAAATATAGTAAAAAATTACTATCCGAAAAACAAGTGAAATCGTTTGATTCAACAAACCTCAAAATTTATCGAATCAAACCTCGGTTCCAATTTAAAACACACACAACCCCATATATACGCAAAAAACTGATTCGCACTTAAAACCCCGACATTCAACCAGTCAACAACACAGCCAATTAACCCAGCAGTAATAACGAGTCCCTCCTCCATCCTCTCTCCATCTTCTAATCAGAATCACATGCGCTTCTCCATTAATCACACGAGCACAACTCATGACTCACCCCCACTCATCTTTTTCTTCCTCTTTCTCCTCATAACCAAAAATTAAGCATATATATACACAACTTAAATACCCACGCGCGCGTCAACGAGTTTGTTTTCATTCCCCACACACACATATCATCTTTTTTCTCCCAATTGCGCTCTCGCTTGCGCGTGTGTGCACTCTCACTCTCACTCCCTCTTTGATCTTACATATATATCGCTTAGTCTCACGTGCTTCTCGTTGCGTGATGCCGGCATCATATAGCAGACGCCGATTCTTAAACTCTCACTTGGGAGCTCGCGCGTAGTGTTACTCCGCGAGCTATTCGACATGGTACATTAGCCACGCGGCTCGCGAGTGTAAGTATATATAGAGCAAAAATAGTCGTGTTCAGCTATATGTATGTATATGTAGAAGCAAACAAGTGTATAATATATATTTCCGCGAGAGAAGGAAAAAAAGGCGGTGAAGTGGTACTTTTTTTTATTATTATTATTATTGTTATAGTATTTCTTCCGCGTGACGTGCGCGGTCCGCGTGTGAGCGCTTAAGTGAGTTTAACACTTTAACGAGCACGCGCGTGTAGTGTTGTGATTGCGGTGATTGTTTGGCGCGTGTGACTTGCGGGTTTGTTAGGTGCAGAAATATGGTGTGGTTTGGGATCGTTGATAAATTTTGTTATACCAGATGATTCGCTTGGTGTTTGTATATATACGTTGGATTGAATATATGTAATCATTTTTATGGAACAGTCGTGCGTAAACGCTTGTAAGCGCAGTATATATGTGTATATAGAGTCGGTGTATATACGTATGGTTGTTTCCATTATCTATGTGAACATGTGCTTCGCACGTGACGTATATACGCTTTGCGTTCTTCGCGTACATGAATGTAATCAGCGAGTCTTAGATGAACTTACGCGTTTTAAAGCCCTTTGCTAAATTTGAATTTAGACCGACAAATTTAACATTTTTATTTATGAAAGTATCATTTATAATGTAAATGATAGAATTTTTTTTATTTCATACTTGATATGATATAGAAGCCTATTTGGAATTACATATACTGGGCATTCTTGTATTTTTCCTTGTTTTATTTAATTTTTCATTTATCATTATTTATCGTTATGATCCGGGGTTCATTAATCTAATAAGAACACCGGATAACTGCGATAATTTTAACAAATTGAATACTAATAACTAAATAATGCTGAATTCGATGTAGGAATTATCTGTAGTTGGCTATACAATAACCCCTAAATTTACTTGGTAAATTAGTTGAACGAGAATAAAACGTTTAAATTTTGATTAAAATAGTCAGCCAAATCAATAAATTACTGTTCACTTGTTAAATACATTTGAAATCGAACGTAAAATTGTCGATACCAAAATGTATACAATGTTATAAATAAATTCCTCTCAATCAAATTACTTGTGCACACTTATAACATTCTGACGATCTCGTTAAAGAATGTAATAAACGCGGCGAATAATTCGAGCAAACTCTTATAATAGAATGAAAATTCCTTTACTTTGTTTCGCTCACTGAAATTACACATTATTGTTTTATCAAGAACACTTTGTACATTATTGAATGCCATTGCGTCAACGCAATACCTATTATCAGCCTTATCAAATCTAAAAGTCTTTGCGTATTGCATCACGCGTATATACACGCAGATACAGTGCAATTTCAGATACTTTTTATTGATTTGGTCGCCGAATTTCACGAACGACTTTCATTTTTATCAATTGACTTAATCGCTGTTATTAAAATTTTATAGCCAGTGATATTGGTATTTTAAATAAATAACGTTCGTCGGGTAATACAAACATTCGCTGAAAAGTTCAATATCGAATCTAAACTTTTGGGATTTACGTGAAAGATGTGAGAATAAATGTTTTATAATTTATGCAATATTATGTAATACGTCTGTATACATTACGTTTCTGTGTCATGTAATTACTATTCTTTTGCACATTTTTCAGATTCTTTTGTCATCTCGATCTCGAAACCCATTGCCTTTAAACGGTCATAAGATCAGATTCTTCTAGCATAAGTTAGATCTTGATTAAACTCGTTGAGATAAGACAGATAGTATAGCTCAAGTTTTCATTGTTCTAATTTCTGTTTATTATGATGTAATATGATTACAGTGCACAAAATGATGCATTGTTTCGTTTGGCGCACCCAGCAATTACCTAATACATGAAAAAAAATGAAAATGGCTTGCTTTTTTGTTTGGTTGTTTTCAAACCTAAAACTATTTTTTCCTGATCTAGTGTTTCGTTACGATCAAACATATTTTACGTCCACACCTTATTTAAACTAATTTGTATGTTTTTATTTAAAATTAAAAAACTATAAAACTAAAAATAGAAAAATATCTATGATTATCTCCTTAACCGCACATTACTATTATAAAAAAATATTTTAGATTATACATTCCATAGCTATAAAAATGAATATTTAAAATTATTTTAAAGCAACAAAAAATTCTTCTGTTAATTCTTACAACAGAAACTTTAACTAAAGTATAAAACATTTTTTTTTTTAAATCATGCAAAAACTAAGAACTCTCTCTCTTTCCACTTCATAGAAAAATCTCGCCGGACATCCTACCATCCTGCTCGCAGGGCGTCTTCCGGCAACGTTCCTTCCGCTCGACAAGCAGCTCCTCAACGGACACGACGAGCTGTAGCGGTAGCCCGGCGCCTGCGACCTCGACAACGGGCCGGACGACACCACAGCAGCTGTTGGTCTCGTCCAAAAATACGATAAAGTCATCTTTGGCGGCGCTACTCGCGGACAACGGATTGCCTGGGATTACAAGGAGTGCGCGACGGAGTCCGTCGGATCGGAGCACGGTAATAAGGATTAGATGATTTTCTTTTTTTTTTTAATCATGGGTAGAGATTGTTTTGCAAAGTCTGACCCCTTTTTTAGTTGGTTTGGGTAGGAGTAACAGTGGCACTAGATTTTTATAGTGGATAGTTTTGTATAGCTGCAAAGGTGGTAATATAATAATGATGTATGTAGACAGTACGATTCGTAAGGTGAGATAAGCTTTTAGGTGTAAAATGTCGCCTATTGTTAGATTACAGTCTTTTCAGATGTAAATGAATGATTATGGTCAGTTCGATTTGTTTTAATGTTAGTTTTTTACAACGCTGATAGTTTTTTCTTATGAGTCTGAAGTTTCATCGTTGAAATGGAACGAAATAATTTCTTACAATTAATTAAAATTATCAACAAGTGAAAATTTGAACTAAACTTTTGTTACAAAGTTATTTTATACTCTAAAACGTTAAATCTGCATACAAAATTATTATTAATTAGCATAAACATAAAGGAAAATGAATTATTTTTTTATTACGTTACACTTCAACGTTGCAAACTTCAGACCCATTTTTTGATTTTACAAGTTTATTTCTGATAAATAAAAAAGATTGTATAGAGTTATTTATTTTTAAAAAAATTTAAATTTAAATTTTGTTTATTTCTATATTAATATAGATTCATATAAATTATTATTTAAATATTCATAAAAAATACGTGTATTTCTTAAACCCCAGTGCAATGTAAAACTTATCTGCATTCAACGAAAGTGTAACAGTAGATTCGATAAATTGTACAAGGTACCAGCATGCGCGCTTTCATTTAAAATAAATTCGATTTTCAAATGGTGTGCATCACACATACACTTGTAAACTAGTTATGTCGGTTACGGACCAATTAAGACCTACTTGGCGCTCGGCGCTCATCGTGTTACACGTCTTTTTTCGTATAATATATCTTGTCTCCGTGATCTACTATATACGTTATTTTTAGATATCCGGTATTTTTAAATACTCTTAGACGATGCGTATACTGCGCTTTACCAAGATTATAGTTTATTATTTGCTTTGAAAACAATTAGGTTATTCGTGGAATTATTAATTTTTTTTCTTTCAAATTTCAAGTATATTATCTCTCTCTCTCTCTCTCTCTCTCGCTCTCTCGATAAAACGTATACGGTTTGTTATATATTTGTTTTTTGATATAGATAATGGTTAAATTAAAATGCACGATAAAGTTGAATGTATATAGGTATATATTCGCACAAACGTATTCGTGTCGAAAGAAAATGATTTTTACAACGAAAATCGTATGGAGTCTTTCGAAGTATAAGATAAACTTTTTGCTTTGCATATCAATATACAAAACTATTTTTCACGCGCGAGCAAAAGAATTATAATTCATTTTACACCGTGTACGTGTAATTGACGTTTCTGCTGCCCGCTTGTGTTGATTTTCAAACAACTGTTTAAGTGATAATCGGCCAAACTTACAGTCACTTACGTAATAAGTTCGTCGCCTATACACATGCCGTAGTAAAACGTCTTAATAATTTTCACGCGGTGCGAGAAGATGTCTCAGGGATGGGCCATTAAGAAAATTAAATGAATTTGTAGATTGTACATTTAGATTTCAATTTACATGAGTGCTAATGATTCATAAAATTCATTTATCTAATATAGTTATAAACAACACGTCTTTGGCTCGTTTTAATTTTATATTTAAAGATCGTAAATTTAGAATGTAGAGCAATGCCGGTAATTATATAAAAAAAAAAAAAAGAAAAATTTTCTTAGAAATTATCATAAAAATTATAGTAAAGTGGATAGTTATTTGTATAAAAAAAATATTTACTACGTCAAAGCTAATGGATTATTGATAATTAACATTTTAATGGAATGTTTTTTTTACTACTTATTCCCAGTATTTCGTTATGAATTGTAGTTAATACGTTGCACTATACTATATACAAAAAAAGTAAATTCTATAATAATATCAACATAACAAAATTAAATTTCTCAGTCAGTTTGGTGAAATTGATTGTCATATATTTACGTTGACCTTACGTTATACGATTAAGGAGGTCACCAGCTATACAGTCTTTTTCTAAGAATTTTGTTATTATATTTATAATCATAACAGAAATGCGCACAGACTATACAAGTCTTCAGCCTAAAAAAGTTACTAGGTCATATTCTACCGTAAACAAATTATACCTTCCTTTCATATATCTTCTCTCGCTTCACCGTTTGGAATTCCAAACACCGTTACACCTCCTCGCCTCTCCTATTCGCATCCCCTGCGAACCAAAACCACGATCTATACATATTATTATGGAAACCGCATATATTTATTTTTACAATGAACAATTATAATCCATGGTGTAGGGAGTGATTTATATGAGAGGGCAAAGAGAGTAACTCGAGCCCTTTTCGGAAAACACGATAAGCCTAGATGC
>JAYJLV010000001.1:5711061-5765515 GCA_036873485.1 Torymus texanus | reverse complement strand
TATATATATTCAACGCTTATATAAGAAATTTAAAAGTAGAAAAGAATATTGGACTAAAAAAATTAATTCATTGATACTATGTATATCATCTCGACGTCCAACATGTATTTTTTACTTATTTTATAGTTGATTTTTTGTTAAAGGAATGAGAAAGAACTAGTTTTTAAAAAATATCGTATCGGTGTTTTTACGCGACATTAGTGATTAGAGGTAGTTGTACGCTTGGAAAGTCATGGACAGAGAAAGAATATTTTTTAAAGAATTAGAATTATTCAGGATAAGGATAAACACACCTGCCGGTACGCCTCGTCGATGACGGTCACTTACAAATATCGCAGGGATACTATATAATAGCGGATTATGCATATATAGCGAAGGCCGACTTTATAAATTTTTTATTCTATATATATTATATATCTATCGTTTGTTCGCTGTCTGAAAAAACTAATGGAAGACTATCGCTATCTATCTATTATGTGTAAACCTGTAAAACGAGCGACGGCATCAGAAACGAGTACAATACACACATGCAAATTGTGAGAAACTCAAACAAAAAAAAGAATGAGAAAGAGAGAAAGGAAGAAACAAACTACACACCAATGTCTTAAAACCTGTAAATTATGATAATATTTGCAAAGAAAAAAAAATAACAAAGAGAGAAACAGTGAGAGAAAATGGCGAGAAACCAAGGCGCGTGCGCTGTATAATTTTTCATACCGAAATGAAATATGATGGAATTTAAAACAAACCATAAAGTCTATTTCCGAGCGACTCAATATATACATTAAAAAACGACTGTAACAGTGATGACACTCCGCCGTCACGGATATTCTATTTGAAAAGAATATAACGCAACAGATACAGAATCAAATACAAACTGTATACAAGCATTTAACAGTGGGTTTTTAATTTTTTTCTTTTTTACTTTTTCATTATCACGATTATTATTCTATATACATCATTTTTTTTGTTACTTCTCATATATACAACGCCGACGACGACATCCCAACGATCCATGCACGATCCACCTTAAAGATTCCAGGCCTAGCCTTTAATTTCGTCTTTTTCATTTGTTTGCAGGAGCGCGAACGATGCACGGATTATCCGCCAATCGAGAGTACCTGACAACTGTGATATTAGAGTTACGATTACTTTTTTTTATCTAGGGAGAGAGAGATATATAGTTATTTTTCGAAGTAACTACTATTTTGCCAACTACTTCCTTCCTTGTATATATATATATATATATATGTCTATGAGAGTTAATATATACTTTTTTATATATGTGTAAAGAATAAAGTTGTTTAAATATCGTTTATCAATGTTAAAGCTGAAGAAACTGCTGAACTGCTATTTATCACGAAATTTTGTGTAAATGTAATGAATTTTAATTTGTTGTTGACAAAAAATAATTTTGTAAATCGTTACTAAGCTTTTTTTTTATTCAAAAGCTTTGTTTTTTTGTTGGAATAATAAGTGTTTGAACTGAATGGCTGAATCCCATTTCTGAACTATGCACATTTCTGAATAACTACTGAATGAGGAAAATTTTCTATTTCGTTCTAAAATTACATATTTAGCACTTTATTGTTCTGCAAGAGTGGATTCTTCACGAGATAAAGTATGCGCATAAAACTTTATGTGTTGGGTAAGTCACTAGTCATAAGGAATTTAATTTCAAAATTCATAAGTTCGCCCTAAAACGTTACGAAAAATTCTATATTTATCTCGGTTAATGTGAATCTTACATATAAAGTGCGGAATGTATCCAGTTAATTTTCTCTTATAATGTTATTTATCGCAGCCTCAGACTATTTTAATTCTTTAATATTTCGACGCGGAGAAATTTTCTAATTTAAAAAATATAGTGCATAACTAATGTATATTATGTGTGTGGGTATATATATATATATATATATATACATACACATACACACGTACGGTACAGTAACGCGGTGCGTTCACTTTCACGTCTTTTATCTCTCAAAATTACGATCCTATTAAGGTTTTCTCCAATTTTCTTTTGTGAAGAGTTAATTTTGAGAAAAAAACCGGTTTCTATCCAGTCTTTTACAATTAGTTACAAAAACGCCTATTATTGACAAATAACCGTGATTAAAATTGCGTAACCCGTAATATTTCATTTTGCTGACACTTTTAATTCGTAAATACTTTATGAGCATCTACGTCCTATATGAGACACACACGTATATAATCCTATATATAGATATACATTAACGAGACCTCGCACAACTTGCAGCTTGCAAAAAAGCGATTTGCGCGCGACTGCAGATGGCGGAGGCGTCGCGCACTATATATCTACAAACGAAGGTACTGGAACTGTGAACTTTCAAGTACTTACCACAACACAAAGGCTTATATAGTGCATTCTGCACTTGCGCGTATACGCATACTTTCGCGAATTTCCCCTCCTTCGTCGCAGTATATATCTATCGCGTCGTACTTTAGTGTGTATACCTACATCACCCGTGCACGCCGGTTCTCATTCACAATAACAACAACAACAACAACAACAACAAGTGCAAGAAATAGCGGCGTTCATCTTTACTATCAAATATATCCTTTTTCGAAACGACCCCTACATTTCTTTATCGTACCTATTCTTATCGGGCGCACGCGGCAAGTTTTTCATTGGTGCTAATCAGCTGAGAGACGCGCATTGTGAAACACACACGGACAAAATATATATCTAATATCGCGGGGGCGGGAAGTGAGGAAAGTCAGAGTCGCGCGCATCTCTACATCAACCGGAATTTGGATTTCCACGCGCCTGTGCCGGTGATAGCTGACAAGTCACATTTTTTACTTCTGTGCCATAAGCGAATTTGTCTAAGCAAGTGTAGTAAGAAGCAGAAGAAGCGGAGGCGGAGGTAGAACCAATGGGCCGGCGAAAGAGTAAAAGGAAGCCGCCCCCAAAGCGTAAGGCCATTGAGCCCCTCGATACGCAGTTCAATTGTCCTTTCTGCAATCATGAGAAATCCTGCGAGGTGAAAATGTAAGTAAATTAAAATATGTAATAATAACAAGTGAATGTAAGGTGTACGTAATATATACGTATTGCACGTGAAAAAAAATTCTAGCCTTGTCTCCCTATGTCTTGCCGCGGCGCTCCCCCCTCCCCCCTCCCCCCTACCCGTGCGCTTGCGCGTAAGTATATATATCTATATACACATATACTTGCGTATATTCCTCTCCCCCGTCGCGCCTCACCAAACTTTTAAATAAAATGAAGAGAGAGAGAATAGAGAGTTCAGGTTAGGTTTTTCTCGCTGTCTCTCACTTTCGGCGCATAGCAACTTGGGAGAGACGTAGGTAGACGTGTGCGTAAGTTGTGATGACTTCACGTGTGCGTATTCTTTATTAATCTAAATGAGAGGACGCAATTCAGTTGGTCGGTTTGCAAGGAGGTTAGGTCTCGAGCGTTATTATTGATAGAGTACTGGAGGATCGATAAACGTAGGGATATGTAGGGTTGGTCCGTTGGGAGTCGTTTATACGAGAGAACCGTTATTTTAAATGACTTATCCTTGTTCTGTTTGCAGGGACAAAGGAAGAAACACGGCCAGGATAACTTGTAGAGTGTGCCTAGAGGACTTCCAGACAACTATAAATCTGCTCTCTGAGCCCTTGGACGTTTATAATGACTGGATCGATGCTTGTGAAAGTGCCAATTGAGTTTGCTATTTAACTGTAGTTGATAGTGTGCACCAGTACAAAAATTTTCTCTTTTGCATAGTGAAATTGGGAAGTTTTTTTAAAGTTGACTGCTAATTAGTTTGAGAAGAGTATAAACTGTAAAAATTTGAAATTCAGGTGGTTATTTCGAAAAACAAACTAAAGGGTTTATTAGTTTTTCAAGAGGCTTTAAGATTTCTATATACAGAACAAAATTTAATATTGGTTTAATATGATTTTTCGATTGCAAAAATTGAAAATATTAGATTTTTGAAAGTTTATTTACTATTGAAAAATGTAATAGTATAGTTTATGTTATAGATTTATGTTCAAAACATATTATTTTATCTGCGTTTAAAAATTCTTATTATTTAAAAATGTCTTTCCTTCAGAAAGAAATGGCTAAATCCAAAGTCAGAAATTTGCCAGGACTATCGTCTAAATTATTACAACACAGACATCCTCCTCAAAAAAGAGATTACGAGCCAGTTTCATGGACAGAATATTTTAGTGAAAGGAAACCCGTGACTATAGATGGTGAAAATACTTTCTATGTGTATTCGCAAGGAAACGAGGGTCCTTTATTAGTATTATTGCATGGAGGTGGTTACAGTGCACTTACGTGGTCACAATTCACAAAGTCTATCACAGGTTTAGTCACATGTCAAGTTATGGCAATAGATCTAAGGGGCCACGGAGGTTCTACTACGAAGGATGACAATGATTTATCAATCAATACATTGTCATCTGATATAGCAGCTATATTGGAATCTATCTCTGACAAACGTCCAGTTATTATTGTTGGACATAGTTTAGGAGGTGCTGTGGCTGTGAGAACAGCACCGTTGGTTTCAAATGTAGTTGGTGTCATTGTCATAGATGTCGTTGAGGGTACTGCTATTGATGCTCTTAGATCAATGCAAGGTTTTCTGCGCTCTCGCCCATCAACATTTTCATCCATAGCCAAAGCAGTGGAATGGTGTGTTCGCAGTGGCCAAATAAGAAATCTACACTCTGCAAAAGTATCCGTACCTGGACAAATAAAGAATGTTCAATCAGGTGTCCTAGCAGCAGATGACCTGGATTCTGAGGAAAACAAGGAAGCTAATTCATCTGTAGAATCAACTCCTGTCAGTTCTTCTATGGGTACTATTGTAGAAGGTGAATTAAGTGATTCTTCTTCTGCTCCTGAAGAAAGTAATGCACTCAAATTAGACAAATATACGTGGAGAATCAATCTTGCTAAAACAGAACAGTTTTGGACTGAATGGTTCCAAGGATTATCATCAGCCTTCCTGGAAATTCCTGCTCCCAAAATGCTTCTACTTGCAGGTGTTGATAGGCTGGACAGAGAACTCACTGTTGGACAAATGCAGGGCAAATTTCAGCTGCAAGTTTTAACAGCATGTGGTCATTCTGTACAAGAAGATGCTCCTGAAAAAGTAGCAGAAGCTGTTGCTACGTTTTTAGTTAGGCATAAGTATGCGGAGCCTACGGCAGATTTTACGTGGACTGTGCCAGCTTGCTGAAAAAATTGTTGCTGCTAAACAATAATAAGTTCTAAATGTGCATTTGCATTACTTCATGATGTTGTGTGGAGATGTTTACATTGAAAGCTGTGTATTCATAAGAATGTTCCATGAATGAGCGATTAAATAATTATTTTAGGAAAAACTTTATGAAATGTAAAACATTTAAATATTGCACACCTGTAAACAAAGAATTGATTGTATGATCGACGTCGATTGTATGCTGTAATTTCTTTTTATGTATGAAATAAAATTTGCTTTTTTTAGAAAATTTGTGATTATATAAATCATATGAAACAAAAATCTCTCTAAAGAAAATAAAAAAAAGTATCATAAAAACAGTTTTCATGTATTATTCCATCTTTTCAAAACATATACTTAACAATAATAATCTTAATAACACACAGAAACAACAGAATTTATTTGAAATAAGTATATTTTTTTTTTATTTAAAAATTACTTACATTTTTTTAGAGTCAATATAATTCTAATATACATGAAAAATCGAAAATCATCTTATAAGTAATATACAGAATAGTCTCGTATATAATGCAGTAATCTTTATATATTATATGTGAAAGTTTCATAAAACTATAGGCAAGAAAGTGAATCTAAGTATATAAGCCGTATAACAATAATTTTTACAACAGTCAATTTCCCTACATAATCATAATCTAACACTCTACAGCTTTCATTTTTATCGTCACCAAGTTTCTTTAGAAATCGTGAAACGAATCACGAGTTTTTTTATCTTATGTACATACAAACGCGAAATAAATTAACAACGAATTGGGATCGAACTTATATACTCCTTACAAATATTTTTTATAATCCAAAAACGCCAACGTATGCCAAAAATCTTAAAAAAACAAAATCGCACTCATACTACTTCACTCATATATACATCCACAAATAACAGTATACTGTTTCAGTCTCTTTCTACGTTCTTCCGTACACGTAGACAATTGTAAAGGGCAGCGATAGCGAAAAATAATCCTCACCGAACTACCACACACAACATGAATACACAATCGAGCCTCTCACCACATCATAAACGACGCTCTCTTGCTATTTCTTGCAAGTGGATTCAGACACAGATTGCTTAACACTCTGACAGCTTCCTCGCCTTCGGCATCCTTAGCGTAGAGAGTTTTCCGCTTTCCACCGCTGCTACGAAGAGTCACAAAGGTTGGCTGTGTCGGCATCGTGCTGATGGAAAGCTTTGCAAGCTCACGCACTTGGTAGAGCTGATGTCTATATGGGTTGTTGTTCTTAGCGAATTTGGACGTGGCATGGCTGAGGTTCGACGTCTGCGAGGACCGTTTCAGGTCACGCGAGAAGTGTGGCATAGGCTCGGCGCTGACGATGTTGCTGGGTACCGATGGTGCACGTCTCTTAGTCGTCGTCGTCGTCGTCGTCGTTGATCTTTCCTTTCGCACAGGAACTTTTTCCGTGTTCCTGTTCTTCCAGCTACTGTTGTTGTTGTTGTTGTTGTTGCTGTTGATCGTCGACTGGGTCACCGGAAACTTGGGCCCCGTGTCACTGCTCATCATCCCCACTAACGGCACGCCGATCACCGGCTTCCTCCTCTTGCTGTCCCTCAGCTGTTTGTAATCCTCCTTACCGTGGCCCAGGTTCTTCTCGTACACACTGATCTTCGTGTTTACCAGTCCGGATTTCTGCACAGCTTTCAACGTGTTCGATCTCTTCTCCTCGATCGCGTTCTTTACAGTTTTTGCCACTTTGCGCGTCTTCGTCCCATAACCCGACGAGTTTTCAATGAAGTTATAATGACCCTCAAGGCTACAATCTGTGCTCATATTCATATCCATTTGTCTCCTCCTTCGCCTTCTTCTTCTCTGTTGGTTCGACCTCAGTGTACCTATGCTTATCGCCTTTTTCGTCTTCTTCATCGGCAGATTGAAGGATTTGGTGAGTATCGTTCTTTCGTTATCCTCGCGTTCGGGGCTCGGCTGTTTGGAGAAGAACCGTTGAATATCGTCGCTGGGAACGTCGATGGGATTGCCCCACTGTGTCGTAGGATCGATCCTCATGTTCTCGGGTTCCTCGTGTATGTCGTGATGCTGCTCTCTCTCCAGGCTACGTCGCACGTCCTGGTTCAGTAGATTTTCGCTGCCCTCCAACCACCTTCAAGATTTGCCTGCGAATGTGCTGCCTGGGCCCATTGACAGGCGGTTCTCTATGCTACCGCAGCTCAGTCCTGAAATTTCGTCGTTGCCGTTATTTTTTTTTCTAATTATTACCCAATAGTTCCGTGAAAAATTGATAATATTATTTTAATAATATGTTTAATAAGTTAATATTTATGAAATTTAGTAAGTTTAAATAATTTATTTCAATGATTGAGATTGAGTTATCAGTCAAAAAACATTACGATATTTATAAATGATCAATAATATAATTAATATAAATTTTTAAGTTTAAATAAAATCATTCAGTCAATTAAAAATATTTAACTGTAAATACATTTGGCATTCTCAATATACCGATCTCAACTAAAACAAAACCATTTGTGAAAACTCTACACCATCATCATTATAGTATACGACATAATAAATGCTAAAATTCACGAGAAAATGAAAAAAAAGAACAATCCACTTTTCCTTATTTTCTTAAAAAAAAAACAAAAAACCAAAAAGAATCCTCACCATAATCATGATCATTCTCACTGAACGGACTGAGCGTCTGGGTAGACGTGAATGTGGACGTCTGATGGACTTTTTTCCGTTTACGCTGTTGCTTCTTCAACCTCGTGCAGGCCAATAACGTGCTCAGCAGAGCGCATAGCTCGATCAAGACAACGCCAAGGCCTATCGCAAGTAAAATCAGCGCCTGCTCTTGTACCCAAGTCTCGATCATTTCCAAGCAACCCTGTGTATGTGTTTTATGGATATTAAGGTAAATGGCATATAATATAAGGTACAGTATATAGATGTTGATTGCGGGGTATGGTCGGTTTGTTTATAATTATAGTATAAAAGATTGGTTTTATCTAAAAGATGTTTTTTTTTTATTATTATGTAAGGGGATATTTTCAGGCTATATTTTTATAACATAGACTTTGTTTGTCATTTGGCAATTGTTGTGTAAAATATAAAATTTTACTGTAGTAAAAATTCATTTAGAAAATGTAGAAATCGCTTGACATACTTATGCAAAGTGCGCTATAAAGCTCTTAATTCGCCTTACACGGTCTATGTATATATAATCACTTCTTTTTGCTTCGAGAAATATTGAATATAGTTGAAATTAATATTAACAAACCACTTGTATTGCCATTCTTTAACAGAACTCCATATTCATTAATTACAGTTCGAAAGTAAACCAAACGATTTCTCCATTATGTTTTTATTTCACACTACCACATATATAACATTAAAACAAACAACAACAAGTATATCATCATAGTATATAGTATGTATTATATATACGTACGGGACTATGCCGAGCCAGTTGATGCTCGGCAGGATTCAGCGCTTGGCATAACGTCAAATCTCTTGGCTCAGGATTTAGGAACGCATCCGGTTCCTGAGAATTGTTCAGAAAGCAACAACTCAGTGGTACGACGAGATCACGTCGGCCAAGCTCCTGTAGTCGCCACCAGGACGTCCCGTAATTGCTGCTCCCGTTTATACCACAGCAAGCGAACTGAGGACGATTTTCAATTGTGTAACATAGATGCGCGTGGTGAAATTTAATTTGCATATATATGAGGAGTTACGAAAGATGAATAAATGCGGAAGTAGTAGTAGTAATAGTAGTAGTAGTAGTAGTATAGGTATATGCCAAACATGGTGAGACGCGTTCCAGAGGCGTAAGCGTGCTGTTATAATATTTTGCAGGAGAGTTATTATTAGAACGTGAAAAGTTTATCGTATAGTGTTCGTGATTTGTATTTACGTGTATAGTTATGTTTATAAGAAACGGATGAGAAAAAAAAATTTTTCCGAATTTTAAAATATAGCTGGAAAGAATTGTAAAAACTATAGCGTTGGTATTTGTGAGATGTTTGAAAATTATGATATGAATCGCTGGTGTATAATGTAAAAAAATCTGTTAGAAACATTATTTTTTTTAAATATTAAGAGAGATAATGCTCTTGTAAAAGCTATATCACAATGAAAAGTACAAACAACGATTCTCTACAATTTCAAATTAGCAATCAACAAGCGCTACATTTCCAAGGCTATCACACGCCATCCATCCCACGGCGCATATACATATATGCTCGCGCGTCCACGTAACGTTATCTCTCCTCTCTCGCTACTTAAAATTTCAAAACCAAAACCACTGACCCAGATATATATGTATATACATACCTATATACGCCCATTTCGCGAAAAATAAAAAAAAAATCCTCACGCGTTTTTTATAAAAAATTTCCCAGATTTCTCACAAAAGTCTTCATCAAAATATCCGTAAAAAAAGAAAATCACATATATGTAATATACTTACAGTAGTCTGGGCGAGATCGAGTGCAGCAGTGAACTGCTCGCGTCCTGGTAGAGCATAGCTACGTTGCAAGGCACGCAGTAATCGAGCTGGACGCACGTCGACACCGAGAAGATGAGGCCAGAAGACGACAAGGACGAAACCTGAGCATTTGCCCATGAGTAGTAACGCTACTGCGATCACATACTGCAATGTATAATATGATTGTACGATTATAATGGTGTTCGTGTAAAGATGGTATAAGTATATGTATGATCGGCCTAGTTTTCTTGCATTATGATTTCTTATGGCGTGTATTATGGAAATGCGAGATGAGAAGAAAGAAAGTTTCAAGTTGGTTGGGAAATCGCTTCGATGCATTGGTATAGGTAGTGTTATGGTTTATTTTTGAAGCAGTGTTTTTTGATTACGTGTATATGTTAAATATTTTCTTGTGTATCTATAGGCATTGAAAGTCGATGAGTAAATGGATGGATATTCGTGTGGGTCGTTTGGAAATTTAGTGCGTAGATGGTAATTGAAAGGAAGAATATAATGTGCTACTAGCCGCGCTGAAGATTATAGATTTGCAAAGAAATTATGACCCATATATATATATAAGTTGTATACTGCTGGGCCAAAGTGATATAAATTATTTATTTTTTACAATTAAAAGTTATTTATATAATTAAAATTTGAATGCGGATTGATTTTATCACCGTATTCAGACCATAACGTTGAAATCACGTAAAGGTATTTTATTTGTTCACAATGTGTATCATACATTCGAGATAATTTCATATATTGTAAAGAAATTGTTTATTGAAAAAGTACTCATTCAATTCGAAAAATAAATTAGAAAATTGTTCATTAAAGTAATTAACATTTCAAAATAGACTGCCATAAATACCAACATCTAATGAATATTATCAATCTCATTGTGATTATTTTATTGAAGTATTTTTACAATAATATTATTTGTGTTGTAATACTATTGAAACAATATAATAATATAATGATAACATAATCATATTGCAATACTTAACATTCACCACTAAAGTATACATAAACACAGGTATCCGGTACCTATTTAATATACGAACATTTCAGAATTTTAACAACTTCATAAAGATTCAACTATCCAAAAAGCTTCCTTTTTACGTTCCCTACAATCTCCGCCCACACAAACGAACAATAAAAAAAAAGCCACCGCCCAACTCTACTTTTCCCAGCGAAAGTCGCGCATAAAACTACGGGAAAAACCTGACGGAAAAAGCAAGCGCATCTCCCGCAACGATAAACAAATATATATGAACGTGCGAGCATACGGGTGTGTACTTATACACATACACGTACATAAGTAGGTATAGTACAAAAGAGCTGCGTGTATATAAAAGAATGGGAAAAAATAAACAGGAGGGGCCGATATATATTATACGCGTTGTGTACTACGGTGACAGGTGCGCGTGTGCGTGTGTGTGTGCGAGCGAACGAGCGCATGAACCGTTTCCGCTTCGTCCTTGCGCGCGTTGAGCGCGTAACGAGGGCCTTAGAGTTGATGCGGGGGGCCGTATGTGTGTTTTATGCACCTATGGTAACTGTAGGTGTGTATGTACATATGTGTGTGTGTATAAATATATAGGTTTTGTGGTTTGGATGATTGAGAGGTAGACGTTGGGTTGGAGTGACGTTTTCGTAAATGGGTGAATTTGGTGGAATTAGTGTAATGAGATGCCGTTGGAAACTTGTTTTTTTTTTCTTTTTTTTTTTAATGTGTATTGGGTTTTTTTAGTTTCTACGTTTTTGTAATCTCAGGGAAAAATAGAGTACGAAAAAAACAATCTCGAGTTACTTTGTCAAATTTTCCATCCAAAGTATGAATTTTGAGTGTATATCAATTGAATTACGTTTTCATATGTGACGGTTATAACTTATCATTGATTTTTAATGTTATTTCTAAAATAACGATTAATATACGAGCATTTATAAATTCTTTGATACAATTAGACCATTTGAATTACAACTAATACGTTTTGCAAACGCTTGTAATCCCTATTGTAATTTTTAATCATACGGAATTTCCCGAAGCGCAATCATACCGATAATAGTAGAAATAATTTACTATATATATCACAAGTATCCTGAAAAACGTTAAACAGTAGAAAATGTAAGCGCAGTCGAAAAAAAATGATATAACATTGCATTTTTGATTATATCCACGGTTTGGTTACTTTGTTAGTGTAATTTTCCTGGAGACACATTTGCCGCGAACAATGAACCAGAGTTGCGACAGTATATCCTCGTTACGTTTCAAAACGCAAAAAAAAGACAATGAAAATCATTATATCCGCACTCGCATTACTCTCCAAATCTTTCAAAATCACGTCAAAAGTACAGCAGCTCATGGTGATCGTCCACTCGGATAACGTTATAAAATCCCGTTTCATTGACAACAATATACGTTTTGACGTTCCGATATATATCAATCTACTGTCATCAGCTGGTACGGGAAAAATTCTAGTTTTCACAAAATATTATCTATACATGCAAACATCTATACTTGATTAACAATAACATTATAGTACACTCACCGATGCCGTAATGCAGCAGTTGTAGAGACAAGATGCCCAGCATCCCAGGATTCCAACGATAGCGATGACAAAGCCAACACCAACGATGATCAAAGCAACGTAGTAGAAGAGTGGCTGTTCAGGGTGGGCACCGTCGCTGGTTCCTAACAGTCGAGATAGTAAAACGCGCTCGCTGTCAGCCAGGAGCAAAGCACCCAGTGACATCAGCACGAACCCCGACATCTGCGTATATATATATACACGTGCGAAAGCGAAACGAATACAACATGGATTAAGGATATATCCGGGAAGAGAATTCAGTCGAGTATAACACGCGAATCAAGAGAAAGAGAAAGACTATAGTTACTTACAAGGAAAATTATATTGGAGCAGCACATGAACGCCTTCGACAGGCCCAACCGTCGTTTCTCTTCCATGACGATGATATATACTCAAACCTGGTGTATATAATGTATAACGAGGATAAGGGGTTTTGTTTTTTTCTTTCAAACCATCATACTGGTGATTTTATATCTACCCCCTACGTAGAAAAAAATAATAATATTGTACACATATACACACACACACAGAGTCACAAACCACGATACACCAAGCGACGAGGTCTGCACAGGAATGCTGTATAGAGCCGGCCGAGTTTCAACAACTCCCGCGCGCGTATACTTACACACCTGAAGCGCGACGCGGCGGCTGTGCGCGCGGGCGGAAACGGAAGGAAGTGCGAGTCGAAGGGGGGGCGGCCCCCTCCGGAATCGCGGAAGAGAGCTTTGTGCGTGTGTATATATTGGTGGATATGCAGGTAAGTATACTTGATTGCTATAGTGTACTAACTGTTTCGATGCGAGAATTGTTTTGTAGGTGTAATAAAAGAAATATATATAGAATGTGGATGTAACGTGTGTATGAATGAGAAAAGCATTTTTGGCGCCTTAGTGGTTGAACTGTATAGAAGGTGGCCGAAGATTATGGTCCCTGGTTTGTGGTGGAGATAGATACAGGGATGACGATAACTTTTGTAGCGTTGTTTGTAAAGGATTTTTTTTCTAGCGTTTAAATAGATTTATTTATATATATATATATATATATATATAATTGTATTGGAAGTTTGAATATGTTCATTTTACGAATTTTAATAAATAGATGATTTTTTTTATACTGCAATGTTTACACCTGGTGTGCTAAGTTCTCAGGTCTTCTGAATTAATGCAAAAAAAAAAAAAAAAGTAATAATTACGTGGACGCGAAAGAACGTCGTGATTCTGTAAATAAAGTATATACCCATAGACCAACCCATTTTCACTATACAATCAGCCTACCGCAATCTCATCATAATCGCACGCATATACGCCAATCTATTCCACGCAGAATCGCATATTTTCTCACTCCGAGAAACTAACAGGCCCGCATGCGGCAGGTCGTTCAACCAGGTTTATGACTATTCAAAGCTCACGCTCGTTACATTATTATCGCTCACTCCTCTTCCCCTCTATAATAGATACGCACACGCATACAGACAACCACCAATCACCCCTTCAAAATAAACAAAACACCTTTACACTAATATGTTTTCTCAAAGCGCCAACGCCTTAACGACGCGGCTCTACTTTATTATAAAAAAAAAATATATTTTTTCTGTGGGCAGAAAAGAACCACACAGTATATATTACCATTAGAACAATGCGTCACGACCACAAGCGTGCGCGCGTGCTCTGGAGAAAAATCAGTAGGTATAGGCATATAACGCGCACGCTCCCAATCAGTTTAGCTCCGCGTTCCGTGTAAAACGAGCGGATTTCATGCGCATCATTGTAAGTGCTCAGCGAGCCTATCTCCTCTGCATTAATTCACTGGCGCTCGCGCGCGCACTCGCTCGCGCTCTCGTTCTTTCTGGTCACCCATAAATGGGCCACGCGTATATATATACATGTGCATGTATGTATGTGGCGCACTTTTTCAAGAAAAACATTTAAAAGTCTAATTTACTGAGGCCAGTCGATGTGCCAGCGCCGCTACAACCAATGGTAGCGGTAATGGCGTTCTCCTCAGTTGAATTGCCGAAATTGGGTGGTAGATGTAGAATCTGGAAAAGAAATAATATGTAATAATTGCGGAGATTAGTCGATTTAGAGGAGGAGGAGATGAAGGTTTTGGGTGGATGATTATAATATTACCTCGATGAAGAACTGTTTCCTGCGCAGTTTGAACGCCAGGTCGGAGAACAGAGAATCTGGACTTACGAGGGTGTTGAAAGCGGGGAGCTTTTTTAAGTGGAGCAGGCCGTGGTAGTCTTTGAATATCGAATTGGTTTCTTTTGATGAGCCGGCAAACGATTCCAGACCGATCGCCGCGTCTGATAGGTGTTCCAGCCTTTGTATAATTCCAGTCTAAAGAAAATATAAAATATCAATTAATTAATGAAATTACATAAAATTGTTGTAAATTATCTTACCGAATAGTCATCAAAATTGAGGACAGGAACTGTAAGAACTGCAACTGCGTATGACTCTCTTAGCAAAGCCCTCAGAATGTACAGAAATTTTAGTAGATCTTTTTGGGTTTTATCCTCTGAATCAGATAGCCATAATCTAGAGCCCAAGGAATAAATAGCTATTCTTAGAAGGTTTCTCTTCTCAGGTGTTTGAGAAAGTTGAAACTGTCCCTCTCTTAAGGTTTTTTTTATCTTCAGTAAAAGATCCATATAGGCTTCATTATCAAAAATACTATCCTGACAGTTTATATTTTCCCCATTCCATTGTATAATATTGGCTTCATCTAAGGTTTTTTGTTTCATTTTTTTTGTCAGATCATAATAGTGGCCAAAAGCAGTTCCACTTGTTGGGGATGAATCAACAACTTTCATGTTTTGGTAGCGCCAAGCAATTTTCATTTGCTCATCAGTATAAAGATGGTCCTTTTCACTTGTAACCTCTTTTTCAACTGCTGGCAAATCGGATACAACTTCAGAGGGATTTAGATCTTGAGATGCAATAAGCACTGAATGGGTGTTGACAACTCCTTCAGCTATGAAATACCTGTACATAACTTTTGAATACGTACTGTATGCATCTTCCTCTGTGAAATAAAGTTGTAATTGATAAATATATGTCTTTCAAATACTCATTTTACACATACAATATTTTAATATTATAATTACCAATCAAAAGAATTGATCCAATGGGCATACCACCACCTGTAAAGTGAATAAATAAATTGTAAATATTTTTTTTGAAATTTCAATGAAACACTAACAAGGACAGATCAATTTAAACATACCAATAAAGTGATCTAAGGATGGTATACCAGTAGATACCAAAAGCTGTGCATTACGAGTTGCTGGTTTTGTTCCAGGAATACTGGGCAGAGGTTTTGCAACTTTCACACGAGTCGACATATTCTCATTTATTATAAACCAACAGAGAATAAAATATCATTAAAAATCTAAAAACACTAGTGCAACAATAACAAACTAGCCTATCACTTTGTTGAAAACTATTATTAAAATTGATAGTGCAGGATTTATCATTACATTCATTCAGCACTGCAACAATAAACTTTTCCTCCTTGATTTTCTCGAAAACCCTTTTAAATTTCACAATATTACACCATACTCCAAATCAACAACAATCAACAATCACCTATTCGCGCAGCTGATTGCCCGCGACTCCATTGATAACCGCATGGCACGGTGCACGTGGTGGCTCCACCTGCCATCGTCCCGCCGGCACACGTGATCGCTAGCGACGAAACGGCACCGGATGAAATTACAGTGTATATACAAATAACAACATCACGCAACAACGCGCTAAATCGAAGAACCGCAGACAGTCCCCTCCGTAACCTAGGAGTTTTTATTAGTTGGAGTATAGATAGGTATCCAGGTGTAAACAGCTTACGCACGAAAGTGAAAGCGTTCGCAGAGGGTGCGTTAGTTAAAGCAGCTGCCTGTGTTATTTTATTGAACAATCCGTTTATCGACACCACGGGCAACCTGTTAGCAACGCGAAACGCCAGCTTATAACAACCGGTAATCAAACCCTCGAAAATTCACTCTTGTCTGGGGTGTGCGTGGTTAAGCTTTGTAGAGTCTGTATTTAGTGATTTTGCAGAAAAATGGCAAGTTTTTCGAGGCGGTTGATTTAATATTTTGGAGTTTGGAGCGAATCAGAATGAGCGTTGTGTGATGAATATAATATTGTATTTGACATTTTGATTGAATTTTGTCGTTTTTTTTTTCAGCTGTCAAAAAAGGCAACCAACACTTTCTTGTCTAGAAAGAAGGCTTTTACGAAGTTTGAGCTGAATGAAGAGCAAAAGGCTGATGTCAAGGAAGCATTTGATCTTTTTGACCCAGATGGGACTGGTAAAATTCCAACTAGAGAGCTAAAGGTAGCAATTCGAGCCCTGGGTTTTGAGCCCACCAGAGAAGAGATAAGAAAATTGACAGCTGCTGTTGATCCTGACGGCCAAGGTAAATTATCATTTGAAGAATTTTTGGAAATCATGTCGAGCAAGATGTCAGAAAAGGATTCTAAAGAGGAAGTCTTGAAGGCTTTTCGTTTGTTTGATGATGATGGTACTGGCAAGATTACATTTAAGAATCTAAAGAGAGTTGCAAAGGAGCTTGGAGAAAATCTGACTGATGAAGAGTTACAAGAAATGATTGATGAAGCTGATAAAGATGGAGATGGAGAAATTTCTCAGGAAGAATTTCTAAAAATTATGAAGAAGACTTGTCTATATTAAGTATACGTACCAAAATTTTTTTTAAGAATTCTTTTGTATTTTTGTATTTTTCATATTTAGACATAATTGTGTGTGTACCTACTGTATTAACAGCTTAAATGTAATCTTATAAAAAAATTATAAAGTATAGATATATTTGATGTTAAAAAAGTATAATAAACTATTTTTAAGATGTTAATTTCAAACAATCTCTTTTATTAACTAACTCCACTACTTTTTACTGTTGAAGCTGCTGTTGAAATTAGCTTTCTCACTTGTTCCCCTCGATTTTTGGCTCTTGTTAAACATTTACTTAATATGTTCTGAGAAATTGGAACACCACCAGATTTATGGAGAAAGCACATGTCTCTTTCAGTATTTACTACAGTTATTGTAGATAGTGAGTGTTTTTCTTCATCTTCGGTTGGATCAATGATAAGTAAATTACTGAAAAAAATATATTATATCTTTATTTTTGTTTTGTTTCCTCTTACATTCAGTTATTTATAAAATATAACTTACTCTTCAAAAATTGCAAATGAAGTACTGACAGCCGTTTGCCTTAGTGTAATACTTTTCTTTTGTTTTGGATTAACTTTTATTGCTCCAGTTTCAACAGTATATTCTACTGTAGGTAAAGTTACTGCGAGAAAAATTTCAGATCAATTAAAACATAATAAGATCAGGAAAATTCATTATCATATATCTTAGTTTTTTTTATACTTACAATTTTTAAGAGCTGCCATTAAAGCTCCTACACATGCATCTATTACAGAACCATCATAATCTACACAAATAAGGTCACAGAATAATACCCAAACAAGTTTGTCTTTAAATATACAAAGATCTTTTAAATCTATGGCATCAGAATTCACTAGAATTCTTTCAACAAGTTTTGAAGTACATTGTGCCTCTTCACCAGGAGGACCAGGCCTAAACTTTGGAGATGACAGAGGTGTTAATTCAACATTAGGAACTACAAAACCATACTCTGGTTGTTCGGCTTTAGGAGCTGCTAGTTCCTGCAAAGTAAAAAATTAATATTTGTATTGTTCCATGGATAAAGTATGTCAAAATACTTGAATAAATTGTACTCACAGCTTTGATTCCACAAATTACAGATGTGTTACCAATTTTAAATACAGATGAACTGTCAGCTTGTGTGATTGATCCAATATTAACACTTACTGGACGAAGGGTTGTAAATTCTCTTCCATCAGCTCTTGTGTTTGAAGCCTATATAAATGAAATAACAACTTAAATTATTGTTCAATATTTAATGATTAGAGTTGTCTAAATATTAAATAAAAAATACATACAAAGTGATCCTTAAGATACTTTGCTGGGTGAATTGTTCTAGAAAAACACAAAATAAAATTTTAATTAATAAACAATTAATAATTCTTACTTCATTTTTTTATGCGATAAAAGCACAATTTCCCATACTTAAATTGCGATTCCATTGTTGATTCTTAAACTGCCAAAACACACATGTTTCTTTTGAACCGCAGTTATTTATAACAGGTTAGGTCGCAGCAGTAGCACGGCACAGCCAAAGAAGCTATATAATATAGATCTTCTTTGGCACAGAAGCGCCGATAGCGGGTAGTCGATGCGGTGTAGGTATAGTTGGGTTGTTGCGCGCGCCAGTTACCCACGTGCTCTTATCTCTGTACTCCAGAAGGCCGAAAATGGCAGCCTCTTTCAGATTGCACCATGCATTCCGACTGGGAAGAAAATCATTTTCTCTTTCATTATCGAGAGTTAACAAATCGTACGACAATTACGTGATAACGAGATGTCGGCAGAATCTACCAGGTAAATTACAATGTCGCGATAATTTAGTAAAGTTGCTGAAATCGGTTTTCTCTGACAAGTGAAGGGTTAGATGCTAGAACATTCTTATTTCTTCATTTCGATGTAACTATAATGTATGTAATTCTTGGTTGTTTTAGTACTGTCGTACAATCACGCAAGATTTCTATCATCACAAGTAGCAGCTGAAAATACTGCAGCAGAAAATGTTGCAAATGAGAATCCCGCAGCAGAAAATGTTGCAACAGACAATCCTGCAGCTGAAAATAGTACAACTGAGAAATCTACAGATGCAGAGGAGTATACTATTATAAAGGATACAGAAAAAGCAGTTGGTAATTATATTTGCATTTGCTTATCTTATACTGATGTTTTTACATAATTTTATTTGTTTTTGTATGCAATATTTTATTTCTTAGGTGATACTGTTAAGCATGAATTTCAATCAGAAACTCGACAACTGTTAAACATTGTTGCTAAATCTTTGTATTCTGATAAAGAGGTAATTATTAAGAATATTTTAACACAATATTTTGACTAAATACTAAAGTGTAATTTTTTTTAAAGGTTTTCATAAGAGAATTAGTTTCTAATGCTAGCGATGCATTAGAAAAATTACGGTACTTAAGAATAAAGGAAAACTTACCAGCTGATCAAGGAGGAGATAGAAGTTTAGAAATTCACATTGCCACTGATAAGCAGAATCGTCTGATGATAATTCAAGATACTGGAGTTGGTATGACAAAGGAAGAATTGATTTCTAATTTAGGAACAATTGCTCGCTCTGGTTCAAAAGTATGATTTTTAGATGATTACATTATCATTGATAAAAACTTTTGATGTTTGTTTCAATTATTAATAAAATATTGTTTAGGCTTTTTTGAATAAGTTACAAGAACAACAAGGTGCAACTGACGCATCTAACATTATTGGACAATTTGGAGTTGGATTTTACAGTGCTTTTATGGTTGCTGATAAAGTAGAAGTCTTCACAAAGTCATATCAAGAAAATGCAAAAGGCCTATACTGGGTTTCTGATGGGTTAGTTTCATTATTCAATTGTGCAATCTATAAAGTTTCAAAACTTTTAAATTAATTTCAAAACTTGCCATTAATTGCCAATGCTACATTTTAGTTCTGGAGCCTATGAAATAGCAGACGCAGAAGGTGTTCAACCAGGAACTAAAATAGTATTACATTTACGTGCCGACTGCCGAGAGTTTAGTGATGATAACACTGTAAATGGTAAAATAATACCACGTCTTTGTTTAATCACTTTTATTGTAAAATATTAATATAAGTTGTTTTTTTTTTTTTAGAAATTATCCAAAAGTATAGCAATTTTGTTGGAAGTCCTATTTTCGTCAACGGCAAACGTGCAAACACAATAGAGGTTTTTAGAGTTTTTAATTTTAATAATCTTAAAATTACGTAATATTTATACGATTCTAAAAAAATGAATATTTTAGGCTTTATGGATGCGTGATCCAAAAGAAGTTACTCCAGAACAACACATTCAATTCTACCGTTTCATTGGCAATACTTATGATGAACCAAGATTTACTTTACATTATACTGCTGATGTTCCAGTTAGTATTAGGGCCTTACTGTATATTCCTGAAGGGAAACCAGGACTTTTCGAATTAGCGAGAGATGCTACTATCGGAGTATCGCTTTACAGCCGAAAAGTTTTAATTCAGAATAAAGCTGAAAATATCTTACCTAAATTCCTCAGATTTGTAAAAGGTGTTGTTGATTCCGAAGACATTCCATTGAACTTGAGTAGAGAATTATTACAGAATAGTGCATTAATTACGTAAGTTTTTAATTTATTTAAACAATTATAATCTATGCGAAAAATCTAATCTTGTCGTGTAACTAAAATGACTGTTTTCAGAAAATTACGAAATGTTCTAACAACTCGTATTGTCCGATTTTTACAAAAACAAGCTAAAGACCATCCTGAAGAATATCGTAAATTCTACAGAGATTATAATTCTTTCTTCAAAGAAGGTATCATAACGACTGATGATGATTCTGGAAAGGTATTTTTGAGTTTCAAGAATATTAAATTTTTTAATGTGGTTTATACTGATTTTTTAAAATACATTCTAGGAAGAAATCAGTAAACTTTTGCGATTCGAATCATCTGCGAAAAGTCCTGGTGAAGCTATCAGTCTTGCTGATTATTGTGAAAGACTTGCAAGTGAGCAGAAATATATTTATTACTTAGCAGCACCAAAGTTCGTATATCTATTACATAAAAACAAAATAATGATATCCTTTTATATAAATATTCTAATTTAAAATTGTACTTTTAGCCGAACATTAGCTGAACAATCGGCGTACTACGAATCCTTTAAGAAGCGTAACTTAGAAGTACTCTTCTGTTACGAGTCTTATGATGAGCTTGTTCTAATGCACTTGAAACGATTCAAGAAGTACGATATCATATCTGTTGAAAAAGAAATGCAAGAAAATACAGATGCTAGCGAAAATAAAAATACAGGTAAATATTTACAAGATAATATTGTCTAGAAAGGATGAATTTGATGCAAAAATTTTTCTCTTAAACAGAATTATTTAACAAACAAGAAGTACAAGATCTTGTTAACTACATGAAGCGTATTTTGAAGAACAAAGCCCATGACGTTAAAGTAACCGATCGTCTTGAGTCTCATCCTTGCGTTGTCACAGTCAAGGACATGGCAGCGGCTAGGCATTTTATGCGTACGCAAAGCCATCAGTTTAACGAGGAGATGCGTTATAGTCTCCTTCAACCCCGTTTAGAAATTAATCCCAATCATACGTTAATAAAGAAACTTATGAAACTAAAAGAAACTGATAAAGAAATTGCTAAACTCTTAATAAATCAGGTAATACATCACTATAAGGAAATTTTTATTTATTTTAAATATTGAATATTTAATAAATCAATAAATTTGCAATTGCAGCTGTTTATGAGTTCCATGGTTAATGCTGGTCTGCTAGAAGATTCTCGAAGTCTCTTGATAACAATGAATAATCTTTTAACATTGATTCTGGAGAAACCACCAAAAACCGAATAGATAAATGTGAATTAAAAGTTATTTTTAAAATAACAAAGTTAATTTTTTGTAAATATTTTAATGTTATGTACAACTACTTTCTTTTTATACAAAATATTGTATGATAATGTGTAGAGATTAAATTATAAAGACGATATAGGCAAATATTGTTTCGTTTTATTACAACAACTTGACCTTATACAAATTAATTTAATATAGTCTTAAATTTATAACAATTTAAGCTATTATGTGGAAATAATCTTTTTCTTGACGATATGTTACTATTATACTGAGGATATCTCAATGTTCACTTGTGACTTTTGAATCTTAATGATTGACATAACTTTAGGCCTAATATAATAATTAAAATATATGTTTACAAATACATTCACAACAAAAAATATATACAAAACGTTTTCACAAATCTATGATTCATCTGTTCAGATATTTTTTTTATAAAAGAATTTTTCATATTTTTTTTTTTCATTTTTTGTCAATTCCTAATTTGTTTTTATATTAAAACAAATTTATAACTTCAAAACGTAAGACTAGGTTATTCTCGGTATCATCATTCCTCCTTATTCACATCCATACATTTTAATTTAGGTTCTAGTAGTTTTTCAACCTGTATATTTATGATTTACATATGTCTAAATTTATTTTGAGTTTCTTTAAGTGTTATAAAATTATTTAGTTATCCACCCAATAATACCGAGAACATTAGAATTACGCGCGAAAGAGTCTAAAAAAGGTCTATATAAAAATTATTCAGTTCTATAAACAGTTTATTCGTGTGAAAAAGTATCAAGTCAGTTTATCTTAATGCAGAAAAAATTATCTAGATTAGTGTTCCCGTGCAAGAGCGTTCTCTGATTCTTAAATTCAAAGAGAAGGAGGTTCATAAACGAACAGCTTTCTTTTTTCTCAAAAGTTCTCTTCATATTATTTTCTGTTCTCTTATTATTTTACATATCCATACACTCCTTTCCTCACGCATACATGTACTCGTGTGTTCATTACCGTTCATCGAACAACGTAAATATTACATAAATCACCCTGTCTTTGCGCCTTTTCTTAATGCGCGCACCGATGGCGTCGGAAGTTACGAGCGCATAGGTTCATTCATTTTAAGTATATTGTTTTGTGATTAAATTACAAAAAGCAGATGCGTTTCCGGGGCCACCGTATGCGTCGTTAGGGCAAGAACGCAGGAACATAAGAAACGTTCGATTGACTTTTCAAGTCTAAATTCGCTTTATATACTAAAATTATTCTTTTTTATCCCTCGATCGTCCTTATATAAAAAATTTTGTTTATACATTATACATATAATTCGATAAGCTGCCTTCGACGATATATTTATGTGTAACTTTACGAACGGTAAAATCAAAAGAGAACGCAAAAACCGAACGTAACTGTGGTCTTCAATACTTCTAAGGCGGAATGAAAATGCAAACGAGCTAAAGAATGTTAAAATCATAATTTCTCGCTCGATTTGCTGATTATGTTTAAACTGTTTTGAAGAAAAAAAAATTATCTCTTAAAATTACTTTTATGGCATATATGCGGCGGAAATATACAGTTACAAATATATATATATAATATGTATGTGTGTAATGTATACGTAATAAAAAAATTGGCAGTTTAAAAGATAAATGTTTTGAAAGAATAGAAATGCTATCAAGTGCGTTAATAGGAATTTGTAAAAGTTTTACAGTATAGCCAGTCTTATAAAGAGATAAAAGATGGAGACTTGTAGAATTACATTTTTTTTTTCGTAGAAAAACTTATGCAGCACCATTTCCCATACTTTGAAATAGCTTGAATAAGGCAGTAGATATTTAATACATACTTTGTAAAATAAAAACGTTAATTGTTAGTGACAATAATATGTTGAAGAACAAAATTAAAAAATACTGATGAACAGGTGAAAAATTTTTTGAATATAGGTTTCTTTTTTTTGAAAACTGACAAATCATAATAAATATTCTTTATTATCTAAGTTTAGAAACCGTCGGTAAGCCGACTTTGTCAGATCGCACTTGATAACGCGTGAATCGGAATCGAATTCACATATTATCCCGGTTGATTATTCAATTGATTATTCACCATATATCATCATTATTGTACAATAGTAGTTGCAGTTATTTGATCATCGACGTATAAACATTATTATCATCACAGTAAAAATAATTTATATTTTTTTTTTCCTCATTTACTATAGTATTACCCTAGGAAACTAATGCCTGCATCTTACTTACATATTGCAAATTTGATATAATTTGCTTGATCCATCTACATTTTTACATACGCTCGTATAATCTTACACGACTTAAATTCGTTAGTGCAAATAGTATTTTCCCTTCAATATCTAATTATCGACATAAATTATACTCGAACCTAGAAAAAATAGGTTTCATTGTTGCACATTATCATTATTTACTTTTTATCGAAAAAACATATATATATATATGTTATCTTGTTAATCTTTCCTCTTTCAAATCGCATAAATAATGATTTCACGAATAATGTACAGATACAGTCCACGAGACTCTCTCTCTATATATATATATATGAAATTGCGATGATGTTGTAAAACAACGAAATGAAATATCTCTCTTCCTCTATTTATTTTCCTCCTCGTCGTCATTACAATCGTAGTGAAAAAAAATTCTAAACGATAGTCATTGGTCTATTATTTTCGCGATCGGATCCTACGAATGACGCGCACAAAAAAAATTTCGCTGTTTCTCATCAGCTCGTGCCGTCTTTTCCTTTTAAGTACCAAAGACGAAGTGTCGGGTGGGAAATGAAAAACAAAAGGGAAGTAGAATAATAGCTGCCTGTCTTACAATCTAGTTAGGTAATGATAAAGGTATCCCTTAATATAGCTGCCTGTACAATCGGTGATTTCTTTTATTCTTTCACTCTCTCTCTCTCTCACTCTCTCTTTCTCTCTCATTATCTCTACCTACTTCGATATTTATTTCGCTTCAATTTTTTCCAAGTTCCTCCTACTATATACAGAATATGCGCGAGCGCGCGCGTATATGTGTGGGTGTGAAAAAGCTGCGTGTGTGTGTTTACGTACGTATTGTTCATAGACAATACGCATAAGTCGGCCTACCACCGCTACCAGCATCCTCATCATCATCGTAATCATAAACCTCGCGACGATTATTCGTTCGTCAGACGGAGGTTTGCGTAACGCCACCGGCGCCGATCCAAGCTCTGCCATTGCTTTTCTGCTGAGCGATTTCGAACTCGCTGTCGTCGATTTCGCAGAGGTTTGTCGACAGGTCGCTATTGCTGTTATTGTTAGCCCCACCGCCGAGCAGCGAGTTACGTTCCTCGAGGCTCGTTATCACTGAGCCGCAGAGCTCGGAGCCGGCGTCGTTGGCGCGGTTGCGCCGCGCGCTCGGAAAACCGTAAGGCACTACGTTGTCGTCATCCTCCTCCTCCTCGTCATCGTCGTCATCGTCGTCGTCGGACATGCCAAGGCAGCCACCGTTCAATGGTATCGTCACGGCGAGGGCCTCGGTTTCGGTGTCCGTATGGATGTTGTAGTGCGGCAGATAGGAGTTCGGATGTCGTAGGTAGCTCTCGGAGCTCTTGTACTTGTACTCGGCTTCGCCACCGCTGTCAAGTGGATTCAGCCTCTGGCTCTCGGAGGTGAAGGTGCTGCTACCGCCATCACCGCCGGCGCTGCCATGTTTGTGCGAATGGTAATGCTCGGATAGATCGGTACCGCATTCCGAGTCACCTACATACTCCGACTCCTGGTCCTCGTTCAGGGTCTCGATATCACGTGATGGATCCAATGCACCGTGCACTGAAATCAATCGTTTTGTTATGTACTCGTTACCTCTGTATACGTGTCTTCGTTTTAATGAACTTCTGTAAATGATAGACTTACGTGGAGGTACTTGATGAGTATTAGACTCGTTACTCTCGTTACTGTGGAAGCTGGATGAATCGGGTACTTCGCTACCCGGGACTTCGGTGATGTTCGGCAGAGGATTTTGACTCGGTCGAACCCAGTCTGAGCAGTCCCAGTGGTAACCTGAAAATGTTGCAGACAACAAATGTATTGAAACACGCTCACGTGAGACAGCTTGTGCTCGTTCTCAACTCAGGGCTCGTTAATGGTAATTTTTAATCACTGAATTGTATACGAACATGCTAAATACGTATTGCGAAACATGAATTTTTTCTTTGACAGATAAGTATTAACTTTTGAATGAAAAAAATATAGCTATTATATTTTTTTTATATTAAATATAAATGTATATTAGTTCACCACCAGATGGTTCACTAAAATTATAATTAAATTCTTCAATTAATTAGTCAATAAAATAACAGAGACAATTCTTAATATTTCACAAACAAATATGTAAGAGCCCTGCAGTGAACTAAAGCTGCCACACCTGATATTTGAAAAAAAAACATTTCGTGTTTCGCATTAATCTCTTTTTTAATGATTGGTAATACACTCACCACCGACAATACGAGGATCGTCTTCGATGGATGAAAGTGAAGCTATGGAGGTTCCACCCCCGTGCGTCGTCGTAGGTCGGCGTATTGAGTTCAGTAGAAGTCCTCCAGTGGTCGGTTCTGATACCACTGGGCTCGCTCGTTTCAGGTCTGTGAATTTTCATTAAAAAATATGGTTAACAACGACGCGGAAAATTTATTTCATAGGCAACACTTAACGGCACGTTGAGAGAAGAACAATTTTGAAACATAAATATCAATCACATTGAATATGTCGAGGAAAAATTATACACGCGTATGTAATACATTATATTCTGAGTATAAACAGCAATTTTGCGATGACTCGAATTTTCTTTTAATTTTTTTTTAATAAGAAAAAAAGGATAGTTGAATAATGCACGTTCTCGAAAAGTATATATTGTAGCCTACACGCAAAATAAAAATAAAATGCAGCGCTCAAAGAAATGTATATGCGTCTGCTCGCGAAAACAAAACTAAAATCAATGCAACAGAGCAGTGTATAACAGTAGTAGCAGCAGCATTAGCAGCAGCAATAGAGCGCAACTTAATCATAAACAAAAAAAAAAGTAACAACTGCACCTGCGCAGCGCAGAGCTTCGGTGAAGGTGGGAAACGAGGTGTTCGGTACAAGGATCATGGGATTCTTCGGGGTTAATCGTCCAACTCACCGTTCTTAATCTTCGTCGCATCCGTGATGAACGAGGCGAGTTGCATCTGTTCCTGCCAGCTTGGTTTATCCAACGGTGGTAAATCGGTAAGCGCATTGTTACCCGATCCAACGCCACCGACGACGATGCTCGGTACAACCTGATGTGGTGCCATACTGCGGTTCAGGTTACGTAGGTAATCCGGTGGGAAGTTTTCTAACTCGTCGCCAGCACTTCCATAGCTACGTAGCGTGTCGAGGTTGTTGAGGGCGACTGCAGCAGCGGCTGCAGCTGCGGCACTCGCGCACGAGCCCAGCAGCACTTGCTCGTTGTTCGACGACGGGGTGTAAGAGGCGGGACGGGGAGGACATTGGGGAGGGCATTCTCTCTGCAACAAAAGTTTCCAAGGATGGTGTTGGTTTGTGTATGTCTATATATGCGTGTATGACTGGGGCTTTTTGTGTTGAAGGGCGGGGCTTGTACATAGTAGCTTGAAGTAAAAAATAAGAAGCGAGTGCGCGCGAGTATAATATTGCTTTCTATATGTGGTGGCTAAATTAAATGTATATACGTAGAGGTATATAATGTAGCGGATTATCGCTGATTGAAATCGATAAATACAGTCTATATCGCACAGTGTATGGAAGCAAAAAATAAAAGCTCTGAAAAGTTACAAAGCTGAAGTTTTCGTCGTTCTATATTATACTATAAAAAATAAATTGTATAGCTGCGGGTTGGAATTTTGAATATACATATAACAATAACGCGCGTTGATGTTCAAATTCCGGAAGTCCGGCAATGAAAGTTCATGCACATAATAACCGCTGACGTCTCTTTACATTATTATAAACGAAACTTTATAATAATAATAATAATACATTTATATCAAATGGAATTGGTACGAGAAGAATGAAACACGAATGGTAATTAACTCACCTGCACAACTTCGAGATTGCTGAGCTTCGAGCTACGCTTGAACGACTCATGGTCGTTCGGTCGAGCTGAGTTCAGTACAATCTGTTTCCTCGTCTCGTTGTTAATATTATTCGCTCTTGTTCGCATCCTTTTGCTCCTGATCTTTCGGAACGTAACGAACATTATCACGAGGAATATGTTTGCAAGTATAGCAATGCCAATCCACATAAGTTGCTCCCAGGTGATGTTCAAATGATTGGCTATCAGGCCGGTGGTGTAGCCCGCTGGGTTACCGCAGTTGAAGCCTGTCATCGTCGGTGGACAAACGCAGCGGTAGGTGCCAGCCTCGTTCAGACAAGTGCCACCATTTGTGCACGGATTGCGTTCACACTCGTTGATGTCGAGCTCACAGTGTTCGCCCTGGTAACCTTGACACTTGCAGATCGGGCTTGCGTTACCCTCCTCGCATACGCCGCCGTGTAGGCAGGGGTTCGGGCTGCAGTATCTAAGAAAAACAATAGGGTTGGATCAGTTTACGATATCATAAATTTCAGTTAGGTATTCTGTAAGTATTATATGTTTCCACTAACATGCTACTAATCAAATAAATATTATTCGGTATACTTTTGGAATTGATTTTACAAATTAAAAAAAATATGTGTCAAAAGCATTTATATGCGATAGATGCACTTCTATAAATCAAAAATTCATGCTTTACAAATGAATGATTTCCGCTTTACTTTTATTTTAGCGTAGCCAAACTTTTTAATACTGATTAAGTGTATAAATAATTGTAAAGATTTAACACAAACCTGCCGAACTCGCATCGTTTGCCACTGAGATTGGTCCCGAGGCACTCGCATTCGTAGTCCCCGAGCTCAGCCAGCACTTTGCACCTGCCACCGTACAAGCACGGCGACGAGGCACAGGGATCGGTGTCAATTTCGCAACTGGTACCGCGGAATCTGCTATGGCACTGACACTCGTATCCTCCATCCTCAGATTTACTCTCACTGCACGTGCCACCGTTCTGGCAGGGCTGCGATCCGCATACACCTGGTGGTACGAGTACTGAGCTCGCCTCACAACTGAACTCTACATTCGCAAACCTCTTCAGCACGACGACGCTGCTAGTAGAGCCGCTCATGTGCAGAGGCACGGACTGTTTGGCAATGCGCACGTCGTCCATGCAGCCAACGAAACCGCGCTGTACATCCTCAAAGCCGAGGATAGACGGATGCTGACGCACTTCAGCCCCGAGGTACAGCTCGTCCGACTGCAGGTTCAGGATTTCGTTGATGCCAGGCGCTGAGCCATGAGCCAGATGTTTACCGTCGACCGTAAGAGTAGCGCTGTTACTCTGCCGCTCGAGCTGGATCTCATGCCACTGGCCGTCGCTGATGTAGAAGCTGTTAACGCGAACTAAACCTTCACCGCTGCCCAGGTCGAAACGATACTGCACAGCGCCGTTCACGATCTCTAGGACGTTGTAGTCGACTTTACCAGCAGCATACATTAGGTTACCAGTGGGTTGCACGCTACGGATGCGTAAGGAGAAGCTGAGTTGGTTCTCGATAGTTTGCCGTACGATGGCTTTGTCGATCTTATAGCGCGCGTAGCTCTTGCCGTTGAAGGAGATGGGGTTGCGCGGGATGTAGCAGGACTCATCGTGACACTTGGAGATGTCGATGTCACAAGTTTGGCCGGCAAAACCCTCCGGGCATTGGCAGGAGTAACCTTGTACCGACGAGTCCGGTACGCATACCTAAAAATACGAGATTATTTGTTAGTGATTTTATAATCTATCTTTGATTTGTGTTAGTATAGGTAGACAGAAGGTTCGAACTTACTTTGAATACTGGGCAAGGTCCACGAGCGCATTCATTGACGACGATCTCACAGTGATTGCCAGCGTATCCCTCTTTGCAGGTACATTCCGTGCGATGTTTATGCCTGGGCGAGACGAAGCTCGTGACATCAGTGGCTACCGGTGTGATCTGTTGAGAGTCCAACACGACTTTATCATGGCATTCGCCGTACACGCAGTATCCCTTGCTGCACTTGAACCTAACGATCTCCTCAACGACGAGCTTTGTGCTGGATTCCAACTCCTTGATGTGCTGGTTCAGTGCTTCGCGAATACTCTCCGACGTGTAGAACTCACTGGGCGTCGACTTCCTTACCGCGAACAGCACGTCCAGATCGTTATGTACTACCGATTGCCTTACAGCTCTTGATTTGATCACGTTGATATCGGCGTCGGTGGACGGCTGTACGCTGAGAATTACTACGTCCTTTAATCTACAGTTCATGGCGTGGCGCACGGTACGTACGAATCCTTTGCGATGTTTCAGAACAAAATCTTCGGGACTGACCTCGCGGAACCGTACGATGACTGAGTTCTCGAGCATGGTATCGGTAACGACATCAACTGTTACTTTAACAATGGAATACGATGTGAATTTACCGTCGGTCACGCTGACGTTCACGCGATATTCACCGATGTCGAGACCCGGTAGAGCGACGAGCGTACCATCGAGCTTGTCTATCTGGAAGAGGTCGGTGTTCGGACGCATCGGTGACGTAGGTACCAAGCTATACAGCAGCGTATCGTACTGGTCTTTGTCGGATGCGTGCACCTTGCCGATTATACCTCCAGGGTACTCGTCCATATAGGAATTAACGTTGACCTCTAAAAGTGTGATCACCGGTGGATATTGCGACTCTTCGATTATCTTGACGAGCACCCAAGCGTCTGAGTACAGCGGTGGGCTGCCATTATCAAAGACGCGAATGTGCAGATGGTATTTGTCCCTAACACGATTGCTGAATTTGGTCGCTGTGCGCAACGTTCCATCTTGTTCCAGACGGAAGGCGTCGCCCTCGTTGCCAGATCTAAAATCGAATGTATAAGGATCAGCGTTCGGTTCGGCATCGGCATCTGTTACAGTGAACTGCAACACGGCGTAGCCGAGAGCCTTGTCCTCTTGCACGACGGTGGTGTAGTTTGTCTGGGAGAACAGCGGCGGGTTGTCATTTGCATCGAGAATCTCGATGTTGACAATTACGTAATTTGACATTGTCGGTATACCGTTATCTTTCGCATGTACCTCTAACGCATAGGTCGCAATGCTTTCTCTATCCAACGGAGCAAAGACGGTTATCTGTCCAGTTTCAGGATCGATGGCGAATTGTTTCTGTCGGTCACCCCGTTCGATCGAGTAGCTCACTTGACCGTTCTCGTTGCTGTCGAGATCATTAGCGAATACCTGGGTCACCTTCTCGCCGACTTTAGCGTCTTCTTTTACTGAGGCACGGTAGGAAGTCTGACTAAACATCGGTGCATTGTCGTTGCTGTCGAGGACGGTGATGTTTACCGTCGCATGATTCGTTAATGGCGGGATACCACCGTCGATTGCTTGTATAGTCAGATAGTAGTCCTTCGCTCTCTCGTAATCTAGCTGCTCGGAAATCGACACTACGCCGGTTTTCGCGTTGATCTGGAACTTCTTGTGCTCGTTTCCACCAACAATAGAGTAGTAAACGTCAGCGTTGACACCGGTGTCTTTAGATGTCGCCAAGACTCTAGCTACTTCCGTACCAACGGCGTCAATTTCTGGCACACGAGCAAAGTAGTATTTCGACGTAAACTCGGGCGGGTTATCGTTGATATCCTGTACATTAACGATTAAGTATGTGATGTTTTGCAATTGCGGCGTGCCTTGGTCCACTGCTTGAATGCTAACGTTGTACATAGCTTTAGTCTCGCGATCAAGAGGCTTGGCTAAGGTGACAATTCCGCTATCAGGTGCGATGATGAAATGTTCGTTCGCAGAATCAAGAAATTCGTAGCGGATCTTCCTGTTAATACCGATATCATCGTCTGTTGCGTGAACCTTTGTTACTAACGTGCCGACTTCTACGTCCTCAGGTAACGTGGCACTGTACAACGACATGCTAAATCGCGGTGCGTTGTCGTTGAGGTCTGAGACGAGAATCTCTAGTTCAGACGAGCACTCCCACGAACGTTTATCGCGATCCTGCACGTGCGCTGTAAGTAAATATTTTGCCTGCGTTTCGCGGTCGAGTTGACCGACGGTCTTCAAAACACCTGTTTCCTGGTCCAATGAGAACTTCTCGTTATGTTCGCCGGTAAGATAAAATCGTAGCTTCGCGTTCGGCTCATCATCATAGTCGGTTGCGAGAACCGTGAGAACGTAGCTGCCAGGGTGTGAACCCTCCGATAGGATCTCTCGGTATCGGTAGCGCAGGCAGTACGGTGGATTGTCGTTCACATCGAGAACCTGAAAACACAAGCAAACAACGTTACATCACAATTCTAAATGATAAAAAAAGTCGATTAATAAACTAATACCAACCTGTACGGTGACCCGCGTTTCAAACACAAACTTCCCATCTGTGCCTACGACGGATAACTCGTATCTATCCATCGTTTCCCTATCTAGAGCCTTCGCCACGTACACCTGTCCCGTCGATCTGATGGCGAACTGCGATCTTGGATCGCCTGATACAATGTAGAACTCTAGCGGCGTGTTCAATTCAACATCCTTGTCGATCGTCGTGAGTTCCACGACTACGGTTCCTGGGAGGGCATCTTCCTTGACGGTAGCTTGGTAACCCTTCTCGCCGGCTAGGAAAGCCGAGGGATGGTCGTTGTAGTCCTTCAGCTTGACCAGGACCGAGGTGCGGGCAAAGTGCCGCGGGTTGCCGTTGTCGGTCGCGACGACCTGTATAAGGTATAGTCATTAGTGTGGAAACGATTATATGTATGATCAAACTATTGAATGTTAATTATGTAATCATTGAATTAACGGTATTTTGCATTATGTCCGTTCATAATTTCGATAATTACTATTAATATACCAGTTGAATCGTTAATTTAAAAAATATGTGAATGTACCTGGAACTTATACTCGGGCTGTTTCTCCTTATCTAGTTGGACGAGGCTCGATATCCAGCCAGTGTACGCGTCAATCGTAAAGACGTTAGCCAGCTCTCCGATATCTGAGCCGAACGAGTACCTTACTTCGCCGTTGCTCCCCAGATCGTCATCGTGTGCCACCACTTTAAGTATGGACGTGCCCTCCTCAATATTCTCTGCTACTCCCACGCTGTACGGGTTGCTCTCGAACTTCGGTGCATGATCGTTCTCATCCAGTACCTGGAGGCTGATCTCAGCCAATGCTGTTAACGGTGGGCTAGAGTCAGTCTCGGCGAGGACACCTATGAGGTAGCTGTCTTTAAGTTCGCGGTCAAGACTAGCGGCTAAGGTCACGCGGCACGATTTGGCGTCAACGACAAACGGGAATTTGTCGCCGCTGGAGATGATGCGGCAGCTGATAGAGCTGTTGGTGTTGCTCACGGTTTTCAAGCGGGTTATAGGGGTCCCGATGGCCGAGGACTCCGAGACGAAGAACTTGTCGTCCTTGCGCTCGAAGAGAGGTGGAATGTCCTCTGGTCCCATGATGAAGATGTCTAGAGGCACGTCAACGTGGTGGGTGTTGGAGCCCCGGTCTTGAGCTCGAATGAACAGTTGGAATAGTTGGTTTTCTGAAATGTCAACGTTTTATTTCAATGGATATCTCTAGACATAGGATTGAAAGAAGGATTTAAATGATGTTTTTGCTTACCATAAGCCTTGGCGCTCTCCTTAAGATAGAGCGAGCCAATGTCGGCCTTGATGCCAAAGATGCTCCTGATCCTCGAGTTCTGCGGTTCGAAGATCGAGTACTCGATTCTCGCCGCATCGCCCTCATCAGCATCATGAGCCTTCACTCTCAAGAACCCGGAATTGATTGACAGATTACTGTGAATGCATGCTTTGTATTCCTTTAGCAGGAACACCGGTGCGTTGTCGTTCTCGTCCACCACTTTCACCCTGACAATAACGAAACCAGATTTGCCACCACTGTCCACCGCCATCACAGGTATCTCGTACAGTTTCTGTTCCTCTCTATCTAGGATCTTCTTGGTAACAATCTCGCCGGTTTCTCGGTCAATATCAAAGTATTCTTTCAGATAATCTGACATTATTGCGTACTGGATTTCACCGTACTCGCCGAAATCTTTATCAGTTGCAACCACGCTCGTCACAAGTCTACCCGGGAGCTGATTCTCGAGGACGGATACTTCGACGACGGGATTGGGGAACCTCGGGTAATGACGGTTGGCGGGTAGAATCTCGATCTTGACGCGTGCGAAGCTCGTGTAGACGCCATCACTAACGGACACGTTCAGCACCGTCATCTTCTCCTCGCCGAAGTTTTGCATGTTGATGAGCGTGACTATCCCCGTCGACTGGTCGATGCTGTACGTCTGCTGTTCGTTGCCACCGACGATCGTGTAGATGAGCTTTTCATCAAGAAGATCAGGATCGGATGCCGTTAGCACCGTGACGAACTGTCCTCTCTCCGCTTCTTCCGACAGGAAACAGCTGTACGAGGGCTGCTCGAACCTTGGTGGATTATCGTTCATATCTATGACTGTCAGCCACACGTGCGCCGTGCTTGACAAACTTGGCACACCGCGGTCCGTCGCGACGACCGTAAAATGATGCGAGTTCGCTGTCTCGTGGTCAAGCGACCGCTTCAGATACACGATACCCTCCTCCGGGTCCACGTGGAACAAATCGTGGCTATTCTCTCCGAGTTCCTCTGCCGATTTGTTGCCGATGGCGTATCTGATCTGTTGGTTAATGCCTGTATCGTTGTCCCGAGCGACAAGACGTAATAGCTCGGTGCCGAAAAGCGCAGCCTCAGATACGGAGATGTTGTATGAGTCCTGACTGAACTCTGGGGGACAGTCGTTCACATCTAGCACGAGGATCGAGACCAATACTTCAGCGTATACACCAGAAACGCTGTCCGTCGCTCGAACCGTTAGCTCGTATTGCTTTTTTTGCTCGTAGTCTAGCTCGTCCACCACGTAGATCACACCTGCGAGCATAAGGTATAGGTGTGGAGGTTATTAAGGAAAAGGTGCGGATCTGTCGCGAGAGATTAAAATTTAATGAATGAACTGATTTAATTAAATTTGATATAAATATATTTATTCATATTGAACGAGTTTTAATGATTGTATTCATTCAGTAATTTTTGCTGCCTCTCAATCGAATGCAATTAAAAACTACAACGGCATTGATCCACACCTGTACAGAAAATCACATCGAAAATAATAACTAATTAGAAGAACGACGCACAAAGAAAAATATCACATACAGTAAGTAAAAAACACAAAAAATTGTTATTTGTTGTATTATATTTTATAACGTTAATCTGGTATCACTTTTCCATCGGAGTTTTCTGTCCAAGCATTCTGTACATAATGATTCTATTGCCTTATAATTTTTACATTGCTCCTTAATGCACATAGAAAGCAATAGGAATAAATTTTGAAAGAGATAATAAAAAAGAATCGTTTGAATTTATAGCAGTGCAAAATAAAAAAAATTCAATAATTGCCCATAGCATAACAAAATTATAATAAAAATAGAATCAAAGCTGATTATGGCTAAAACAAATCATTGCTGTGAAATAATTGAGTTAATTGCAGAGTAAAAATAAGAAAAGCTTATACCAATATTATAACGACAATTGAATTATATATTAACTAAACGTATTACAGTATATTTTAAAATATTGGATAACCATTTACTTAATAAGAATTCGTAAAAAGAACCAAGCTGAATTTGATAATGAATAATGTATATGATGGTTTATGAGTTAATTGCAGTATAAAGATAGTAATGATCGATGTTTTGTAGTAATCAACCTATCTTTTTAGTGTTAAGAAATCAAACCACAAAGACACAGTCTTTAACACTAAACTAAGTGTCAGAGAACACTGAAAATTATTTTTTCTATTATTAATCACAATATTTACTACACACTTTATATAAAATAAATAATAAATAATATTACAATTTAAATAGTTCAATAAAGGTAGAAAATAGTTTTTAGAGTTCTCTATATTTCTATTCGAACAATGTAACGACTAAGGAGTGTAGTATTGAAACTCCAGTCTTGTGTGCACTTGCTTTATCGTGCAAATAAAGCTTGATGCTGTAGCATAACTGGCGTGTAAATAAGTGTTTGAAAAAAAAAAAAAAAAAGAATTCTCCTCTCCATTCTCTGTAACATAGCTCATTCTCTCGGCATGCAAATAAAAGGAAAAACGCGTTTTGTACCTCGATTTCTTTTTCTTCAAATGAATACTCAGAGAGAATGATTTAACAGCGTATTTTTCGGAATTTAAAATATCTCTCAACGCATAAAAAAAACTCTTTTTCCTCCAACGATTTTCGCGAACAAAGATGTCGTATAAACAATTTATTTACACTGCGTGCGCGTCTGCTACGAGCTATGATTAAAAAACTGGATTAAAAAAAAAAAAAAAAAACAAAATAAGAGAGAATAACAAACAACAAAAAAAACGATCATGCGCACACGAAATAATACAGCGATGCTAGAGCATACATGGTGTACAGCAACACAGTATATATACGTATATAGACCGATATATTTGCTTTGTGCTTGATTGTTTATACTCACAGGGACCATTGTTACTGTCGAGGGCTGCCAAACCAGGGAGATAAAAAAATAAAATTTAATTTTGCGGTATATTTATGATTCATTGGTGATTGGCGAATATATAAACGTTTGGACCGAGAGAGCGCTTGCACATTTGAAAATATATCCTGCTCAATTTCTAGCGATTAATTGAAAAACAAAAATTAGCGCTCGCTTGATCGTTATAACGTAATATTCGATAATAAATGTCATTCTACTCTCGACTAACAATTATTCTATTAGTTTCGTTAACTTCGTTTATATATATTACTATGCAATATAATGAGCTTCTCACCCGTATTGAAGTCGAGGGCGAATTCCTCGAAGTCGTTGCCCTTGGTGATGCTATAAATCAGCTTCCGGTTCAGAGGCGACTCCGCCTGAATGTAAAGGGCGAGGGGCGAGTGTACCTCGATGCTCTCGAGGACGCTGTCGGTATAGAATTGCTTGTCAAAGACGGGCATCGAGCGGTCGATTACCTTTACGTTCACTGGCACCTCTACTGAGCACGGACTGATTCCTAATTGACGTAATGACAGAATTAAATGGCATTCATGGCTAATAGTATCGTTATACCAAATAGGTGGAGAAAGTGTCTTATACCTCCGTCGTATGCAGCTATAGTCAGTTGATATTCTCGATTGTGTCCTTCAAGGTTCTGTTTTAACGATATTTCACCGGTTTTACGACAAACTTTGAACAGTTCGCCGTGGCCTTTCTTCAGCTCGTATCTCACTTCTCCATTATCACCACTATCCAAGTCAACAGCATGAACCTACACAAAGCAAAATAAAATTATAAAACAACATGCTTATTAACAATACTTTTCATTAAACAGATGAAAAAAATGAGAATACTGCTTACTTTCATAATAACGTCGCTTTTCTGCGCGTCGACCGAAACGACGGCGTAATACGGTAAATTCACAAAAATCGGACAATTATCATTGATATCGAGGACCGTCACGTTGACAATAACGTGTGCGACCCTCTGTTTAGGCACTTCGCTCTTCGCTTCGACAATCAACTCGTACTTGTCGTTCGTCTCCCTATCAAACCTTTTCCCTGTGGTGCTTATGGCTCCGGACGTCGGCCCGATGACGAACATAGCCGTGGGATTTAATATACGGAAGACAACGTGCTCGTTTAGTTCGGTACCAAGGACATTGAGAACCGCGACTGTCGTGATTTTCGTGGAATTTTCGAGCACCGAACCCTGGTAGACGTCTTTCTGGAAGACTAAGCCCGAATTCTCCGACTTGAGGACCTTTATGTCGACCTGAGCGACGCTTGAGTACTTGCCGTCGGAGGCCCGCACGTGGAGGAGGTAGCTCTTGTGCATACCCTCCGGGTTGTTGATAGTCAGTGAGCCTGTCTGAGGATCGATGTTGAACGCCTGGGCTTTGTTACCGTCTATTATGTCGTATCTGAAGAAAAAGAGTATGCGTTATGTATGATAAATAAGGAAGTAATAGTAAGAAAAATATTCAAAATATTTGCCTTAAAACATTCGTATAATACAATTAATGATAATTTATGTATATAGTGGGAAAATTTCAAACATCGACCAAAGTTTTATTATACTAAACCATAAATTAATGATTTTAACAAATAAAATATATATACTTCCGAATAAACAATATATAGTTTGCTTGAGCGTATTACATAAAAAACACTGCAATCATTTTCAAATCTTTTTAACGTGACAATATATACCTTAAGAAAGGCTGATTCGAGAGCGCGTTCGTGGTATCAGGATCGAAGGCCTCGAGCTGAAGGACGGCGACGTTCTTCCACGTTGGCAGCAGCACCGTGGCATTGTAATCCGACTGTAGGAACTTGGGCGGGCAGTCGTTTACGTCGCTCACGGCTATGATAACTTTGGCCGTGCTCTCAGATGATAATTTGGGTTTACCAAGGTCGGATACCTTCACGTGGAACTGAAACTCAGGTATCGTCTCGTGGTCGAGAAGCATAACCGTACGTATGGCACCAGTGCTTGAGTCTATGTGGAAGAATTTGCGGGGAAGCTCCTCGATTATGTCATAGTTTAGAAGAGCGTTGAGCTCGGAGTCCGCGTCCTCGGCCTTGATGACTAAGGGAGAGCTGGTGCTGTTTGTACTGAAGACCAGGGAACCAATGCTCGCTGCTTCACTCACCTGTGAGATAGAATATATTTTCGAGTTGAATATATTGCAAAACAAAAATGTGTTTCATTGAGAACAATGGTTTTTTAAATTATTTATAACGTTACTCTATATTTATATTTAAGTTCGCACTTAGGAAAGTATTAGAAAAACCAAATATCAATATCAATGTTATAAATAGTACTAAGAGTATAATATATAAACAGAGATATCTAGTATATTTTATTGTAATATTAAAATCAACGATTATTCGCAATAACAGCATCTACCATTACTACATAATCAATTCAGTAACAAAAAAAAATTACCTGTCCGGTGTACACAGCCTGAACAAAATGTGGTGGGTTATCGTTTCTATCCAATACGTGGACAATAACGCTACACTGGGCACTAGCCCCTGCCATGCTGGTCGCGCTGATTGTCAGATTGTAAAATTTGAGCTTCTCGTAATCCAATCTCTCCTGCGTGCTGATGATCCCAGTGCTGGGATTGATGAAGAACACGTCATCTATGTTACCCGCGATGATCTCAAACTGCAACGAGGACGTGGACCTGGCCTCGATATGTTTGACGAAGCTGCCAACCTCCTCATTCTCGTAGATCTCAGCGGCAAGTTCAGCACCGTTACGAACAAACCTCGGTGGCGCATTGTCTGCCATTGTCACCATCACGTGTACCGGGATGCTGTTGGAGAGCGCAGGTGAACCATGGTCGGTAGCCTTCACCAAGAGGATGTACTCGGAAGAGGTAGCTAGGTCCAGTTCACGAGCAACGCGGACCAGGCCTAGCTCAGGGTCGATCGAGAAGACATTTCCCACGTTACCGGAGGTGATGGAGTAGGTCATACGGGCGTTGTCGCCTCGGTCACGGTCGATGGCGATCACCTGCGCACGGTAAAAAAAAGAGGTAACAGGTATATAAGTATTGAATTATATAGGAAGGCTAATTCCTGCTAATTTTACCACCATTACGTCGAATCGAATTACCACGGCCTTTGAAAAGTACGATCCTCAAAATCGAATCACGATAATTTAATACTGCTTCTTAACGAGACTAAACCGAGCGTGGGATGGCCGACGCTCTACATCAATAATAGAACCACATAAATGATTCATCTTGCCCCCTCGCTCGGTATATACCTCATCTATCGGTCTAATCCCGGCGTAACTCTCACGCGCCAAGTTACGAATAATTCACGAAGTTCATTAATACTTTGTGCATTGGTTAAAAACGTATAGTGTACCTGTACGACAGCGCTGCCGATGGGCGAGGTCTCGTATACTTTTCCTTGAATGATCTCGCTGATAAATGTGGGCGCGTGATCGTTGTGATCATGTACCGTGACGATCACCCTGGCGAAGTTCCTCTTGGCAGGCGTGCCCTGGTCCTTAACCATTACCGTCAGTACGTGCTGTTCTATCGTTTCCCTGTCAAGGGCTTCATTCAACATGATTGTGCCTGTCAGCGAGTCCACATGGAAAATCTCGAGGCTTGCCTGGCTCTGGGCGTTGTGTAGTGAGTAAAACACCTTCTTGTCTTCGTCCAAATCCTGGGCATGGAGTTGGAGGATTGCCTCGCCTTTCTCCACCACATTCTCCGAGATTTCCACACGGTATGTCGACTCGGTAAATTCCGGACGATGGTCGTTGATATCGATCACCTTGACGAAGAGATTTGTACTGGCCTCGTTAACACCGTCCGTTGCACTGATTGTTAAGTTGTACAAGTTCTGGGTTTCCCAGTCGAGCTTTTTGGCGAGAAGGACGTTGCCGTCGCGACGGCCGATGACGAACTCGTGGCGGGGATCGCCGTCTGTAAAGAGAGGAACAAAAGGTCGGTGAAGTATCGTGAAAAAAAGAATATGTAAAATCGAATAGCTTTGATTATTTAACGACACAGATAATTTAATTACTACAATGAGAAAATTAAGATTTGATTGTCAATCAATTGATAATTTAAAAACTTTCTCCATAATTTCTTCATTTTCATGGTAAATTTTACGGGACAAATTATTTTGTTACCTACGTTCATTGTTATGTAACGAAGTTCATAAATATGTTAAAATGTGTTTTAATAATATTATGACCATTAACCTCTATTATTGTATAACGAGTAAAATACCTTGTCCGCATTTACATGCAATTATCCGTAATCATCGTAAATTTCGATATTTTCTTCAATTACATTCATTGAAATTGCGCGTAATGTTTGAAATTGCTTCATTATACGATTCTGAAAAACATCAATTTCTCCTTTACAAATGAACTTTCTAATTAGTATTGATAAAAAAAATCCTCTACTTATATACTTCGAAAAAATCAGCACAGCTCAATTTTTTACCTCTACAAAATAAAAACTACCTTTAACATTCCCTTTTCATTCCCACAGCATTTCCCAATCCTCCGGACAATACTCCTCCTACTCTCTCAACTAACTCCTGTACTCTATTTCTCTATCTCCTGTGCCGCCCCGAAATAAACCACGACGACAAACCTGCAGCGAGAGTTTATCGCTCTCTCTCTCTCTCACTCGTTCTCGGACCTCGGAACTTTCGTCCATGTACCCGCGAGTGCAGGAACAAGGGAGGCATACACGTTTATATATCTGTATATAGGGCTATACGCTAACTTACCGACGATGTCGTACCAAAGGCTGTCGCCGTCCTTGTCGGCGGCCTGCATCAGAGCGACAAGGTAGCCTATGTCGTCGCTCTCCGTCACCTCGACGCTCTGATTGGTACTCTTGAAGACAGGACCATTGGCCGACTCCTTGGGCGTTTCTACCACCTGAACGTTTATGTGGGCTGTGTGACTGCGTGGTGGTTCGCCTTCGTCGGATGCGCGGATCTAAGAAGAGATAAATATTCGTTTTCTTTTAGTTATGTGTATAATGTGGTGTTTTTATGTTAAGTGACGGTTGATCAAATTCTGAAGGGAAGTGGTGGAATGGTTGCTAAGGAATTGCTCGTGCAAAGATGATTAGTTTGAGATATATCAGGTTCTAAGCATGAATTTCATTGATTTTCCTTGTACCTTTGGAATAATGAAAATTGGAGCGTATTTCCGGAAATGAATCGTTTACCCCAAAAAGTCGTTTAAAAATGTTTTTCAAGTATATAATTTCAGTGTTTTGGTATAATTCTTGTTATTGTATTTGACTTATCTGTTTTTCAGTTGATAATTTTAAATTGAAATAGCAAATGATATTTAATAAGACGCGGAAAAAAAGTTTGACGCTTTAAAAGTCGTTTTGTAAAATAACAACAAAAATGTTCATTTACTTTTAAAAAATAACTTACTCTTTTGTTTATAAATTTTCGTTCTTACTTTCATCTTTTATTATCTATTATTTGTATATTTATTATTAAATATTACTTCAATTGTTGCTAAACATCTCTCTCAGTGACTATAACCATGACCGACCAAGCATTTCCCAATCGACCAATCAATTTCCTTCACGAATCATCCCTCGACCAGTATAGAAACACGATCAATCTCTTTCCAAAAGCCACCCCCTCCTCATTCAAAATCGAACAGTTGAACTGTCCCACGACACATCGCATCATATTACACGATATCATCATCACTCGTCATCACTGACACACTTACTATCATGTCAAAGTCCTGGCCAGCTTCGAAGCCACGCTGCGAGTAGACAATACCAGTGTCAGGGTGGATTTTAAACTTCCCCTTGCCTTTGCCACTTTTGATGCTGTACTGAATCCGGCCGTTTCTACCCACATCCTCATCGTGCGCTAATACCTGTGGAAGAAGACAAGACGTAAGTTTGCGTATAGAAGGTGTAAGGAGGTACGATAGGCTATTAGAGTTGCTGGAGCTCGTATATAGAGATGCTCCGGTGTTTAATTTATAAAAAATCCGGAAAAGAGAGAAAAAAAACCGAGATATTCACATAACGTATATACCCGCTTCAAGCGTATATACAAAATGTATTATATATATATATTACTGGTCGTATATATAGTCTCGTAGATAAAGTTAATAGTTTTAGTTCATGCCTTATTTACATATATCATGACAAAATGCAAAACTTATATATTATCAAAAATAACACACATCTATTTATATATGTATAGAATCAGACACAAAAAAAAAACACATACACATGTATACCTACTTCGCACAAGCAAAAACCTACCACGAATATATAATATATGTATATATTCCGCGTAGTCCCACAGCGGAAACACTGACGCACGCAAATTACGTCGTGATTGCTGCTGAGCAACGTGCCGCTGTGTGATGGCATCTGTCAGGTATGCGCACGCTCGAAATTTATTATGATTATAATTTAATAAATGCGAAGTTTAAGATGCTTTAACTTCGATGTATAAGTTGGTACGCGTGCACGCGCGGGCGCACTCGAGAATAAGGGACGGGGGGTGAACTGGAGATGTGATTATGGTGGGAAGTTTCGCGAGTTGGATTGAATTAAATTGTTAAATAATTAAGAGTGGCTAAGTGAGTTACGGTGATTAAAAAGATTTCGTTTCCTCTTTCTCTTTCCCTTACTCTTTCGCTTCTCTCTCTTTCTCTTTCCCAATGGAGCTTTGTAATTGTCCCTTGCTGGGCTCGAACTTTTTCTCTCCTGGGTTTTTGCTCTTTCGTATATCAATTAATGTATAGCGTTGGATGGCGGGAAGGAAAAAAAATCGATTGTATAGCGTCAGTTTTGTCGTTTAAGGTAAATTCTATCGTTCAATCTCATTAGTGTAAAGGGTTTAGCCATTGGTGAGTATTACAAAACCAATATACTATATTATTGAGAGCTTGCTAAAGTGTTACGATTCAAAAAGGAAAATTGATTTGGAAAGCGAATAAAATCAGGAATAAAGGAAAGTAGGGATTTTATTCCATATTCATCCTTTTGGAAATTATCAATTTTTCGCCAATTTCTGAAACGTTTTTTCTAGCCATATTATAGTGAACACATCGAAATCATCATTAAATAGCTAGAAAATGCTCCAAAAATCGTTTCATAAATAAGAGAAAAATAGACTGTTTCCAGCAGGGTAGTACTAAAAAAATTGAAAAAAAAAAAAAGAAGAATTTCTAAATATTAGTTCTACAACTTTTCCACCGACACTTTAAGACTCAACCGCGCATCCTCTGTCTCTACCAACAGCCCACCCCGTCTTCTTAAAAAATCTTCCAGTCAACCTCAACCGCGACTATAACCACCACTATTACACATCTACACATACACACACAAACGTAACTATTCAAAAACCTCCGCGCCTTATACACTTCCGCGTGCGTACACACACTACTATACCTCATCTCTTCGCACTTCATTACCACTGTTCCCGCATGCAGACCACAACGGGCGCGCGTGTTCGTAGCGCACATTATTACGCATGCACGTACACGCATCCTCTCCTCCTCTCTCTCTCTACTACACCCCCCGGATGTAATAAAAATCATCAAGGCAGCCGGTGCGGTACATACACTAGCACGGCGTGCATAGTCGGCGTGCGTACGCGGGTGGGCCGCCGAATTACGCGGAATCCGCGCGAGCCGCGGCCGCGGCAACGTTGCGGTCGAGCCGCCCTGGAATTCCCTCCTATACCCATAGCCGTCCGGACTGACCGTCGAGACGTGTATGACGCTAGTATACGGGTGTAGGAGGAGGAGGAGGGGGAAGAGAGGGAGGGTGAGAAAGATCGAATTATACCCGAAACGCTCTATATACACGTGCGCATGGCGATCGATTTGCATTTCCGATGGTGAGTAGTAGTAGTAGTAGACGCGAGTCGGTGGAATAGTTTTACTGTGTTATATATGTATATATATGTTGTAGAACGTCCGATATAACAATTGTATTATATATTGTTTTTTAGTTGTATCGGATAGTAATATACATTGAGCGCGAAAAGAAATCAGTCGTCGCGTAAAATGGTAACCGCACGGACGATCGTGAATTATTACACAGGCGATACGTGCAAAAATTATCATAATATATACTTAATCTAACATATATACAAGGTATATACTATCATACTACACGTGTAGATCACGGCACCACAGTAGCGGCGACAACTCAATCGATCTATAATAATTTATTCAGCGGTACAGTAAGAGGCACAGTCGCGTCGCGCATTATATATATATATACTATATATATGACGACACGCTGCATCACGCTTTATTTCTCGTACCTAAAAAAAAACAAGCAGAAGAAAAAGAAAAAAAAATGAAAAAAAAAGACAGTACGGTGGTAGTCGTCTTCTTCGATCGTCCTTTCAGAGATTTAACGATTTCATGCAAGACTGGTTCCATAATGTAAATAAATATACCCAAGAGAGAGAAAGAGAAAGAGAGAGTATTTCCCTTGCAGCACCGCGATCAAAGGCAAATTCGCGCGCGGGGTTAATCGAGCGCGAGTTCGTACGTACGTATACGTATGTGGAAGGAATTCAAGGGTGAAACGCGAGGTACAGGGAGAGAGGGAGAAAAAAAGGCATTTAATCGATGCTGAGAGAGAGAGAGAGAGAGAGAGAACGTAGAGATGTGTGTATATATACATATATAGATATGTTTAACGGTCGGTGATGAAGTCTACTGTACATAGTGTATGTGTAACTTACTGAAGTTAGCGGTGTTAATTTCTAGTGCAAAACAGGTCTACTGGAAACCATGCAAAGCTACACCACGTTTGGTATACTCTTGTACGATACGCAGATATATATATATATATATATATATACACACACACACACACACACCGACACAGATCAGCGCTGAATTCGGTAATAAAAATCGACAGCTCGCTTTACTTCCGTTCAATTACTCCCTGTTGTTGCTGTTGTTTTTGCCCACCCTACCATTCCCGCCCCCACCATTCGAAATTATCGGCAGCATCGATGATCCGTTTTTATTAGGGAGCTGCGTAACGGCGTGTGGATTCTGACAGCGTAGCCGAGAGAGCTTTTAAAACTCCGATCGATACGTATATATATATACATATACACTCGCGCTTGATATTAAAAATTAATAAAAATAACATTTATCTCACTTAACGTCAGTGTGGTTTTGGCACGTATATACGTATATATATGTGTATATGATAATCCTCCAAACGTTGAGCTTTAAAACAGAGTATGTCTATATAAATGTATAAGCTCTCACGCGGGTGTGTGCTAATGATTCGTCGATTATTAATTAATTGGTGCAAGCGCGCGCGTTTATGTAAAGCGATCGCGGACTGGGATGATTAATCGGTGAACGTTTTTCTCTTATATATATATATATATACATATATATATATACACACACACACTTGATCGTTTCGTGTGTGCTAGTGTATATGTGTCTCGTTAATTATTAACTTTTAGAGAACGGGATTGATGTACAAGTTGGACAGCAAGTTTGACCGCGTCGATGCCGAATGACGTGGTGAGTGAATGAGTTATTGTGCCGTATGTCGCGAGTTGAGAGACCGTGTAAAGTTCGTTTTGGTGTTGTGGAAGTGTAGGTAAAATGACATGGTATATATTTATATTTTATTGAAATTAACTTTAACATGGACGTGTATAGAGAGGTGGAAAATGTTGGGCAGGAATTTTGAAGATACTGTCTGCGATTATAGTGGGAAGTTTTTTTATTGTTTTGTGTAGAATGTCGATGTTTGCCGATCGAAAAAATATTTTCAACGTGGTTTCTTCGTACAGATTTTCAAATGAATGTTTACTCAAACAATGTACGATTGTTTTTGCGAATCAGAAATTGGTTTTACATCGCAATACAGAGTAAAATTGATAAAATATTAATGTTTAAATACAATTTAAATATATATTGAAAAATATTACATCTATGGAAAGTTTCATGCCAACTTGTGTATGCGCTGTATTAAACTTTACCTAAAAAATATGACATTTTTCGGAAAGTGCTTAAATTACTGTTTTTTTTTTTAGAAGTAGACTGCGAAAGAGTAGACGCAATGCCATTCCGGTATACCGACTTGGTTCGCCTGTGTATTTTTTAAAGAAAGTATATAACTTCAAAAAATATACTTTCCAAGAAATATTAAGTTCTAGAGTTTCTAAAGATGGAAATGGAAAAGTTTCGAAAAACGATCACCCTACATTATTAGAAATCTGAGAAAAAATATATCGGAACCATTTATTAAACATTTTTTTAGGTACATTTTAATATAGCGCAAGCACGAATTAAAAAAATACACTGGACGAGTTGACGCGTAATGTCATCTAAATTATTCTAATTATAAAAATACCATTACAATTCACAATCGACACCACATACCATTAAACCACCTAATCACACCAATATTTCACCATTATACTACCACACATCCATCCATACATCAACCCATCATACCCAACCATACCTTACACGCTATATATACTATATGTACACCACACACATCCAGTCCATCACATAGCATGCATATTATCGCAGTGAGAAGGCAAACCAAGCAAGCAAGCAAGCAAACAAGCATAAGCTGCGCAACGATTCCTCCGCACTCCTTACCCTGAAGATACAGTCGCCCGACAGGCCATCGGGGTTAAAGGTCTCCCAGGTGCCGTTCTCAAGCAACGCGTCGGCAGAGAGCTCAGCGGCTTGTGTAGCTGACAATGGTGACGACGGTGGCTGCGTTTCTCGCGCACGTTCTCGTCCCGATTTCTGGGTCGAGCCGACGAGGTACGAGGGAATCGCCGGATAATGGAAACAAGAGATACAAACATACACGGTTGTCAATTTTGAAGTATTTTAAAGGGGTTTTTTTTTGAAGAGGGGTTGCGGTAGGGTTGATTTTAATTGATTTTTATGTAAGGGGTAAGAGAAACTTGTATATTTGAATTCGCGAAAGAGATAGCGTGTAATGAAAGTTCTGATGTTTAAAGTATTCTTGTAAATATATACTAGAATAATATTGTAATAATATTGTTTTGATATTGGGATAGTATTGTATTAACGTTGTTATAGAAGTTTTCAGCAATATTATTATTCCGGATCGATCGTACAAGTTTATAAACTAATTCCAAATAACTATATTTACTTGAGTCTTATCGTTAAAAGCTATAACTTTCGTTTCGAGCAAGTTACGGGGGGACGATGTAACTTTAAAATCGCGTTGCCATGAGTTTTTACTTATTTTACGATCTACGCGTAACATCGTAAATGTCTTTTATTTATAATGAATTTTCCTTTTTTTTTTCATTGATCTCGTAAGATACGACGACATTCTATCTGTCCTTCAATAAAAATACACGCACGTTTTACCACGCTACACACGTTCTGACAATGACAAACTAATTAACGGACGATCTAAATTCCGAATCGTATGGATACCTATATATATATACGTACGCGAGAAAATTTTAATCAAATGACGAACTCGCATATATACGTATATATATACAAGTACGCACGCGTATGCACAAAGAACTCATCAATCCGTCCATAAAAACATCCAATGCTGCTGCTCGTGTCGTACCGAAACTTTCCATGATTGATCGTCGCTTTCGCCTTTTATACGTTTGCCATTGTAATTTTGACAGTTTAGCCCATTCCCCACGCGGGCATTTGATTTGACCCGCGTTTTTATAAAAATGCACGTTTTCACGATGCTCTCGCGCGCATGCGACCGAATGAATCGATCCAATTTTCCACTCTCGCTCCTCACGAATATATGTGTAACTAACGGCTACGTTTTTTTTTTCATCCCTCACTATCTGTCCCGAATATTCGCGTCTAAATTTTCATTAGAGTTATATATTCGATCGTGTGATCGACGTGTGTCTTTTGTACGTCATAACGAAAAGTACTTTTTCCCATCCGGATGAAACATACTGCGATGATGAGATTTAGATGCGCGAGAAGGATTTTTATTATTGAATTTCGTATATTAACGAAAGAATACGAATATTGGTCTTCGTGAAATAAAACGATAACGTACATTACTGATTGAATTATTCTACAATTAGCAAGTTTAATATATAAACTCTATACTGACTTTAACTCTTAGACCCAACATAACATACCCATTAACCACTATAATAATTCGATTTTCCTTGACCTCATTCGCGCGTCCTTTTCATCATACGATTATTACACATCGTGTATCCCGCTCTTTTCAGCAACGAAAATCGCACTGTTATGTATAACCTATATATATATACGACAAATCCACGAGCGACAGAGCTTTCTACTCCCTCCCCCCTTAAATCCTCGAGAGCCCTTCCACCTGATCTTTCGGAGCTTCTTCTTCTTCTTCTAATACTTCCTCTTAGAGCTGATGCAGGCGCAGGCGAACGGCTTATCCGTGGACTACCTATGTACAGTCAATTTGGTGCGGCCGTAGGTGATGTGGGGGGAAGGGGGGAGACTAAGTGTAGGATAAAAAAAAAAAGAGAGAAGCGCACGCTGTGCACGGAGGCTTTCGCTAGCAGTTGACGCGGTATTGTTAGCGGTAATGGAATTGTGCTTTGAAATTTTTGAAGATTTGCTAATAGTGTTCTCTTTTTTTTTCTTTATTGTTGTATTATTATTGTTATTTTCGGTCTTGATAAAATAGGGTGGACCAAATATATTGAAATTATGGTGGTTAGATGCCTTATAATTCAGAAAATTATAAATAAAACGCGCGTGCGCCGTTACTAATAAACTAATTTTATACTGCCGTAATTACATAAAAGACATAATATAAAAGGTATATTTATAGAAAACACGTAAGAACAATGTCAGGAATACAGGGAATGTTATACAGAAAAAATATAGAAAAAACTATAGTTGCTTTTATATACATGGCCTTCGTTTTATGTATTTTCGATAAATGCACCTTTTGTACTGTGCGTTTTCTATAACTATGTCAGTTTATTCTGTTTACATATATTTCTATAAATTATTCTTTCAGTTTTAAATTCTGCGGATTTCTCCTAATATTGGTCTGCACACGTGTTCTTATTTTAAATTTTTTAAAAGATCAGATTTCTAACTATACCAGATTTTCAATATATCTAGTTTCTCACCCGATAGAATGAATGTATCAATGAATATAGATTGGATTTGGCAATTTTGAATTCGTTACGTTTTTTTTCTATATAGAATGATAGCGTAGCTGAAAAATAGAAGTTAAAACAATTCCTTTAGAGAATAAATAACAGTATACGCACGGACAATATATAACAAATTCTTTTGTAATTCTAGAAAAAAATAGTACGGATGACACATAGAAAATATACAAGATGTATGCTATATATATATATATATATATATATATCTATATAGAAGTAAGCGTTACTCTATTTTCAATTACCTGAAAGATAAGGCATCTAGCTAACAGCATTTCGATATATCTAACTACCCCTTAACAATTTCATAGTTTTTATATTACTCCTCGCCATAATTATTATCGACTGCAATCATGTTGCGAAAGCCTCTCGCTCGCATCACGGCAAACTCAAACTCAAACTCAAACCAAACTCAAACTAAAATTGGGAAAAAAAACCAAACTCTCAGTACAAAAAAAAAGAAGAAATTACCTCGCACTGTGTACAAAATTAATCTAATAATTCCAACACCGTTCCATTAAATAAAACCGGGAGGAGTAAGTGAAGAAGAAAAAAAAATTCAACAGGTGCGATGAATATATAAATACCAAACTATGCACATATGTATATATTATATAATACACACTTGACTCAATACAAGAGGTAAGTAAATACAGTATACAGCAGGGGGTGCGATGGTTCGCGTATATCCACAGCTCTTCTCTTGTCTATACATCCCCATATATATAAAATATACTAAAGGACACACGCATACAAGCTTATATATATATATCTACACACACACACGCACACTCTGAACTCTCGTTACATACCACGCACACGCATATATTAATATCAACATAGCATCTGGGCAACCGTTTATATGTGTGTATGTATGTGTGTGTATGTATATGTCGAAAGGTGAAATTGCCCGCATCGCTCGCTTGGGAGGAAATTCATTACGCTCTCACGTGTATATATATATATATATATATATATATACACACACACACACACACGTGCATATATAACGTACCTGGAAGAGCGGCTTGTCGTGGGCGGCTGGGCTTGCTGGTATCTGAACAATGTAAAACTTCTCCTCGAATTGGGGACTGTGGTCGTTCACGTCCTCGACCTGGACGACGACGCGTGTCGTCGAGGACAACGGTGGACGGCCCTCGTCTCGTACTGTCACCTGTAACGATCACACGAGTATTATAAGTTAAAGCAAGTACTGCAGCGTTGATCTATATATGTATGTAATGATATATGCATATAGGTTGAAGGGTGTTTCGGCTAGTTTAATTGGTTTGGTCTAGTAAGGCGCGCGATATTGATATGTGATACATATATGGTGTATAATACGTATAAAAGCTGTTGTAGGTATAGTTTAGCTTAACATTTCTTGTACTACTTCATTTAACATGAATTGCCAATGAAATTATAATGAAATTTATATTATACTTCAATTTTTTTATTTACTTAATTAAATAAAGTTTATTTTACATTTTATTAATAACTTTTATATATTTAATATTAATATTAGCTTTTAATTTATAAATTAATTATAACACAATGAAAATTTTCCATTAATTTAAAATTTTTTCAACCACAACGTGATTATTTCCTTGGTTTTGACAGAATGTCGTGCTGTTACGATCAGAAAATGTGTAATTATACAATCTTCTAAAGATTCATGAGAATTTCAAGTATAGCATAATTATGAAAATATTTATGAAATTCATTACGTTCTATAGCATGTCATTCCTGCACGTTTACCTATTTCACAAAATGCCTCCTTTACGCTTAAACTTGATTTAAGCCGAGTCTTTGTTTAAGCGAGAGAGAGAGAGAGAGAGAGTGTGTGAGGAGATATGTGTCAAGTAGGAGGTTAAAATGTTAAAATTTCAAACGAAACGTTTTCCTTATTAAACTATACATTATTACATAACCATGAAAAGAAAATCTTGAACCTACTCATACTTTTGATAAACCGACCCTGATGTCCATGGCTAAACGTATATAACAGAGTCGTATTTCAATTCGTTCGTTTCTCCCCTCGTACAATAGAAAATTATCTCTGCTTTTATAGCCCTACTAGCTCTATCTCTCTATCTCTCTCTCTCTCTCTCTCTCTCGCTCTCTCTCTCTCTCTCTCTCTCTCTCTCTCTCCATGCGGGCTATTTTAAAGGCCTCTCGATGAGCTTAAAGAGCTTTGGGAATCCCCCTAAGAGACTCCAGATAGAAACATACACTTTCAAATGAAATTTACGGTTCTTTTAATACTGTCCACCTCTATTAAAACCAGAACTCGTGTATAATTCAAAATCATGATCCTATTGGAAAATCCAAAAATCAAATTTTCTCCGTATGCTATACATATGTGATAACATTGCCGTATTCTGTGCCCCCATAAATCGGATACGATGACGTATACGTACGCATCACAAAGCTTCTTTCGTTTGCATGACGTGGAAATAGATTCGCTTATTCGCCCTCCCTCGTGTGTGTATGTATGTATGCATGTATGTATGTGTGTGTGTATGTACGCGCGCTAATTGCACTACACGCCTGTCGCGCAATTAGCGACGCCTCCTGTCCCCTTCCGTCTGATGATACGCACATAATCGTATGAAGACGGGGGGAGTATGTGTAGACGATTACGCGTAGGTATGTATATAGCGATGTACACGTGAAAGCAGTAAGTGAAATGTTCCCAAGTGTTTTACACGTGCGTGTAAAATTGTAACGTAAAGGTGGATGTATATATGAGGGAACCCAGAAAAGAAGTTATACTTAAGACGGCTTGAAAACTGAACAAAATTTTTTGTTTAAGGCACACGTTCTGGACGCGTTTTTTCTTCTTTCTTATATAAAAAAATAAGAGTTTTTATTCATTTTCTAAAAAAATATCACCTTCAACAAACAATTTTACATAAAGAATGTTTAATTCCACAAAATTTTTTGTTATAAGAATAAGAAGAAAAAACGCTTCCCTTAGCTATGCCTTAAAAGAATTTCGATCAATTTTGACGTTACCTTAAGTATAATTATGTTCTGGATTCCCTCATATACATACACGTTGAATATCTGATCGAAACGTTTAAGCTTCCCTAATCAACGCCGTTCGTCACATTGCACGAAATGCTCTTAAAAATAACGAGCCTCTAAAGCTCCATATATAATTTGTCCTCGAGTTTATCCATCCATTCATCTATATATCTATCTATCTCTGCCACGTCGCGTACACACTAATTGTTGACGCCGGAAGGACAGAAACGCCTGATTTCGGGACATTGTGCTAAAATTATGCACCGAACCGCGTTCGTGCGCGAGTTCCGCGACCTTTATCTCGACATTCGATCGCCCCGCGCAGTTGATGCGCGCATCCATGTGTTGTACAATGCCATCGTATGATGCGCCAATCAATATATATATACACACATACAACGCTCGAGGTTAATGTATATGCATGTGTATATTGTACGCGAATTATTTGCTTCGAAAAAAAAAAATTGACGTCGCATCATCGTTATAATATATATACATATACTTATACGTAATTTGCATTGATGGAAAATTGGTTTTTCGCGAACGTTTGATGTGGATGATGTTTGATTATTCAAGGTTTGGAGGAACAGTATTGCTGGGAGGGTAGGATGATAGTGCGTGAGCCGGTAAACGGGCCGAAATACCGGGAGTAATTGTCTAAATGAAATTGATCACACGCGGGGGATGACGCGTGCGCTGCGACAGGTGAGGGAGAGAGAATATATATAGAACATCTGTATACTATATATATATATAAAATCCCAACACTCGGCTGGATAATCTGCAACTGCAGAATTGCAACGCGGTATTATGACGAGTACGCCAGAGGCATTAATTGTTCATCTATCGTTCGATCTCTATGTGATATATAGTCACTCTCGTGTAGAGTAATGTGTATGTATATGTGCGTAATACTTTGAACCTCAAAAAACTTGGTTAAGTGCAAAGAAGTCCTTAAAAAAATATATATGAAGTATTTGAATATTATTTTCATATGGAGAGTATCGTTGCGAAGTCGAATTTCAATTCAATTCAATTCGGAAATTGGATTTTGAAATTAATGAGTAATTACGTATTGCGAATGAAGAAAATAAAGAATCTGAATAATGAGTTTGACGTTTGCATCGTTAGAATACAACGAAATAACTTCGTATAATTAATTAATGTAACAAACGAAATTTAAACCTTTGTTATAAAGTTATTCTATACTAAAAAATAGCAAATTTGCATAAAATATTAATTTTAATTAGGATAGGTATGAAGTAAAATGAATTATTTTTGTATTTCATTGCAACTCCAATATAGTAAAGTTCAGATCCATTCTGAATAAGGTAATATAGGCAACATGATTTTATCATGACATTAAAAACGTTTACAAAATTTGTATGAACTTGATGCCTTTATTCGTTTTAATAAGTGCGATTAAACAACGTTAATTTGAAATTACTTGTTATTGAACAGCAATGTAAATTATAGCGGATTTCGTAGAAACAATTTTATTGTGATTCCCTTTCAGGAGCATTGTTTTCCGTTCGTTGATTGAAAAACTAACTCTACTTGTAAATGTTAATTAACCGATGTAATTTAATTTCGCCATATATACATTGTGAAACAGATAAAAAAACAGAAAAGTGTATTAACCGATTGAGTGGTATTGTATCATATATGATCAAATAAAAAAAGTGCCAAAAGTGGTATTGTATCATATATG
>JAYJLV010000001.1:5658754-5683180 GCA_036873485.1 Torymus texanus | reverse complement strand
AGAGAGAGAGAGAGAGAGAGAGAGAGAGAGAGAGAGAGAGAGAGAAGGGAGTGAGAGGCTCGGTACTGGTGCCAAATTCGAGGGGGTTAACTGTTTTACATTGGGCTTTGGTTTATGGTAATGGGGGGGAGGCAGTAGTAGTAGTAGTAGTAGTAGTAGTAGTAGCAGTGCTGCGCAGCACACTTCGCGCGATGAGATAGGGGAGGTGATTTGTCGGCAGCCACGATGGAGTGAGGAGGTTCTCTTTCTCTCTCTCTCTCTCTCTCTCTCTCTCTCTCTCTCTCTGGTAATGTAGCATTGAAAAGTATATGTGAGATGTGGGATGAGAGAAGATGTGAATTAATTTTTAGAGCAAGTGTATATAAGTAAGTGGGATGTAGTAGCTGAGTGAGTATTGAGAAATGAAGAGCTGTTTTTGGTTTTTAATGTCGTTTAATTTAATTTTGTTTGGTGAGAAAGAATGTAAAGGAGCTAACGGCTTGTCTAAAATAGGCAAGATTTTGAACACCGATATTCCATTACCTGAAAGCATATATTTTCCAATTTCCCGTCGCGTATAATGAAAATGGGGATTTATTATTTTATTCCGGTTTTTCAAAACAAAGTGCAGCTGGATAATTAAAAATAACGAGGTGTACACTATATATATACAGCCATGTAAACTTTATATGCTGCAATATCATGACCATTAATTATCCTCCCTCCCCACTCTTTTTACAGCATTTACTTACTATTTAAAAATTAAATTTATTGAAAACAACGTCGTGTTTAGCTTAATCCTCGAACTAGTTATATATTCTCTGTTCGTATCTAACCATCAACCATCATGGCAAACAAGAAAAGTAGCGTGAGTCCAATCTATCGTCATTTAATTTACTTGGTGTGAGACAGGCCGAGAACGTGTCCGAGCCGACTTCAGCCATCCGGTAAATCGCGTCTTTAGCAAACTAGACACATACACACATACACATTGCATCCACTGCGAACTCGTCAATACATATCGAATTGGAGGCGGTACCCCGGATTTAAACATTGAAATCAAGTTGCGAACGCCGGCAAATCTCATTACCGGCACGTTGACAGCAAACATCAGATGGCCCGCCGCGCCGGAAAATTACAGGACGTCGCACGCGCGCGTCTCCCATTTGGGCGCAGTTTGCAGCAGGCTGGATTCGATTTGGGATAGGCAAAGAATGCACAGATTGGAGTATTTTGCGAATTAGGCGGGGGGAATTGTTATAATTTTGTGGGTAATGGATTTAGATTTAAACGTGCGATTGATGTACTATTATTGAGGTGAGTTAAACGTATATTAAGGTTATTTATAGATGAAAGCTGTATTAGATTTTAGATAAGTTTAATTGGTCAAATTAATGTCACGCTTAATTGGTCACTGTTTCGATGTAAATAATGATTGAGCATATTTTAAAAGACATTTTTGAAGCATTTTCTCTGTTTAAAGTATATTACTAATGTGTTTGTGAAACGTTGGTTTTACTTGACACATTTTGTTGATTTACGATGATCAAATGGGAACAAAAGAATCATTAATGCTGTGTTTGATTAAACACATTTGTTTTATTTTAATATATATATTAAGCCATTATCAATCTCAAATTCTGACGGTGCTACTAACTTTAAACATTTATTTTGCGAAAATCCACATCAAAATCTGCCACTGTAACGTAAATTTATTACACTGTATTAATAAACTGGATTCACATGATATTTGCAGTAATTTAATTTAAAACAATACATCGAGTTCATTAGAATGTATTTAAAATTACATAATAAAAACAGCATATGCTTATTGTTTCATTAGTTTACTTTCTCATATAGAGGAAGTTTCGGTATGATGCAAAAATTTTCGAGACAAAAAACAGCTGATTTTCAAAAAAAAAATTTTTCATATTTGTATGTGTGTGTGTGCGGCTCTCTGATTTTCGATTCTTTTTTTATTTCGACCAGTATAAAAGAGACAAATGTCAGAACAAAATTTTATAACTTTGAAATCATTCATTTCTGTAGTGGCCTGTCTTATTATATCCAACTCTAAACTCTTATGATAACCAATGATTGGTATTTTTTCTTTATATACTGTAATTGCTTAATTCAAATGTCATTATCTATTTTTCTTCAAAGTCAACAAACAAATTAATGTGCTTTAAAGATATACAAAAATTTTTAAATTATAATAATTTTGCAAATATAATTAAGTTAACTTACAGAATTATAAGTTCTTCTGACAATTTTCACATTGTATGTAGAATGAATATTATTTCCAATCTCTGGGAATTTCATGTTATGAATAACTAGTGCATTTGAATATTAGTATTCGGCACAGTCTATTTTAAATGGATATAGATAGAGTAACTGTGTATTTCTAAAATTTGATTTTCTCTTATACTAGTAGTGTTCGGGATAGTGCTTATTTAAAATTTATAACGAATAAGAATAAATATTGTTAAAAAGGAAACTGTATGTTAATATTTAAATACTATATTATCACAAATAAAATCAATACTATGTATAAAAATGATACTGTTTCCGAACCTATACTGTAACTTTTCATGATACGTTTCTTTTATCATTGTTAATTTTAAATGGTTATGAATAAAGGTTTTGCTGTATTAAATGTAACAGTACAGCAAAAGATTATTTGATTAATCATATAAATCCAATAAGATTGAATGATTTACAAGAAGACTTTGTCATCTCTGGATTTCTACATGGAAAAAGATACAACAGTTTTTCGAAATATATGCATAGAAGAAATAGCTAAAAATGCCAGAATAATTTTTCAAAAATGAACAGAAAGTAGATAGGAAGTTGTTAAAAAATATTAATTGCTTAGAATGGTTTAATGCTGGTTGATATTTAAAAAAAAACTGAACATAAAGGAATCAATGACGAAAATCTTAAACAAGGACTTTATCTTTTTGGCTCAAGATACAACATCCTGACATTTTAGTTTATGATTTAGATGTAAAAAGCCTACCTTGCTGATATATTGTAAATCCGAATATTCGCTGAGAAAAGAAACTTGATATAACCCGTATCTGAATTCTGTCAATCAAATAATTTCATTGAAAGAAAAATATTAAACTGAATCGAATGTATATCTTATTGAATAATTAATTAAATAAATCAAAGAATCAGCGAAATATTCGTTCGATACGATCTAATACAATTGTATTAATAAAATTCCTTAATTATGTCCATATTCAAATACGAATTATTTTCATTATAGTGAATGAAATTATCTCAATACTCTTCTGTCACTCCATTCCTAACTCTACATTTTTCTCGAAATCACATTCTCATCCATACCCTATCCCCAATTCATCCATCCTTCCTCCCATCCAAAATCAACCTCGCATTATAACGACGATTCTACTACTAATCTTCTCCCTTACCAACGTACGGACTACGCGACACCATGGCACTAAAGAAATTCCTCATTCGCGCGCATTCGAAATATGCAACAAGCGTATGCGCCTTCTCCTCCCTCCCTCACTCTCTCTACCTCTCGTGCAAGAGGGTAATTGGCATTATAGTCCGGGTACGTATATATACGTGAGCAGCGCTCCTGGATAATCGATAGCGGCGCCGTTGGTGGCGCCCGTGCGCGAGCTATCAGGAATGTTGGCTAATAGTTCGGCGGCAGCGTTGGCGGCCTTGTACACCCTCCCATCCGACTGCTTCCGATAACGATGAATTATCCCCTGGGCGGACAAAGGCGTCGAGCCGTACGAGCGCGCGCGCGCGCGCGTGCAACTATTTCCCTTTTATAAGCACCTTCGAACTTTGTTTTCTAATTAAGTCGTTGCAGTTCTGATACCCGTCGATTCGTCGGTCTATGTGTCCTCGTTTTGCACGTATTTTTGTTTTCTTTTTTAGGATACGTTTTGTGTACATGTAAATGTATATGTATGTATATAGATATAGATAGAGTGCAGAACGCGAGAGGTCGTTAGGCGCAGTGTTGGAGCGTAATTACCAGCGAGTAAGAGAGCGAGAGAGAGAGAAAAAGTAATGCGGACGAGTAGTTTACGATCGCGGGGACATTCTCGCAGCGACGAGAGAGAGAGAGAGAGAGAGAGAGAGAGAGAGAGAGAGAAACACAAAGGAGGAAAATTTTAATGCGACATCAATTAACCGCGATCTTTAAAAGAGAACTGCTTCGCCTCGCGAACAGACAGTCGTGAACCAAGTATGATACAGAGTGTCACCATGTGTACGCGTCAATCTCTGCTGCTGTTACTGATACTGGGTATTTTCTTTTACGGAGACGTCCAAGGATTGCATTTGAGAAGCGGTGTGTAAATTATGCTCTTTCGAATGAATAGTGAATCTTGGTTTTGTCAAAATTTGGCGAAGGCTATTCTCATTTGTAATGTAACCGTGATAGTGTATTGCACAAAGTTGTGGATTTTAAGTCCTTTGTTATATTTTATAATAGTTGAGGCGGTAATTTAAATTTCTCGGATAACGAAAACTTTGAAACTTTTCATTTATAATATATTAACCATTAAGCGGTTTAACGTTAATAATGATTTTGTTAATTTTTCACATTTTCATAAAAGTTCAATTAATAATACGGGAAATCGGAACGAAATTATATATAAAGTTCGGTCGCGTTTTTAGTTCACGTGCGAGGAGCTTTAATAATATCCGTTAGAAAGATAATCATCGCGGATGAACACATTTACCTTTCCTTAAATAGCTTTTTAATAAAATATCCGTTAAATTTATTTTCAATCTCGCGGAATAATTTGAACAATGTTCAAGTAAATTACTTTGCGTCAAAGTTTCGACCCATATATAACTCACAAATGTGCCTTGAAAGTAGGTCAATTCTGCGTTTGAACCCATTCAGCATTTAGTTTAAACATTTCTATCCCTTTTTATATACCACCGTTTTTTGTTTTCATTCATACATACATTTAATCAAATAACACACACACGTCGTTAAAAATCACCAAAGAATAACCGCGACGGCGTTATACATAACATGTCATTTACCAAGGTAGTAATTTCCATCGCGTCGAGATTGACTTCGAGCACTTAACGCCTAAAACAGAACGTAGTTATTAAACAATTTACGTAACAGCGGAGCCTGCGGACACAGCAGCTGAGGAGGAAGACGACGATCGTCGAGTAGTCGGTGGCTATGAAACTCCTATCACCGAGCATCCTTATCAGGTATAAATAAACTCTTTTTATCTCCATTCCAAATTATGTGTATTCACTACAACCTAACACTCTTTATTAATTCCCCTAAAAGGTATCGTTACGGTACAAGGGTAAGCACCGATGTGGCGGCGCAATAATCTCCGAAACCTGGATCATCACAGCCGCCCACTGTGTCAAATCGTAAGTGAAAATCATCTTATCACTTTTTTCCCTACAATTCTTATACTTTTCTACATAATTCTCGCACACAGTGCCCAAGACAACTACATGCAGGTAAAAGCAGGCTCGTCAACGCTCAGCGGTCGTGGTCAGGTCGTCGACGTGGACCGCATTATCATCCACGAGGATTACTCTGGCTTCGAGTCTGACTACGATATCGCCCTCATCCAAGTAAGCCTCTCCTCTCACTTTGTGTTATTGCATGCGCACCATCTGTGCACAGACCTTGAATCCATTCTCTCTCTCTCTCTCTCTGTACACCGTACCTTTCTCAAGCAATAAACAGTACATTTTAATGTTCCCCGCTTGGCGCGTGTGTAGCTGGTCTCACCATTGGAGTACGGCCGTAGTGTAGGCTCGATCGACCTGGCACCATCATCCGAGCGTTACAGCGCTGGTAGTATGGCCTCGGTGACTGGCTGGGGCGTTGTGTACGAGAGCAGTGGCGAGCTGAGCAATTATCTACGCGAGGTCGCCGTTCCCCTTATTAACAATGACGAGTGCCGTGAGCTCTACGGCAACAGGCTCGTCAGCGAGCGTATGCTCTGTGCTGGATATGTTGGTGTTGGTGGCAAGGATGCCTGCCAGGTGTGTATATTATATTATTCTTTTCTTTATAAGGGGTAAGAGGAGTCAGATCTTTCGAATTTATTTTGTTAGAGGAATGTAGTTTTATTCAGGTGTGTATCGAATTGATGGTAAGTGGCCTGGTTAGTAGCTTCATTCTTGCTAGCATTAAATTTGTAAATATTGATCTTTCGGAATATAATACTGCATTGTATCGTGTCTGTTTTGATTTTAGACTCAAAAACTGGTGAGAAAATATAAAATTTTTCATTTTTATTTCTTTAAATTTAATTAGTTATCAAGTTACATCAGTTATGTATTACGAAGAGTTTCAATTCAATCGTATCAAAATCAAGAAACACAGAAATAATTAGTTTAAAGACGAGATTTAATAATAAATGTTTTATCTACATATATCAAGACATTTTGAAATAAATTCTCTCTATATAGCGAAAATAAAAAATGTATCCACAATTGCAGCTGAAACATATGCTAAAAATTTTTCCAAAACGAAAAAAAAATTTAAAAAAAAAGACCTCAACCCACTTTCGATGTAAATTTCAAAACCTCGAATCACCCTTACTCCAAAAAATATGTATATACATATATACACATCTCTCTCCCTCTGCACATCTACGACTCTCTTTTCTTTTTTCTCATCCCCGCTCTTCATGCGGATGATCTACGATCCGTTCTTTCTCTCTCTCGCAGAGCAGCTCACTGAGCCCAGCCTCGCGGGCACTAAATTCTCCTTTGTGCAGCCATCCGCTACTCACCTCCCACTCTCCTCTCTCCCTCTCTCTCACTCACTCTTTCTCTTTTCGCAGGGTGACAGCGGCGGTCCACTGGTGCAGCACGGCCGGTTGATCGGCATCGTGTCGTGGGGCCAGGGTTGCGCTGAGCCTTCCTACCCGGGCGTTTATACGCGGGTCACGGTTTTCCGTTCCTGGATCAGCGAAAAGACTGGCCTCTAGGACAATTACTCTACTCGTCTGTGTGTATATGTATACGTGTGTGTGTGTCTTTATCCGTGCGGAGCGGACGACGACGACTGCTGCTACTGGCACTGCCTATCGCTAAAAATAAATTTGCGATTACGACAGAGTGAAGTTAGTGTTTTATATATATATATATATATATAAATATACGTGTTTGTGTATACGTATATATATATATATATATGTGTGTATGTCAGAGTACTGAAATTTTATACGGTTTTCTATAAATCACGATGTGTATACGCGAGAGACAGGCGAGGGCAAAAGAGTGAGAGAGAGAGAGAGAGAGAGAGAGAGAGAGAGAGAGAGAAGCGTCGGACGTGAGCTCGCTACGCGTTTGTGCTCTCTGCCCCCTTGCTCTGGTCTCGCGGGGCTGGAGAAAGAGACGCGAGATTGCTTTTGGATTGTGATAGTAAGTTTTTATGATAGAGGGTGGGTGGAGAGAAAGAGAGAGAGAGAGAGATGCCACTCGAAGAGTGGATAAAAGTAAAGGGTCTTTTTGTTTAAGTTTATGGGGCTGAATTTCTGTTTCTTTTTTCTTTTTTTCTTTTTTTTAAAGATTCAAAAGCAACTTCGATGTGACTTCACACGATCAGAAATTGTATTAGAAATAAAGTTTACTATTCAGAACAATTAATCGGTTTCTTTGTTTCATGTATTATATGTTATTGTATATGTCATGTTGAAATTTCCATGAAGTAAATTACTGTAATATGATGAATTAGAATATAATTATAATAGTTAATATAAAATTTAAACATCAAATTCATATAGGAGTGGTTTGGTTTAGTCCTTTATTTTAATTTGAATACAGTCATTACGATCGAATTTTGGTAATTTTAGCTTTTCATGATATATTCAATTACTGTAATTAAGATATTTTGTAAAAGGAATAATTAATATGACGTTTAATTAAAAGACAGCAATATAACCAAATGTTTGGACCTACACATCGTTTATTATTATAATTACGAATCATATTTAGGAATATCTAAATCTACATTAAATGCATAGCTCATTGACAGTAAATTTAATTTTTTCTCTTTATAAAATATTACGATACATTATAAAAATAATAGAATTATCAAAGACTTTAGATTGGACATTGCATTAAAGAAAAAAACTTAATTGAAAAATTAAAGTGGTTCAAGTTTTTTTTTGTCTACCTTGCGCTATTTACTTATTTCGGTCTGTCCCGTTTTCCTTTTAGATCCAATCGTACAGTCACAGGTTAAAAATACGATATTTTATTTATATTCACTTGAATAAGTCTGTTAGAATTTATTGAAACATTTTTTCAGGCAAAATGTCTTTTATTCAAAAATACGCAGTTTTAGTCTGGCATCTCGAAAAACAAACTAAGCGCAAGAGAATCAGTGAATGGGAAAAAAATTCTTTATTTTTAAAAAAAAAAGTCATTCTATTCGTCGTGATACCAATCACAAACTCACAACTTCAGATATTCGCCTTTTTGTTTTTAAACGAATATATGAAACACACGTCACTCTTGATCTTTCTATTACGAGAGTAGTCGAAAAATTGCAAACTATACAGAGATAAAAAGGATCATTTTTATTAAAAACTAAACCATATGATATATAATTACAAACAGCAATGTTCAATCTACATCAATCCAATCTATACATTCTATGCCTTATCTACCTTCCAAACTAGAAGAAGAACAAAAACAAACACTTTCCACACCACATAGCAACAGCAGCAACACTTCCGCACCTCTTGGACCGAAAACTTCTCCCATGCATCACCGCTCGCGAGTAAGTACCACACACATACGCACCCTTAAACAATACCCAAGCATCTCGTTCCGGCCTCCGCCTCCCCGCGTGCGCGCAGATCGGCGCGCACTTACTCTTCCGCGGCTGCTCTCTCTCTCTCATCCCTTCCCCTCGTAATTGGCATTATGGCCGCCATTGTAATCGATAACACCGGCTATCGGCTAATAGTTCAGGTCTCCTTGTATGACCTCCCTTAAACACGTGTGTGTATATATATGTATGTATGTATGTATATATGCGTGTATACGACTCCGGAGAACGCAAGCTTCCTGTATCCCTCTCCTGCCCTTCGCATAACAATGAGTTATGCTCGCGTCGTCCGGACCTTTGTCGCGTACGCGCGGTCGCATGCGTTTACTGCACTTTCCGAGAACCCTGTATACGGTTCTGGAATTTCGCGTCATTACGCGTATATATATAGGTATTGGTTTTGGATTTATATCAGAGAAGAACAGAAGTGGAAGGAATGAAGAGCCCCACTAATTCGATATTAATGCGAAACGAGCCAATAAGAGAGTGAAGTTTATTATAGGAGGAAAAGAGGGTGGATTGATTGATAAAAATTTATCGGACATTATGTGAGTTGAAAATTATGAGGAAGAGAAATAGATTGATTGATAGAACGATGGCGATGTTTATTTGAACGAAAATTCGATAATAATCCGTATACCCTCAGTGTGCAAACAATCGGGAAAAAAGGAAATATATATATACCGGCGTCTAAGCAAATTATACTAGGCGGGACCGGAGAATTTCATCAAACTTGCACCCACGAGACCTACGCAGCCACCGACGAATAAAAAAAAAGAATGGATACACAAACCGTCTGCGGAGAGAAAGAGAGAGAGAGAAAGAGAGAGCGAGTGAGTAGGTGTATATACGTACGTACACAGAACGGGATGAAAAACGCGCTGGCCTCGTACATGAAATAATCAGCTCCGCTTTTGTATTCGCAATTTTTTGCGATAGCACAGTATACATAGGAGCAGACTCTCTCTCTCTCTCTCTCTCTTTCTCTCTTTCTCTCTAGAGACCCACGCGAGAGCGCGCGAGTAAAACCGTTCGACGCGGCCCTGGGGTCCCCGAATGACGCAAAATTGAAAATCCCACGCGAGCAAGCGAGAGAAAGAGAGAGAAAGAGGTGGAAAACAAATTTCTCCTCGGCGCGCGTGGTAATATTGTACAAACTCGTGGGAGGCGAGAGAGAGAGAGAGAAAGAGTTTAGATAAACGGAAGGAGCTGTCTAAGCGCCCGAGAGGAAAGAGAACAGAATATATATATATAGGATATATAGTTGGGTGTACATGTATCTGTATGTATGTGTATATGTATAGGAGAGAGCGGATGGAGTAGAGATACGGATTTTTGCGTTTAACGCGGTGTGTGTAGCATGCCGGGGACGATATAGATTCGGGACGGGGAATTGGATTTATTGTCGACGAGTTTGTAAAGTAAAATTCGATATAAAGTGTTTTCGTGTATAAGGAGCAGCGAACGCTGTGTAACTTGTCTTTAAGTTTTCCAGAGTTTAGGTTATTATAATTTATGTATATGAGACAGTAGATTTGAGTAGTATAAATATTCTTTGAATTATGGTATCGAGATAATTTTACTTTAAAGTGTATTGATGTGGTTAAAAAATATGTACTATACCTTAAGCGAATAATTTAAATTTCTACTATAATACTAATTAATCGTTAAATTATTTTACTGTATTTAACAAAAAATGTAGAATTTACGGAACCAAAACAGTGTATTTTCAACCGAAACCTATGAAAAAAAACGTTTCGAAACAACTTGCAAGCAAGTTTTATTTACCACCACAGTAAACTTACATTCTTTATATACACATAACTGTCGCAAAAGGGCAAACTTCAAAGAACACGCAATTTTCGTAGGGATCAATCGCTCATTGAAAAATAACAATATCCTCCTGAAATTTCAAAACTTCACGGAACCAGACGCAAAGCAACTCTTCTTTCCCTATATACAACGTTTCCCATACGTATATATTTGCACGCATCGCGATATAAAATTTTTTCGAAAAAATTCCATATAGTTCTTCTCTCTTGTACTCCATCCGTACTACCCTTTCATCGCATGCGCTCTTTGTTCTTCCGGAATTTTTCGCAACGCCTGGAAAATTGAAGAAGATGGAGCGCCAGGCTCTGCGCGAACTTCTACTACTACTACTTCTACCGTCGTCGTCGTCGTCGCCTTTGAAAAACCGTTACGAAGTTACCAACCCGCGTCACAGCTAGAAACTTTCACCGGATCTCTGCTACTATATACTTACCCTGCGAATTTTCGCAAATTTCACGCGAACGCGCTACTTTTACAACTACGCGAGCGAACGCACACAGGTGATTTGCCATTATCATGCGAATGGTGCAGATAATCCGCTGTGCTTTCATCTTTTCCTCTGTCTATATGCACGATGTATCTGGAAAAAGAGAGAAAACTGTACAAAAATCGATATATATATATATATATCTGTGACTGGGCGAAACGTCTGTTTCCTTTCACATACACATACATATACACACCTATAGCCATCACACTATTTCTCTCTCTCCTACCGGTGCTCGCGTAGTTTCTTCGTTATCTAGATTCGTGAGCACCTTTCAGATTCCGACAACGGTTTCGACTGCAATCTCCGTGAAATTGGAAAATTTCAACACTGACAGACGAATTGCTTATACGGAGAACGAGTGCAGCAAGCGTGTATACGCGCGTGGAAACTCGTAGTTGTGTATATATGTGTCTGTGTGTAGCACACCGGCAAAATAATATCGGACGTTTCGTGTCGGCTTTTCCACCGGCCGTCTTCAATTTCTCCCTCCTCCCACGTATATATATATATATATATACAACTATAGACACGCGTTCACCCTCCCACGCGGGTGCGCACAGCGCATCATACATCAATATAGTATATACCTACGCGAATAAAAAACGAAAGATATAACCCACGAAACTTCTTCCTTTGTCGTGCCCAGGGTTGACGGGAGAGGGGATTATATTCATACAAGCGATAAATTAAACGACCCGCGCGCGCGTATATTATTTATGACTTATCGTGTCCACGACATAGCTTTGCACTCTTTCGATGAATATATATCGTGCGACGACGACATTAATTTATGCGCATGCGTACAATACACATAACACGCGATTATACGAGCCTTGAACTTGTAAGCGAGAGCAACGGTGGTGGTTATGGGGTTCGGACGGCAAAAGCCCCTGGCGATTATATACGCGTAGTGTGCATGGCTTTGGGTTTAGGATTTCCAGAAGGTGTCGCCGCCGTTGCTCGTCGTGCTGATGCTGCTGCTGCTGCTGTTGGTGGCGGTGGGATAGCGAGATTTTCCGAGGGGAGTTCAGAAGGCCAAACGATCGATTCGCTACCTTCAGGATTAATTTCAAACGCGCGGATGGAGATTTTATAGGTATATGTATATGTGATGGGGAGTTTCTTGGTGGCTAAATGTAAATATACTGCGTATATTGTTTTGTAAATATATGTATTTTTTGGTATACTGAAAAGATATAATTCCGTAGGTATTTATGAATGGTACGCTTATATTTAAAATAATGAGAATATTTTTTATAAAAACGTTCTTCCGATTTTATACAATCGATATAAATCCACATCGTTTGTGCGTTGTTTGAAATTACATTGTACAGATCTGCATTGTTTTTTGTTCTATTGGTATAATTATATTAATTTAAAAGTTTCGAATTCGCAAAAAGAATTCAAGGTCAAGGAGAACTGGTATCAGTACGTTTCATCACGTCTACATAGCTGAATCAAGTGCCAAGATCTTCGATATCCAGGGTAAGAAGCTGCTGACCTTGGTGTAAACAGCTGGATACCTTGTATCCTTACAGCTATCCGACGACAGTATTCCCACTAGGACATCGTCGTTTGCCAATGGCGCTCCAATATCGCCCTGCAATCACATCAACGAAAAAAAAGCCACTTTATATATAATATATAACTCAATCAATAAACCATCCAATCCTATCACCTCCATCATCTCTTCACAACCCCTGATGCCCCATTCGAGACTATAACATATACACAGCAACCTGGAGAAATGAAAAGCTCTCACGCGTATACGGTATATACCCGATCCCCCGGAGAAATTTGAATATTCCCACCTCTTCTTTCACGAAAAATTATTACTCCCCGTTCCGTTCACAAAAAGCTCTCTCTCTCTCTCTCTCTCTCTCTCTTTCTCTCTCTCGACATTCTCAACGGACCTTTTGTCTTGTACGCACGCGTGAGATAAACGACTGACTCACCTGGCACGTCATCCTTGTCCTCGTCCCCATCGTCGTCGTAGTGTTACTAGCATTAGGCGACTGCTGCTGCTGCTGTTGGTCGGTGTATCCAGCACAGAGCATTTTTCCCGAGACTGCTTTATGGCTGGGCATCGAGCGGATGCACGTGCGCTGATTTACGAGCGGCGCTCCCGTCACGCTCAGCTGCGATTCGAAGCCACCACGGTGGTCCTTGTCAACCTGTATATATATAGAGATATATATATATATATAGAGGGAGAGGTATTGGTGTAGCTTTATATGTGTATATATACGCGAAGGGGGGTGAGAGTAAAATAACAAAATAGAGGACAAAACGCCTGTTTATGACTATGGCGAGTTTAACGTCTATACCAACGTACACACACACATATATATGTATCTCTATATACACATAGATACATGTATAGGTACGTTTATTTTTATTATTGCAAGAGAGAGAGAGAGCGAAAGAGGCAACTATATATACCTTTTGTTCTCTGCTCTCACTCTCTCGCTATCCTTGTTTTTCGACCGAGCTTTTTTGCCAGCGCCGCGTGCCGGCGTGAACTTTTATTTATTGACTGGCCGCGCTCGTTAGTTAGCCACTCGCACGTGTATGAGTCTATATATACTATATACATATATATCTGTGTGTGTGTGTCTATGTATACATATATATAGCTATATTATAAATGGTATAAGAGTGACATGTATATATAGTGAGAGAGACGAGACGAAGGTATTACCTGCATTTTTTTCCAGCCGCTGACGACAAGCATGCTACCGTCCTTCAGATGATAATTCTCCGAGCTTGGTAGGAATATAGGGAGTAGACTAGGCGCGCCCATGTACATCAATGGCGACTCCACCTGTCTCGCGCAGAAATAGCAGCGCGTTGTGGGAAAGGAAACAAAAAGCAAAAATATTTTTCTCTCTATACTTTTAATTTTTTCCTTTTTTATTTTTGGGTTTGGGTTCACGGAGGTCGCTCGACTGCGGTGTGGTGTGTATAGAAAAATAAAAGGTCAGAGAAATCGCCGAATCGGAGCTAGAACGGAGATATCTATATATATATATATATATATATATTTCAAGTTATAGATGCAGTTTGAAATTTCTTTTTTTCACAGGCGCGGAACACTGCACTTGCGGTTGAGTTTTCCTCTTAATTCTAAAAGTAAGAGCAAGAGGTGCGTATATCTCTGTGCGTATAGAGGTATAAACAATCAGTGGAGTGGAGTAATTTTGAACACGTGAATATAATATAGACGGAGGTGTCTTTGATCCTATCACAGCAGTGTTTTATGGTCTTTCGTGGAAAACTCGTGGTTGTATGAAAAACTATATGAAAAGTTTGAAAGGCCAGAGGTGGAGTGGTTTTCACAAGGGTGTTGTTTAATGTTCGTGATATCGATGGAAAATGTTGATGGTTTGTTGGGTGTGCTTACAGAAGTGGATGGTTGTTATATACACAAATGTTAGAAAGGATTGAAGTAGTAGTGTGATGAAAGGATTATTATTGAAAGTTGAAAATGTGTAAATTTGAAAATCGGCCATCGATTATTTTAGCTAGTTGAGCGAAAATATTAAATTTCCGTTTGTATTTTTGGCAAATTCAACATTGGACGAGTTTAATATTTTTACTGGACAATAGTCTTTTATTGTTCTCGTCAATGCCATTTTAAATTTCCGGGTTGGGTGATCATTGACGATTCGTTACTGGAAATCAATTCTAATATTAATAGGTGAATATCTCAGATCTAGATCGCGGATTTCGTTCAAACTTTGAGATATATTTTTAGATACCAAATTGTGAAGGAAGCAGCAATATTGGACTTTAACGCATTGATAAACTTAAGTTATCGACATTTTTAGCAATATTTTAAGGAAATATTGATAATAATGTTCTATTTATTACGTTAATTATTCAGTCTAGAAAAACTTTATATACAAGTGTGAAAGATAGAAATAAAACTACAGAGCATGAACTTTCTGTTGTCTTTTTTTTCAGAATTAAAATAATATCAACTCCATCCAAACCTATGGTAATTTGGAGTTAAGTAACGAAAACTCACTAATAAATCAATAAAAACTAAAGTATCAATTTTATTACTGTTTCTTTTATAATTGTCTGTAAGAATTTTCTACACTGAATAATTTACATAACAAAACAGAACATTTTGTACAAAATGAATATAATCGAATCCTAATCACGGACGCTGAAGATATTTTTAAAATGATCTTTACGATAAAATTTCATGAGAATTTTTTCGGGTATTTTAAACTATTTTTTACATAAAAAATTTACAATTTTTAATTAAATTGCATGTGCGGATACAATGTACATAGATAGTCGCATCCAATTTCAGTTATTTGCACTCTGTAGATTTTCAAATTGATTTGATAAAATTCATAAAAAAAAAACTTGTTTTTAGACAGTATAGTAGATGGCAGAGTAATATTGAATATCATATTGAAAAGATTGTTTTCATAAAGAATAATATCTTTAAATATAAAGCGATATATCATACCTTCAACAGTGCAATATTATTCGTATGAAGTACCCTATCGAAGGTCTGATGTACGACGATCTTCGACACATTGAGCACCAATGCGTTTTTCGGTGGATTCCTCAGACTCGTGCTTCCCAACAGCACACTAAACCTGGGCACACTCGCACTGTAACATACGCGCCACGAAAAACAATTACACTCCAGCCAGACAATTTATCTACACTCCGTTCGGAATGCAAACATTTATATATATATACACATCGACGCTTGCGTAAGCGAGAGGCCAACAGAAAAAAAACGATATAACAGGAGGGTTAACGTACTCGTAAACACAGGAGGCAGCGGTTATTATCCAGGACTCGTGGACGAGGGCACCACTGCACACGTGACGCCCAGCCTGTCGCACCGACACCTACAATACAAAGCAGAAGGTCTATATATGTATATATATATGTATGTATACACACTGGGTAGAGAAAATTCGATTTTCCCGCCAAATTAAATCCCGCCCGGGAAATAACGAGGCGATCGTGTCTTGCAGGCTCTTTACTAGGTCACATAGGGGGTGGGTACATCGCACGCATGGGTGTGTGTGTGTGTGTTATACCAGTCCACCGCTTCCAGCTTTTGTATTCTTTTAGCCTGTGATCAATGACACGCGAGGAGCAGAAAAAACAATTGGAGCGGGTGCTTTGATAAAAGTGTCCTTTTTTTTTACTGTTCCAGGATGCGGAGGACGAGCTGCGCGTTTAATTGTATGAGAATGGAAGGTTGTTAGCGCCGTGCGAGATTTCGCCTGTTCAAAGTTACGGCTTTGTGACTGGGAACAGTGCGAGGATTGAGTTTGGCGGAAAAATTTGTGAGCGTTTAGATATTTTAAGCAGGACAAAGGAGGGGAATATGAGGCTCGTGATATTGTTTTTTAAATGTATATTCGATGTGCGTATGAGAGTAATGCCGTTGTAGATGAGTATATAAGTCCTTGTATATTTTAATGGAAATGAACCGTATTTTTTGTATATTAAAAATGACCCAGATAATACTATATGAGTGTAAATATGCTATTTCTTTAGGTATCGCGTAGTATTTAAATGTTCGTAAATATTGTTACCGTAGGTATAATGGTGAAATAATATATGTATTATCATCTAAAGATTAGAGCGGAAAAATTATATCCTATAGAAATAATTCTAAAACGTAAAACTGCATTATAGTGATATTGTCCACATAAATGTGTCAATATGTTCTAATATATATTTATACAATATTCTTACCAGTTTCGTAAAATAATATTTGCATTAAATCTCAATATTGAGTTTAAATCGAGTTTTGTATGAGAAAAATAATTTTCACAACAAAAAATAAAATAATAATTTTGGTTTTTCCCGTAACTTACATTAAAGTTTATCGAAAATAAAAATAATTACTTATTATATTGAAAATAATATAATGCTACTTTATAATATAATACTACAATAGAAATTTCATATTAAAATCAGTACTAAATTTATGTAACAGTAGGATATTAAAAAAAAAAGAAAATTCTGAACTAACGTCTGATTCGTCGTTTTTCTTCTCGACTACTGCTTACCCGAAACGCAGCTATACAATGATCGTGCGCGAGCGTATAGCAGTGTACCGTGAAAAAGCTTAATTGTTGGCATTAAGCGCGATATTTCAGTTACCTCAGTTATTAAAAAAGTTTCATACCCGCGCCTGTAATCAGGCTAATATTCCGACAAGCATGGTGAGTTCATATATAGGCACGCGCCAAAAACTTTATCGCACGCGTTTACACACACAGACACATACACAACAGCTACAAAACTTTAATTCAACAAAAAAATCGGCCTCGCACGTAATCGCTCTCTCTCACTCTCTTTCTCTGTAGTATACATTCAACTGCAGCGAAAAAAAAAAAGTTATTCGGTTATTTATTTCCCGGCGATCCGATGTTTACACGCGCCGCCGAAAAAAGCCAGGGAAACGGAAAAATCAGGCGCGAAGTTATGATCGCGGATGAGCTGCTTCTATATATATATATAGAAGCTCACAGTTTTTCAACATCGACGCCCGCGAGTGTAATGTGGAATAATAGTCGCCGCGGCGGGCACACAGCACAGCACAGCACAGTAAATATAAAGAACGGTTATTGTTTCGAAGTGTTATTGTGCTCTCGGGATATTTTGACTGATTCGCGATGTATGCAGCCTTATATGTATATATATATTATATTGGCTGTCGGCGTTTTTCCACACGCGTATATATATATATATGCTCGAATTGAAATTTAAATGTATTTAATGGGCGTCCGATTGGTAATCTTCGAATAGGCGCGCACGGATACGAGGTAATCAGGATTGTTAACTTTATTAATTACAACGGCGTTTAAACACATATTTTTTGCGTGCCGGATAAATAATTCTTTAGACCCATACTTCGCGTCGAGTATCAATACGCTTCTCAATGGGCCAACGTTTATTATTATTTCACGCGCAATCGTAACAAGCTTTAATTGATTTTCATACTTTCGGTAATGAAACAACCGCTTGGGCATGGATTTCCGTTTGGATACAGTTAACAAAACTTTATTGTTACTTCATATTCATTAATCACACTAAATGTATTATTGGTAAAATATATGCTTCGTTCTCCTCTTTGTTTACTTATACCCTACTTTTACAATAATCAAATTGTACTATATAGTAAATTAGAAAACAAATATATGTAAATTACAACAGGTAATCACATCGAATCCTCACCAACCTTACGTTTCTCACACACTTTTCAAAACAATATCACAAGCTCGCTTTTTCCCCCTCTTTAAACTCTTTTATTTCTTCCTCGTCCTCGAAAACCGCACAAGTATAACAACAACTCTCATACTTACATGGTACGGGAACTCGGCGATATCGGCGTGTCTGCTGGCGGCAACAGCGGTTGCGACTTTGCCACCGTCCGTCTCATCTACAAGAAGAAAAAGAAGAAGAAGAATAACACACACACACACACGTATAAAAAGAGAAATATATAGAGAGATTTTTCGCGCGCTCGCGTTAGATTACCCGGACACAAGAAGACAGAGCAGAGGAGCATGGCGACAGGAGCGAGGAACTGCTTGGACATGTTGACGATACGACGGAGAAAACTTCTCTGGCTGCGAGATAAGAGAGGCGTGGGCAGTAGTAGCAGCAGACCCTCGAAGGTCCGTGAGATAAAGAACTCCAAAGGGGACGCGCGGACGACGATAGTTTTGTGTAAAGATGATAAAGCCCTTGCGTTGACCGAGAAGAGAAAGAGAGAGAAAGAGAGAGAGAGAGAGAGAGAGAGAGAGAGAGAGAGAGGGAGAGTCTTCGCATTATCTCTCTTATAGATTTCTCTCGCCCCAAGAGTCGAGAGGTATATAGTAGTTGATTCATCGTGTTTTCAACGTGGGGGAGTCGAAGAGAGTGAGAGGGAGAGAGAGAGTGAGAGGGAGAGAGAGAGAGAGAGAGAGAGAGAAAGGAAAGTTTGAAAAGTTTTTAGAGGTGGGAGTGTAGGGAAAATCTGATTGAAATCACTGGTCGAAAAATTTATTAGAATATGAATAAGTTCATTGAATGTTATATCTTTGAATTGGATGGCGCACTAGTTCTATAACAGCGTTTTAAAATTTTTCGTATTTTGATATGAATATTCTATAAAATATTTCAGTATATTATATACAAATGTTATCTTATGCGATATTATTATTATGATTAGTTGTATCAAACATTCAAGACAAAATGAAGAAAAAAATTACATTACAGTGTTACTGTGACATTTTATTAAAAATTCAAATTGCACTGTAACTAATACAATGAAACCAACGGTCCATCTAAACCAAGAATAATAGTAAAAAAATTTCTCTTGTAAGCTGAAAAATTATCCATTATTACGAGAGCTCCAACGAACGAGTGCATGCATATATAAGCCACGAACGCGCGTACAATAATAAATTCCTCTTAAAAAGTAGATTTTTCGAAGGCGCGCGCGTTCTTTCAGCTCTAGAAAAAGCTTGAGCCGAGGCCCTGGGTACAAGCGCGCAACTTTTTGCCGCCTTTCTGTCCTGGATATTTATGTAACTTTTTCTTTCTGCAGCGCTGCGCTCGTTGGTCCTCCCCGAACTTGGCGAACTCTTCGGTGTTGGGTGAAGAGTAGGAGGGTGAAACTATCGTAAAGAGCTTTGCTGCCAGTCGAGCACTTTGGTAATGTTCTGGCCTTCCTACCGCCAGCATAAATATCAAAATTACAAGTTCCCCGCAACGTCCTCATATTGGCGTTAGACGCTGGCGAGGATTTTCAGCGAGGACGCGTAGAATCCAGTCGCGCAGGTGAGCCACGTTTGTGTAAACGCCGGGTATACCAGGAGTGCCACAACCATCGCCCCATGATACAATGCCGTAGAGTATGCCGTTGGCACTGAGTGGTCCACCAGAATCACCCTGGCATGAGTCACGGCCGCCGTGGAGAAGGTCGCCAGCGCAGATCATCCGCGAGGTGATCGGTTTCGGGTGACTGGGCTTTGAGGTGTAAATGCGGTGGCAGAGGTTATGGTTAACTATAGGGATAGAGGTGAAGAGAAGCTCGTCGCTGTGGCCGCCGATCTCCTGTGGGGAAACAAGGAGTTAGATTTGGCAGCGATGTTAGAAGACTAAAGAATGAGCAAATTTGAGTTACCGATATTCGACCCCATCCGGTTATATTTGCCATCTCTCTGGGTGCCAATTCGCGGTCTGGAAGCTTAATGGGCTGCACGGTTCTTCCAAACTGGAATTCCCCTTCAATCTTGTGAGGGAAAGGAAAATAATTGATGTTACTTGGAATGTTTTTTCTATCAATTGGGTTTGGGTAGTATGTAACATTATTATAGTTACGTGTTTAAGGTGAGTATATGTATAAATACAGTAATGAATGCATATATAATTTACTAAAAATTCTTCTTTTCTTAAAGTTGTAGAATCGGTGTCAAAAGTAATTTATTACTTAAAGTACCAATTATAGAAAATATATAGAATATATTATAATATATTACAGAGAAGTTTATAAGCTACAGTTTGAAGGCCTAAAACAAAGAGTTAAATAAAAAAATTAGCTAAATTCGATTTTAAACTCAATCGTTAGTCATTTTTAGCAATATTGACTTTCGACGGGAATTCACATGTACGTGTCACACACTTCTAGAAAGTTATTTACATATTGAGTGCACAAGATAAAAGTAAAATATTCAATGTTTGATGTGCTATATACCCAAATTACATAGTTGGTCATTCAATTATCGAATATCAATTTCCAATGAATTCATGATAAATTTTCAGAATTTTCAGTATATTTTTGTAACTCAAATGAATATTGGAAATTGATATTATTTAATTCTAAAATGAGTTAACAATATGTTCACAGCACGTTCATAGCACGTTCTACTATTATCAAATAAACATATTTTAAGATCCTAAGATTCATACTTATTTATTGTTTTAAATAAATAACGTCCTACTTAGAATTTGCAACAGTTTTTGGTAAAATTAATACTTCCCGGTTTTTTATGTCACTTTGAAGTAACGGAAATGACTCAAACCCCAATTTATCAAACGCATATAACAAGACGAAAGTATTAAGTTGGTGATAAATATGTAATGACATAAATGATATAATATAACGAAGAGGAAATTATTGCTTAAGTGAGATAATAGGAGAAAGGTAAACATTTTTTTTGACTATTTAAATTTGAGTATCTTAAGACCAAAATTGGAAAAATATCAAATTTTTTCGTAATTATACAAAAATGAAAGAAAGCTCAAGAGACGTAATTCTATTGTCTTAATAGTACTGTATAAAATTGATAACGATAAACATTTACTTATTGCAAATACATTTACACACAGTTATACTTAAATTTAAAAGTATACTATCGCAATCCAATTAATCCATTTTAAATTTAAAAAGTTACTCTGTTTTTACTTTTGTGTATGACAGTTGCTTTCGGGTAACAGGTGCGTACTGATATTTTTCCCACTTATAAGCAATCTTTATAAACATAATGTATATTATACATATTATATTAAATATCTCTATTATATTTCTAGAATCCAGACTACCATTTATGCGTGTAATGATTTCACATACCCATATGAAATAGATTTGAAAACAAATTAGAATCGATATTATCTCCTGCCAAAATAATTTCTACTGCTAGTACCTCTACCAATTCATTTCATCTTAGTATCTAAACTCACCTCTATAAGCGCGATATCATAATCATCGGATGTCGAGTTGTACATAGGATGCCTTATGAACCTCGAAACATTGTACCAAGTGAGATACCGCCAATAATTGCCACCAGCTCCGATCCGATAAAAGTGCTCCGGTATACTACGCAGAAATCAAGAACCAACGTCACCAATGGTACACAATCATTCGTAAAATCACACGCATATCGCAATATATCGCATCACCATAACGAGAGACTCACAGAGTACAATGAGCAGCGGTGATGGCCCAGTTGCTTGCGATGATCGAGCCAGCACACGAGTGCGTGTGGTACGGCTGTACAGATAGCTGATGGGGATGCTCGGCGATGTCGACAGGATCGCCGCCCACGATGCGAGGATCGAAGTTCCGGTGTACCACTGATGGAGTGAACCCTGCAATTTTAGAAAGAGTGAATTGGTGTGGAGGATGGTTTCGTGGAGGGAAAATATTGTGAATTGAGATGCGTTGAAATGTTTAGTTTTATAGGGGAAGAATTGAAATAGTTTGTAGTGAAGTTTTTTGCATAGGCATTTTTTATGGAGGGTTGTAAATATACGAAGACGGCAATTCGAAAGGATAAAAGCTGTTGTAAAAGTTATATTACGGTTTGGAAAATTAGTTTCCTTATTTTTATTGAAAATTATTATGTGGGGATATAGAATAAAATGTACTAGCGTTCACTTTCTGGAAAATCTTTTAAGAACCTATTCAAGTGAGTCTACTAAAATTATTTGTTACAATCTTATCTTTTTGTGAGACGTGAAAGTGCATCTTTGAAAAAGCTCGAATTTTATCTTATCTTCTGTCTTGTAAGTTCAATAGTTCTATATTTTCTACTTCAAAATCCGTTCAAGATTTACTTTAAACTTCTTTTTTAACTCTTCTACGATAAACTGACGTAAGAAAGAAGAAGAAGAAGCTTTGGATATTTTGCGAAGGCAAAATTACTTTCTCACTGTCGCTTGGGTATAACTTATTCATTTTTAAAAATGGAAAGTCATATTTCTGTACATATAAAAGTCTTATGAATATAAGTTTTGTTGATTCACATATATTATACATAGCTATATATATTCTGTGTACGATTTTATGGAATAAATAAATAGCAATCTGCTACTGCTTAAAATAAATTAGGTAGATTTTCATTTTACCTTTTCAACTTGTATAATTATAAATTTGTATAAATAAAATATTTCGTTTATATAAATTTATATAAATTATATAAAAGTTCGCCAAAAAGTATTCTCTATATGAAAATATCATTGAAATGAAGATAATTACAGATGCACATCGACAATTGAATTGGCAACCACACAAAGTACTTTTTATTTATAATGAAAATAAGATTATTAATAAATAAACAACATACCGAGGCATCCACTAACAGTTAAACTCACAAATACCGCAACAATTCGCCACATTACGACAAACAATACCGACTTAATCCCAGAATCTGTCTTTTATACGAACTACATTCCCAATCGCTGCATTAGATCGACAAAAATCTCTTATCGACGTATCTGAATCGATCGTCGCAGAATCTCTACCTGATACAATCATCGTCACCGTCTCCCTCGCAATTTTCCTTCCATCGGACTCTTTCGCCGAACCACTTCATCTCCTTCTTCCAAAAACACGTCGTTCATCTTTTTCCCGCGACGATGATCATCTCAGATAACCTAGACGCGTTTGCAGCTAATCTCTCTCTCTCTCTCTCTCTCTCTCTTTCCCTCTTCTCTGTGCACACTTTTCCTCTCACATTGACTAAAGAGAGAACGAGAGAAAGAGAGAGAGAGAGAGAATCGCTAATGACTTATTCAGCGCGATATCGGCGTAGAGATACAAGTGGGCTGTGTGCGCGTGTGTATCGATTAGCTTGTTATCGGCTGCAAGAAGCCGTGATGACGCGACATTGTAGTACACACTCCCTTGATCATACGAGTGTTTCTGTCGGTGCGTGTACATCGGGTCATCGATTTATATGAATTGATTAATTAAAATAGTTGCGTACGAAAAAATTGTTCTCGCAGACGAATTGCGTACGAGTTCGCAAAAGGGTAGCAGCCGATGAAGTTACTGGGAGGAAGGGACACGAAGGAACTTAAACGAGTTTCAAGCGACGGTAGTTCTATATATATGTATATTATGTATATATATATATGCTCGTATATATAAGAGTCGCGCTCTGGAATGTTTAATCGATGGGGTTGCTTAATTAGCAATTAAGTGATATCGAGTTTGTGTCTTATTTTTAACTTGGAATAATTACAAGCAAGTATTCTATATACCATATTACGGCGCTCGCGCGTGTTTTAACTCCATTAATTAAATTGGTGAGATGGGAGAAACTTCGTCTTGAAAAATATGCTTGGCATAAAGAATTTTCCGTGTGTAGTTGGGCGTAAAGTCAATCAGTGACTCAATTAAAAGTTCGACGACGGATGTGCGACGCGTATAAAAATATAGTCGAGTTTAAAATGGGTCCCTGTTGAAAATATCCAGGAGGATTTCCATGTCGATTATCCACGTGGATTTCCACGCGGATTTCAAGTGGATTCC
>JAYJLV010000001.1:5647263-5658654 GCA_036873485.1 Torymus texanus | reverse complement strand
GCGCTGTAGCGTAGATAGCATAACCTCTACTGCCCGAGCGTTTCGGTTATTTTTACAGCAGATTTCGGCAGTTTTGGCCACATTTTTTTCTCAGTGTGTATATTTGTCTTCCACAACTCCCACCTTCCTACTCTACTCTTGCACCTTCTCTCTCGCTCATAAATAAATTTTTCGCTCGAATTTTTCTCCCACGTATATATACCTATATACACTACGATGCAACTAGCCTCTTCCTTCTCTCTAGTGTAAATGTGAGAGATAAAGAGAAGAGACGCTTCCATACGGCTGCGCACTTGGCTGACGACTCGCGCGCGACGTACGACAGCTGTCTGGCGATTAACATATAAATCAAATCTCTCCCACCCCTTCTATCTCTCTCCCTCTCTCTTCGCGCATCCGTGTCTTCCGGTAAGCTTTCGCAGCTCCTTCTCTCGCCCATTTCGCGTCTGTTTCCCTCCCCCCTGCCTCCTTCGCAGCCTCCTCTTCCTTATCCCTCGTACCATTTCGTGGCGACGGTTCTTCATGTTCGCACGCTTGCATGTCAATGAGAGAACGAGCAGTGCAGCGGCGGGAAATTGGTGACTTGGCGTGCAAGAAATTCTAATTAATATGTGACTCACTCGCTCACTTGCATGCGTCTGCGTATGTGAAGAGACTTTATATATATATATATATATATATATATATATCTCATATGTAGCACACACACCAGTAGGTTTATTTATTTTTTCTTCGTTTTTTTTTAAGGGCGACGCTGTGATCTACGATCGAATTGGGGATTAGAGCGGCAGAAATTGCCGACGAAGGTTTAACGAGAGTTAGCGCGGGGAAGATTCGGTCCCTCAAGAGTCTTATGCTACCGTTCGCGTTCCCGGTGGAAGCCGACATCCGAGTTGCTACTATATACTTTGCGGTAATGATCATAAGACCGAGTTGGAGACCGGTAGACTGAATTTTTTATATATACAGGATGGGAATGCGATATCTTTAGCACGCGGTTAAATGTCAATATATTGCGATGCGGTTATTAACCGTCGCTGTCGCTAAGGGTATAAATGTGCTTATGATTATTGTAAAAGAGAGGCTTACAAAGTGATGATACGGATAGCTGAATTTTCAGGATATTACAGCGAAGATTGTGTGTTAAGTACTCTAGATAAAATAATTTTCTCAATTTCTCAGCGATGAATATTATAACGCTGAAATATAAGGCTTAAAATTTAATAACTTATTATTGTTGTAAAGTGTACTTTTCTCATTATAAAGAGCTAGAAAGTTGGGCGAAGTCTAGACATGAATATATCAGGGAGTTTCTTTTACATAATTTTGGGAAGACAGTTTTCGAAAATATTCAAACTAGGTCGTTAAAGTAGCTTCGTAAAATATCGGTATATAGCGTGAGGAAACAGTGCGGATCCCTTGGATATACATATTATCAAGAATCGCGAGCGTGCAATAAAATCAATTGAGGTCGTTGATATATATTCTGGAAAGCCTCATGTGAATCACCGAAACGGAAAACTTTTAATAGCTGCGCTCTCGATATTTTTAATGCTTTTTGAATATCAATCAATGCTGCGTCGTGTGTGTGTGTATATATATATATGTTTAACTACGAGTTCGAGTTCTTTTTTTCACAATTAACGCAGTCCACATTCAATCTCATTATAATTTCCACCGTTCTCTTCTTCCACACAGCTAATTAACAACAATCTCGATAATTCGGAGAAAATCGATAATTATATACGTATTCCCATATCATACGTCCACTCATCGACAAAAAATCGAGAACTTTTATTAAGTGATTAATCGAAATTATATATACCTATAGGTACATATATATAAAAAATAATTACTTCACCTACGCGAGTGACTGCAGCTCGTTGCACTCACACTCCGCCACTACCGGTGGAAGTTGGAAACTAGAAAGTTATCTAAGTCAAACGTCACGTGTCGCGCACGCGCGCAATGTGATAACGTGCAAACGTCAAGAACGCGTGCTCGGCAGGCACTATAATAAGGATCAACGTCGTTATCCGCGATATACCCCCGCCTATCCTCTCCCCCTGAAGTTCGGAGGCTGGATAGAATACGTGCGCGAAGTATGCTCGAGCTTATTGTAAATCCAAAACTTGGAATTCAACGCTGTGTCGTCCCGGTGTGATGCGGCTGCTGCCTCGTCGTCGTCGTCGTCGTCGCGTCGACTAAGTGAAACATAAGACTCTTTGAATTGACGGCACTGAGGAGGTGAAGAACCGCCGCATCGTCGGCGTGATTGTCGATGCTGCGCGCCGATGACACGTGTCATCACGTGTAATTACGCGTCGGGAATAGTAAGCTGTTGGAATGTCGTCGGTGCAGGGCTTACGGAAAAGTCGTGGAACGGTGGTCGTTATGGTTGGCTTTATTTAAGAGGAAGGAAATAGAGAAAATCTTCTTCGAGAGGATTTTTCCGGGCGATAATTTATTTAATCACGTAGTTGCGGTTTTCCACTTTTTGAAAGTTTTTATCTTCTCTGATACTTTGTTAGTGGAAGGAAAAATGAAAAATTTATGATCCTTTTTGGATTTTAAAATAAAATATCAATTTGTTAATTAGAATAAAATTTTATTTACTTATTATTAACAAAACAGGTGGGTAAAAAGAAACATTATAGATACTCCTTTCAAACAAACGATCGTTGTGTAAAAAGACAGATCGTTACGACCAAAAATATTTGAGGCTAAAAATTTTGTTATCATTTTGTTGTTGAACCTTAGACGAACCAAAAGTTTGATTGACTAGAGATTTTAACAGCGCATGTTGCGCGCTCTAACCTGCAAGATGTTTCGACTTCCTGACTTGGATGTATGCGCACTACATGAGCCAATCACATAACGTTTATCTTGGCTTCACAAAATCCGGTCATGACTTTTTTATAATAGGGAATCTTAATTTTGTTGTCAATGTTTTGGAAGTTTTTAAATTAAACAAATTACGATATGTCCCGTCGAATGTCACAAATAGAACTCATCAATAAAGAATTGGGCAGTTAAGAGAGTCTATCTCTGGCAACATTCCGCAGTAGGAATAATTCAATTAATTATTTGCTATAAGATAACAAAGTGATATAAGTAAAGTGGCATTTAGTAGTGTGTTTTATCCAAAAATATTGGCATACAACTGTAATTAGCCATTAGGTAATTAGCTAAAGTCGAGTAAACACTTGACAAGTATATTATAATTCATGTGAACTAATGCTCTTAACGATTTCGGATTGAGTTTTATTTTCTATTTTTATTATCATCTCTTTTATTAACAGGCGTGCATTAGGGATAATTTGTCATACTTTTTGTCAAATCATGAATTGATGAACGTATATTGGTAGTATTTTTAAATCAATTACTACAGTAATAATTTATAATTTTGCTCGAAAGCATAATAATCACAGAAATTATTACGGACCAATTTTCCGTTCAACTATTCTCCATTTATTATAAAATATGCATAACCGTCTGTCTATTACTCTGAATCAATATCTACCTAGACTTATTTTATACCCAGAGCTAAGCCATAAATAATTAATCATCTGCATTCACCTAAATGTCTTTTGACACCTCGTATTACTCAGTCATCAAAGAAATTATTCAAACAGTCAATATGCGCAATAAAAGCATATGTATTTAATCCATACAAAAAAAACCACTGCCAGAAAAGAGGAGGAAAAGCTTATTACTTGCGTAAATCTCTTTATTCGATTTTCAAGTGTAACGCACATACATCATATATCGTCAATAAATTTCCATGTGACAGGCAATAGGCAACGCGTTCCTCTGTGCTGGGACGGTAATTTTTTTTTCGTAGAATCCACGCGAGTGCGGACCGTGGTCAGATTTCACGTATCTTGACATGACATGTTTACGGGAGGTCCCTATTGATTTGTATGAATTGGTACGGGCACATCTATATAGTAGCAACGTGGGGTATTCGCGTTATGATTATCGAGCCAGAAAATTGATATTTTCGTGAATGTGAGAGGCAATTACTCGATTTAATTCAATCACATTATTACATGCTTGCGCTGGACACTTATTGTTATATATTACTGGTCAGAATTGTTTCATGCTGTTTTAGCTTTATTTGTTCTGCGGATGAAAAATTGGATGAAATGTTCACTAGGATCATATTAGCCGTTTGAATGTGCAACAAATAAAGTCAACTAATTAGATTTATTAATTTTAACGTCGATGGATAAATATCTTATTTCCGTATTGCGTAATTTTCAATTAAAAGTTAAATTGTTTTCTCGTTAACTGTTATGGACAGTTTATCGATCGAGTGACAAACTTATTTGTAGCTTGACGTTATAAACAATATTATGGTAATAATATTTTTTATTTAATATTTGATTAACTCGTACAAAGTTAAAATATTGGATGTAGCTACGTAAAATCGTTTATTGAAGTAATATACATTTGAAATTGTCGGTGCTAAGGTTATTTTTTCTTTTTTATCGTGCAATTTAAACGTTGAATTCAATTAATTCATTGACCAGTCGTTCTGTACTTTCATCCCATCAAAGTTTGAAAACTACTTTTAGCAAACTACCTATAAAACAAAATTAAGGAAAATTTATAATTAATTTTAAAAATTGTTAAAACAAACTTTCACAGCATCGAGTACTCGCGTTCAACTAGTAAAAAATATAAGCTAGTTCACACATTTCACTAAATCTTCGTTTAACACTTCCACTCCGCGCATAATTTCCATCTCTCGTAGCAATCCTTCAAGTGCGCAAAAGCGAGTAGAAGTGTGAAACGAAGATTTACTAACATCTACCTCTTAAAACTACAAACTTGCCGTTTTTCCTCCTTCACGCTCTCTAGGTATACTCATTCTTAGCTAAATGAACGATCGATCAATTAGCACCAACGTCGTATATATACCAACTTCGCGTGTCAAATTCGCTCTGTTCCAACCCCCCATACATATACATTTCCCAAAAATTAACACTCGGTAATTGCCGCTCGCTCATGTACGCGAGAGAACTTTACCGTGGAACAATGGCTTGGGGACTCTCTCTTATGCTGGGCTCTTTAGCAAATGAGTTGTTAGGTACGACAAAAACGTCCTTCTCTACGCTCGCGAGCGAGCGAGTGAGCAGTTAGGGGATTAAGCTCTTGTGCAGGAGTTTCGCGACGTCGACGGGTATAAAAAATGCACCTGAATTATTACTGCTTGAATGTTGCTCACTTCGTGAGTGTACTTCATATACGGGTGTAATGGGAAATATGAGAAGAAATTCTAGGTTGTTAATTTTTTTTTTATTTATAATGAATGAGATGGTTGAGTCGCCTGGATAGTAAGGGCGATGGAAGCAATGATAGACGAAAGTGTGATGGGTCATGATAATATATGTTAAAAAATATATGTAAATTTATAAGCTGATAGTTTTACACGATTATATTTTTAATTTATTTATAATACGTAAATAATTGTAATAAATTCGCTGCTAAATGATAATCGTTTATTTTACTCCGAAATTTCCACAAAACTGCTAGAAAATGTTCAAAAAATTGTTTTAAAATATTCGATATATATTATTTATCTTAGTAGGAAAAACGGGAGTAATGTCACCCAGTTTTATAAAGAGAATTCTCAGATATCATATACGTAAAAGTTTCAAGATTAATAAAAAAATATACTGATAAATATACTGACGGCTGAGCGAAACAGGGTATAATTTGGAACTCAACGTATACAGTTGAAAAAGGTCCCATCTCGAAGTGGGTTTGAAAAAGTTATAGTAATAGCTCTAGACGTTATTGGACTACAATAAAATCTTTATACAATCAGCGTTTTTAATAAGTTCATAAATACAATTTAGCAGGATTATTTGACACGAATCTATTGTAATTTTTTAACAACAGACCTTCATCCAAACTTTCAAATACTAAAATAATATTTGCAGTAAAATAATACAATTTACATTTTTAGTAAACAATTGCTTTGAAATATATAACATCGAAATTTTCGTTGTTAATTCGCAAGAGAATAAGTTTTGTACTACTAACTTATCATCCCCTCATTTTTTTAAATTTCCAAATTACGTTTTTGCAGTACTAACGCAAGACAGGGATGAAACTACGCAGTTGTATATATTGTTTATTTTTAAATTAGTGTTCAATAATCATGCCTAAGTTAAGTTTAGGTACGCGATCCTATTAAGGTCTCGGTTTCTTTATCTTCTACTTTCAATGACAAATCAACTCAAAAAAGTCAACAATTAGAATATTTCCTTATTCTTCCCTAAAATTCACGTTTAATATAAGCTTTAAGAATTTCATATATACACCTACACGCAGCCAAAAAGTTATTTCCATTCCTATATACCGACCACAACCCCATCTGCGCCCGATCACCACCGCAGTAACAATATAACCGAGTATACGGAAAAAAACGAGAGCCCAGACAGAAGTTCCGCTCACCCGCGCGCGCACCAAAAAAAAAAAAGAAAAGAAAAATTTATGCATAGAAAAGTCATTACCCCCGAGCTCGCGCGCGAGCCTCAGCCATTGCCAGTCGCACGCGAGGCTACCATTACACCCAGTCTCCTCTTTCCGATTGACAGTTAGCCTATGAATATCGATGAAACGACAACAAGCCTGCGTCCGTTCGCCGCTTGCGTTTTGTGTCCTCAGGCATCTGTATATATACATATATATATATATACGTACAAACTCGTCGCTCGTACTATTCATTCGCCTCTTTTGCACGCTCGCGCGTTCCACGCGTTGACGCAAATATTTGCACGATGATTCGTTGTGCAGGGTCTCCGCGTAAACACGACGATTTTCATCGCTTATACTCGTAAAAAGAGCCGCCCACGAGTTTGTGAATTAGTTTGCTATAATGCAAGAGAGAAAGGTGACGATGATTATTATTATTATTATCATTATCATGAGGTTATATGAAAGGTGGAAGGAGTAGGAAGAGGTCTAAATTATTTCAAATGGATCTGCGAGCGCTTCACCGCACGCTTCTCTGATGCCGTCATTATTTTAATAACTTTAATTACTCGGGGGAACCGCGCGGAGAGAGTGAGAATTTATGCAGATGTGTGACAAGACCACACTACCGCGGGCGGGACGTATAGCAGTAGCGACGCACTTCACATGGAAATATAAATGCGTGGGACGATGGTGGTGGTGGTAGCGTTCTTTTTTGTCCCGCGACACAAAGTGTGTAAAGTATAAAGCGGCGTCGTTAAAGTTTTATGATCTTCATTGCAAACGAGCGCCGTGGGTGTGTATATATATATGTATATATACGTGGGGAAAGGTGGTGGTATAGGATAAAATTTTACGCGCACTGGATTAAGCGGCGGCGAATCGTCTTTAACATTTACAAACTCTCTCTTTCCTTCTCTCTCACTCTCTCCTTCGCTTACTCGACACGATGGCATTAATAGTCATAATAGCACAAGAGAGAAAGAGAGAGAGAGAGAGAGCCGGAGAGAGGAGCTCCGAAATAATTGAGTACTTTTCGGGATACCGCAGAGGCTGTCAGTGCCGGATGCCCATTTAACAAAACCTTCCCGCTACGGTAGCAGCTCCGATACGTCTCTCGTATGCGTATGTGTGTGTATGTGTGTGTGTCTTCATAATTTAAACGTTTCTCTGCCACTGCACTTTGTAATTTTCACGAGAGAGACAGAGAGAGAGAGAGAGTGTGTGTATATATGTATATTCTCCGAGTCGACGTACTTTTTCGGCTGCGGCGAGGGATTTTTACGTTTTAACGACGAGACGAGATTTTTTTTTTCGTTTTACCGAGTGGATTGTTACGTGGATATTCAATTTTCGAGGTAGGTTGGTATACGATGTTTGAGATCGAGATTATTATGAATGAGGGCACGTGAGATTAAGCAAAGGTAGATTTGAATAAATAATTGTAAAGCACATAATGAAGAAAAATAGTGAAATGGTGAAGTTATATCGCCTATATATATAACATTATTTTTCATCTTATAATATATTGACTAGATTGAGGATTATTCGAGAATATTTCGTTAAAATAATTATTACATATGTTTATAGCAATGTATTTTAATACTTTGATAAAAGAGTACCATTAACGAAACGACAACACCATATTTTTCACAAACGAAAACCATCTTTCATACGAACCGTTAATCCACCATCCATCTGCCCATCTTTCTAACAAACCCACTCTCTAGACAGCGAAAAAAAAGAATAGCCGATCAATTAAACGCTAATTACTACCTACAAGAGCAAAAAAAACCTACCATCTCCCTCCATCTTCTCCCCAAGCTTTCCCCTGACTCACCCTTCTGACGTAATAACGGCCTCTGCCAACACTAATTTTATAATCACAACGAAGGCGGAGAAACTCACGCGCGGAAAGGCGAAACAATGGTGGCGCTCGCGCTGCAGCCTGGATATTATTAATTGTAATTAAATTTAATTAACTCTGCCGGGGCTGAAAGCGCTCGTACACTGCAGTCCATTACTCGCGCGCAAACGCGCCCGTTTATAATACTCGCGCGCACGAGCGCTCAACGTAATTTGCCACCATCGATGCGATGCGATGCAGAGAAAGAGAGAAAGAGAGAGTGAGACTGAGAGAGAAAACACATCTCTTCCCACTCATACCGTCCCTCTCAATTACAATGAAATACCAACGCGTACAATCGCAGTATATATACATATACACCCACACACACACGTCTTTCGATTCTCCCTTCCTCACGGTCTCTGGCTTTTATAACAATCAACGCTTTATACATACATGCTGTATTACACCGACACGCATATATAATAGTAGTAGTATGTAGGTGTATATAGTCGGATCGAGGTATATACGGTTGCCGAGCCATAAAGCAAAATGCATAATTGAGCCGCTGAGTGATTAGGAAGCTCCACTCTCCCCGTCGCCATTTCCTCCTCCTTCTCATCCTGCTCCCACTACGGAGAAACTCCCTGAATTATTCAGATTCTCCACTCGGGGAGAACGCCCGGGGCAGCTACGCCGCCGTTCCCATCGTCGTCGTCGTCGTTGTGCCTATTAGCCCTTTTGTCTGCAGGTGCTCGAATTCGGAAACAACAAGTGGAGAGAGAGAGAGAGAGAGAGAAGGCTCGAGGGTCTGACCGTTGGGTTTCCCTTTTTTTTTTGTTCTTCCGCGCGCATGTGTGTGTAGTTCTTGGTGGGCGGCAGGCAGACGGAGTTTCTTTCTTTGCTTTCTTCCTGAGGCCTGGAGTGGACTTCAAATTTGTTTTTTTCGGGATGCTATATACGGGGAAAGGAGAGGTTTTTTCTTGCTTGGGTGTTTTGGGGTTCGTATAGCGTGGAATTAGAAATTGGGTGTTTTGGATGATGCGGAGATTTTTTTCGCTTAAATAAAAGAGAGAGAGAGAGAGCAGTTTCAAATAAAGATATTTGTAATATATATGATGGAAGATAAATAGTATAATATCAAAGAAAGCAAGCAAATTGTTATATTTTATTAATCCTTAGAGTTCAGAGATTAACGTCAGTCGTACGATTCTTGATATGAACGCTATATATACATTTTGTCACCCCTATATATCTAAACATAAAATATTTACGTATGATAAACAAGGTATAATAAAATATAACTGTACCAATAAATAGTGCGGAACGCGATAACAACGACGCATATTTACCTTAATATTTCAAGCTCTTTAATCATTCATAGTTATTATTAACAACATTTTTCTCACCTGATTACTAAACCAACGTTATTAACACTCTCTCTCTCTCTCTCTCTCTCTCTCTCTCTCTCTCTCTCGCTCCGCGCAGCCAACCTCGCGTTACACTTTAATAAAAAGCGTAATAATACAAAGCAGCGCCAATGCGGTGTGCATAATTATTTAACGTGTACTCGCGCTCTCGTGCACGCTATATGTACACTTGCGTTGCCTATTGTTCGCGCAACGTTGGCGTCGTCGTCGTCGTCGTCGCTTGTGCAACAAGTCTCATAAAAATCCCACCACCTACCGCGCGTTACAATTTTCTTTTTCTACTTAAATCACGTCCCAACAGATTAAAAAAAAAAAAAAAAAATAAAAACAAAGAAAATAAGAGATACAAAGAAAAAAAGAGCAACAACTTCCCCTCTTCTCTCGTGGTGCAAAGGACCGCGAGAATATCTTTACGGAGTCACCTGTGCGTAATTTCCACACCGTGGACACTGCAGCAGTAGTAGCAGTAGTAGTAGTAGCAGCAACTCTATACCTCACCTTTCCAATTACCGCGCGTGCGCCAGCGCATGTTAAAAAATGAAACTAGCAGAAAGAGAGAGAGGGAGAGAGAGACGTACACACGACTTGTGTATCATAAAATCGCCGACCTTATCCTCGAGAAAGCGTTAAGGGAGAAGGGGGGGAAGGTTCACGTACACACGACCATCTGTTAAATAATTGAGTGGAAAGGTGGCAGCGACGAGGGGAGGGAAGGTTACTCCTTCTCCTCCTCCTCCTCATCCTCTCGAAAAAAGGATGAGGGAAAAAGGTCTCAGGGAAAAAGGGGGCCACTTCTCTCGCAGGGGAGTAGTTGTCAGCGCACTTTGACATGTAAAGCGTGAGCTTTTGGTATGTGTGTGTATATGTGTAGGTATGCCCACCCCCTATGTGCGCCTTTTGAGCGGCCACCGTCTCGAGTGTGCGCGACGTGGACTCGAGAAACAAATAAATTCACAGAGAGAACGGAGAGGAGGTCTTTGTCGATTCTGTCGAGGAGCTGACTTTTGGTCGAGCGGTCAGCATCGCATTGTAGGAGAAGGTAGAAAAGGTCACAGCGGGAGACTGTGAGAAGACTTTGTGTCTAAGTGTGCGTAATCGGCCGAAAGAGGGAGTTGGTGGTGAGAAAAAGGGCGAAAAGTGGAGGACGACTTTTGTTTGGGGAATACATGCAACCGTTGCGGAGCTGTAAAGTGCGCGGATGTGTGTCTTTCTGTGTGTGCTGAAAATTTAAATTGAGGATGGGAGGGTACTTCGACCCAACGGAATAAAGAGTGGCTACTATTGCTTGTATTCGAAAAATTGAGTTTTGTGAAATAGTATCGTGAATTCAAAGTTTTGAAGCTTCGTAGTAATCTTGTGTTATTGCCAGATTTAACGTTATATTTTAAGTATAATTTCGTTGTGTAAGATAAAACATAAGTAACGATCTATTACATCTTATGTCGAATCTTTCCACAACCAATCTAACCCCTATTTTTAATGTAATTGGTGATAAAAGACAATAAAAATAATACTCAATTATTCAAATACGTCTCATTTATCAAACTATAAAATTCAACCAGTAGATGATTCTTCAATTTTCCAAACTACTAAATAACCACCACCCAATTTCCCACCCTGAAAATC
>JAYJLV010000001.1:5572187-5620128 GCA_036873485.1 Torymus texanus | reverse complement strand
TTGCAGACAACATGTTTTAATAAAAATCAGTATCGATCACTTTATTCATAAATAATATATCATTTTTATGTATATATGTATATAAAGTCGACGTAAGTAATATTTGTAAATATATATGTATATACTATTTATAATCAGTTATAGTTTAATTGAGCTTTTTCTCTTTCATTTTAAGTATTCCAAAATCAACATTTAGCTAGTGGTGCCAGTGAATGGTTCGAATTCTTTGATTTTTCCTGTTTTGCATTATATAATCCATAAAAATAAATTTTATAGGGAAAAAATAATTGCAATGTTTTGGTATTTATGAAGCTAATCTAATACTTTTTATTTCATTTTGAAATTAAAAATAGAACACGCGTACCTTGATAGCAGAAACAGACAAGAGAAAGCACGATTAGCAGAATGCGAAAATACATATCTATCTATACGTAATTAAATATTTTCATACAGACAGAATTTTAAAGAACACATGAAGTACGAAGGTGTATTTATATAAAATACGTAATATATAGGTCGGCGTATTATATTTTTAATTTTTCCAAGAACAAGGCATCCAACTATCAGCTTCAGTATATCTAGTCCCACCTGAAAAAGAGGGTGATTTTAATTTTAATATATTATTTTATCATTATTTACTAAAAAAAAAAGAAAGAAACTCTCGTCCTACTCGTTCCATCCCTACTTTTAGTAACATTACAAGATCAATTAACACTTACAACCGTATGGTTTTGACTACTGAAGTAGAGCCTCGTCAGCGATGCTCTGTAGTATCATCAATCAAACGCATGATCCATGGACTATAGTGACATTTTGAGCATACATTTTGAATGGTATTGAAAAACTTCTCTATATGAACTAACAAGTGGTACACTTTGCAGTTGACAATTCGAAGGATGAAAAGTTTTAAAAAAACTCGATACTTTTAGAACCAAACTGCTTGATAACCGGGTCACGTTTCATCCAATTTATATCCATAATAAATATATAACAACTATTATATCATCCTTTTTCTTCTTTTCCATACAAAAAAAGGCTGATCACCTTTCAATGTAATCCGACAAACCACACGCGTTATTTTTCAAATACACGCTACACACTTTATTTTTCCCACGCATCCACACTTCCATGAATGGGTGCGTATTACACTGAGATCTTATCTCACCGGTGCGGAAGCGGACGGTAGGAAGCTCGTGGAAAAACAAGCGCTTCCTCGACTTGAGTAATGGCGAGTTTCTCCTCCTTCTTCACTTGCTCTCCTACCGTGAGAGGGAGAAAGAGAGAGAGACAGAAAAGAGGCAACTATGTCAAGCGCTACGGCGTACTTTTAAGTGATGAATCGCTCGGCCCTGCGGACATCCCCACCTACACGCGCTATTTAGCATTGTCGATTCTCTTGTGGCTGTGTCACACCAACGAACGTCGTAACCTACCTATGTATATATATATATATATATACGAACTGATAATGGATGGGTAAGAGCGACCGCATCGACGTTATCCTCTTAAGTGCGCGCGCGCGCGTTTTTTTTTTTTTTTTTTCACGACAACGTTATTACCCGGGTGCACTAATTAAAAAGAGAAGGGAACACGCGAAAACCCCAGTAAAAAACCGGCATTATGCATGATCGCGCGCGCGCAATAAGTCACGGGGTGATATTTTTTTTTTCTTCTACCCTCGCTTGAAAGAAAGCGAGAGCAGTGCGGTTATATAGTAACGAGGTGCGCGTATACGTGTGTATATGTGGAAGAGGAATCCGAGAGGTAGTGTGCACGGTTGGTCTTTGTTGCAAGGGGTATAGAACCGAGGTACTTTTGTAATGCTTCTGATGTGGAAGAATGTTTTTTTTAAGGAAATGGGTGCTAATAGCAAAGAAGGTTTTTAAAAGTTTAGAGGAGATATCTTTAATGGTGTGTGAATAATGGGATTGTGAAGAATTTAATTGTTATTTAATTGTTATAATTGTTACAGTCATTAGGGATTAATGCTAATTGAATTTCGAGTGGTATAATATTTGTTAATGAAGTAGTATGTTTCACGCAGAATATTGTTGTTTTATGTATGCAAGTGCGATTAACATTGTGCTCGCGAATGCTTTCAAACCCATACACACACACACACACGAAATATCTTTTCATATACATATACGAAGGTTGGAAATTTGTACTGAAATGCATTTTCAAAAATGTATTCCATCGAAGATATGCATCTACATACTTCGTTCAAATGAATACTGAAAATTTGTCCATTAATCTGAGAATTAATCTTATAACATTATTTTTCGAAAATATCAATATCTTTTCAAAAATTTTTTGATAATAATAAAACGACATTGAGTATTATCAAATTTTAAAACTAATACCCAGCATAAATATTGGTTAAACAGAATCACGCATTTCAGGCAACTTGTAGGAAAAAATTTTACGATTAAAACTTCGAAACAAACTTAATAAACCTCTCTTTTTCTGCATTTTTATACTCGTTCATGAGAGACAGCCAGAAAAAGCTGGTCTATATCTGGCGCTCGCGCGTACGTCGTTTCTTCCGAGGCGCTGTTAAACTGCACTGGAGGGGCGTCGTACGGCATGCTTCCCGATTAATCTTGTTTTCTCTGCTGCGAGCTTTAATCCGAAATCCGCTGGCCAAACAGCAAGAAGAAGAAGAAGAAGAAGAAGAAGAACCTCGACGCGATGCGAAAATCATTAAGAAGGACCACACTCACACACTCTTCCTTACTCGCCATGAGGATTTATCGACGAGTTTTAAAGGGACTTTTTTCCGATGTATAAAGTGCACTGAGACAACCGCGGATAGAGGATTAGACGCGACGGCTGCAATCTTTCTGCGTTGGAAGAACTTCTACTATTTGTCTTGGAGCCGAGGATATGTGTGTGTATATACACGCGACACATTCACTCCAGTATTAATCTGCATAAGATTGATGAGGACGAACGATATGGGGGAGTAGAATTGAGTTACGAAAAAGTGCGTGAAAAACGTTGTGAGGGGAGAAGAATCATGATTAGCGAACGAGGGAGAAGTGAAGATTGGAGAGATTGGAAAGGGGCTGCATGAAGGCGGTGAGCGTTAAAAGTGCGATTAGGTGTATATGGCGGTGCGTTGACGGGGGAGTTGTTAGCTGTGCCGCGAGGTCTCGATAAACCGCTTAATTCGGTTCGTGATTGGCTTCCCGTGGAGATTTCTTATCTTCGCCAGTACTGAATTACTGTTTCATTCGGTTCCTAGGAAGCGAGGAAATGTTACGATTGCTATCGACTTAAAAATAGAAAGCTTGTCGAGTTAACGCCAGTATTAACCGAAGTACGTTATCTATATATGGTATGTTAAATATTCAAATAATTTACGTACCCAGCAAAACGTTCATTATTACAATCGTATTTTATACGATCCAACTATGCTCATCAGCTTGTTGAATTAATTAATCTACGTATATGTATATGTATACACTGAAGAGCGCCAAAAATTTTCGCACCTAAATTCCTGTTATCGAATTTCGATCCTGATCCGTGCGTGTATAACGTATAATGAAAATATTTTCCCCCTATTTTGGCATAGCACCGCGAGATGTGACCCAATTTACATCGGGACTCATTTAACCCGATTGCCGCGTTCCAAAATGAGAAACGAAGCAGATTAACCTCTCGCCTTCTTGATTCATATATGCACATACGCGCGCAGCATTTCAATTGCACGCCAATAAAACACTATATTAAACGTAGAATCGTTGCGTATATTAATACTTCCATATATATGTACAATGACAGTAGTGTGTACGGGTATACGTAGATATATATATAATATATAAGCCATCGGGAAAGTGCGCAGCGACCACGTGAGATATCAACGTTTCGGTATTTTATACTCTGCGAGCGCTCGCGGGGGTGGCACAAGCGCGTTCTATGGCGGTATATAAATTCAACGGCGCGCGTTAGGCGATTAATTTCAACCAAGGCTCGCTCTCGCTTCGGCGACACGAATGTTCCATTTGGGAGATTAAAACGATAGATTGAAACGATAGAGAAGCGGATTCATCTAGAATCGATTTTACTCCATTCGCCCTCTCTTTCTCTCTTTCTCTAGCTTTCGCCCTTTCGAATACTTCTTTTTTTTTCCTCCGTTGCTCCTTTTTCAAAATGGCACGACGCCTGCCTCGGAATAATGATTTAGCACTTAATCGTCGAAATGGAAAGAGATTCTCAAGAAACTCGCCGCGTGGAATTGGTTATAGGGAGAAGGGAAAAATTCAATCGGTCGCGGAGTCGCGAGTGCCGAGAGGAGGGAACATTTTTCATTTTAGAAATGTGTTTTTTTTTTCAGTCGTCGCGGTGGAGAAATGAATTTTACGATACCAGTGCGCAGTGCAGCTTTAAATTTAATTGTCTCACACTGAGTGGATGGAAATTTTATGTATTTTTCGGAATTCATAATTTATTTTTCTCTTTGATTCTATATATAGAGGAGAGTAGCCAAATTAATGCTGACGCTCATAATTTGCGGCCAAAGCTTTGGATGTTGTGGGTCAAAATTGAAATACTCAAAAGAGAAATGAGCCTTCGAAAATCCCTTTGATAGGGTAGATTAAAAATTAAAAAAGTTTTTCATCATTCCGAGAAAGTGTATCTCGATTCTAGTCATTTTAATTTCTAACACAATTATAAATTGCAATAATCCTTAGTATACAGGAATAAATGTTAAAATATTTTAGAAGTACAGATAGAAAAATTTTTAACAATCAATAAATGAAACTATTTACAATATATAATTGATGCATTGTGATTCAAGTCGAAAATTAATTTATCTTAACCGAATTGAAAAAAAAACAATATATTTTAGTTGGATCATTAACTCACCATAATATGCTCATACGTAATACACGACCAGTACTGGGTACAAATCGAGTGGTTGAAACAGAAAAGTGATTATTTTACTTTCAATGATACTCAGGCACGAAGAGATTTCACTATTCCGGAGATACGTTAACTTATTCTTGAATATTTATGAAGTAAAAATTATGGGAGGAATATTAGAACAAACTGTAGAAAAGAGACGAGCAGACGAAAATAACTTTTCACTTTGTGATAGTTGTTACAATGTTAAATTCTTATTTAACTTGTATATTCTATATTTCAAATAAAAAGCACGAAATACGTTAAAAATAATTTTATCAAATTTATCCTTCACAAATAGGATAAAAGTATTATTTAAAAAAAAAACTGTATTTTGCTAAATATGCAACATGAAATTCCAAAAAATGAAAATAATAAAATGAAATATAGTGAAAATAAATATTATATCATAAACGAACACTGCATAACCTACACCATTATTGCGAAACAAAGTAACAGAAATCACTTTTTTAATATTCGGAAAATCGCACTTTTAATAACATTGAATTCAAAAGGAATTTATAAAAAGAGAGAAATAGATAGAGAAATAGAGAGCTGACAACGTACACTAACGACATTACTTTCGCTTCGATTTTACAGGCAGCAGACGGCTTACGTGTGGAGCAGCGTGTGCTTTGGCGCCCTGTCGATGCTGGCCAAGGAGACCGGCGTCACTGTTTTATTCCTCAACCTCCTTTACGACCTCTGCCGCACCTGGCATCCGATTAAAAGGTATTGTGCTCTGAGCGCTATTGTGCATCGAATGAGAGAGAGAGAGAGAGAGAGAGAGTTTGCGATACAAGCGTTACGTACTGTCTTTCGGGTAAATTATATACCATTCGGAAGATAATAAACGGAGTTTTGATTGTAAAATCTTATTATCATTTTAATATAGTCGAGTCCTTTTTAATTGTAAGAAGAAAAATGTCATTTGAAAAAAGAATGCAAAAGTTATATTTTTGACGGGAATATTGGTATTACAAATCATGAAATGTGGAAAGTATTTTTACGTGTATGAAAAAGTTTAACGTTGTATCGATTTAATACACGTGAATTGCATAGTATTAATTACTATAGTTGCCGTTATAGTGATACGTTAATAATTTATAATTTTCTATACCTTATTCAAATATATACTATAGTTATAACTCTACTTTGACAGCTGAAATACGTGTATCACTAATAACTGGTTCTGTGTATACATTTTCCAGTCTACATTTAATGCGAACGTAATCAGTGTTCATTTATCATTTTGGCTCACATCTATAATTAAAACATAAGATATATACTATGTATTGTGTTATAAGTCAATTAGTTTATGAATGTTTTGATACGTTAATTATTATAGACGAATCTTTCAGTTAATACTAAATCTGTCTATTTGGAAACTGGTTATATAGTACGTTAAAAACGTTTTTTTTCTAATATTCGAAAACAGGGTATATGCTTATACACTCGAAATGAAATTAATTTTGCGGCCTCGTGTATATTGGGTCAAAATGAGCTATTTTATTAAGCCGTCGAATAATTAATAGATGGAATGTTTAATAATAGACTTTGATATGCTCACAGCAATGTTGAAAGGATTAACGCGGTAGCCATCGAACTCATAATGGTAACAGAAGCGGAATCCGCCATGCAAAATTCAATTTTCAAATTGCATCTCGTATCTGTCGTATTTATAAAATCATTTATCGATTATTAGCTCGTCTAAGCTTGCTGTTATTTACCATTTCGAATAAATTAAAGTACAAAATAATTGGTATAATTCTAGTAGCTTATCCATGAAAATTATCAATTTCAATTGTTATTAGAAAGCTTTAAAAAGAACTTTTAAAACATTACTTTTTAAATACTGCTGTGTGCTGATTAAACTTCTTGTTCAAATTTTTCCAAACCAAACAATCTATTCTGGTTTAAACAATATTCATAAAAGAATGAAAACGTTTTGATGCTCCCATGTTTTATACATCCAGAAATCTGTCAAAATAATAAATGTACACTACTTACATTATTGATATTACGGCTCACGCGATCTCGCATGGTTTATTTTTAGTATGCCAATAAAATATATGACGTTTCGTGAGCTGCTCGCGCGTGGGTTGAAGCGAAACTTAGCAAGTCGTAAAATCAAAGTGTCCGATTCCACTCAGCATAATCTTCCAGCCCAGAGTATCCATCATCTCGTAATATTTTTACGGAGCTGTAAAACGTATATCCAAAAGCCAAATATACAGATTGTTCGTAAATGTGACAATGGCACTTGTGACCTATATATGTTGTTTGCGATCCGAATCCATGACTCGAAATTGTTTTTCATTTAAAATAAAAATCGTATATTTCCCGTATATTACGTTGTTCATTAATTTACAATATGATACATAAAAATTATGTTGTACGTCCAAATTCAAAAATTTTAGTTTATTTTGCAGGAATTATTATAACACAGTGTAAGAATTTTTGTTGTATATATACCCTTTGTATGAAATTATAAATAATAAATACACGAAAAAAAATGCCTTGTTACAATATATTATCTGCAAATTCTCTCAATATTTCATATCGCATCAGTATTGACTGATGTTACATGCGTTGGTTATATTACATATCATATTTTATTTTGACATTTATCATGCAATTATAATTTATTCTGTGATTTCTCCTTTCGCATTTTTTAACAAATTAATCCCATCATTTTATTGTTCAAAATAAACTTAAAAATTCCAAAAAATAAATCAACTAATTATAGCAACAATAATTAACTCATAACTTCAAGTACAAACCATTAGTCAACCATAAACCAATAAAGCCCTATCTCGTATAACGTAGTGACGAAAGCTCCTCCCCCCCCCTACCCGAAAGACACTAACAGTAACAATCGACCAATCGACATCGACTAAACGACCACGTCGTCTTCCTGTTTGCAGATCACTTTACGAGGCGAAATGGAACGACGAGTCGCGGCTGTTCACGCGCCGAGCCGCTGCTCTCCTGGTTTCGGTAAGTCATCATCGCCTCCTCTTCTCCTCCTCCTCTTCCCTCTCCAAAATCTCTTCTCCCCATTTCACCCTCCAGATACCCTACAAAATTAGCTTTGTATGGATTTCCCCTGATTCTCTCTCTCTCTCTCTCTCTCTCTCTTTCTCTCTGAATTCACAAATGTATAGTGCACATATACGAAGCCGTATAGTAAACGGGCAAAAAGCCGACTGCTACTGATCGGCGCGTATTACGAGCCGCAAATCGATGGCTGCGTTCATTCTCTCTCTCTCTCTCCCCCTCCTTTCATCTTTTATTATCTCGTTTAAGATGTGTCGTTTTACGTTTATGCCTCTGTTACGGCCGTCCAGACAAATCCCATTAACGGCTGTCCACCCTCACCCGAGCGGCTATTTCACTTAAGCTTCCCATCCTCTTCCTCCCCTTACATAATGGAAGTGAACACACTCTCTCTCTCTCTCTGTCTCCAACTGATATCTCACGTACGCATGCGTACCCGCTTGACTTTGACTTATACCACATCCCTCTTTCTTTCTTTCCTTCTCATATCCTCAGAAACCTTCGTTAGAATATTCGCGTGGTGGTATGCTTGAGGCAATTCGAGAAACGAGCCACGACGTTGTACTCCGAGACAATAACGGCGCTTAGGGAAGGCCGAGGTACGCGCCGTCTAAATTAATTCGCGACCGTAAAAAGCTCGGCAAAGTGCCTCTGCTACCGTGTATGTGTGTGTGTGTGTCTCGGGCGATCCTATTCTCTCCCTTTCTCTCTCTCACTATAGGAGCAGAAGGAGCGCCAGCGATGCCAAGCTTAAAGCGCACGAAGATTTAATGGCTGCTCGTAAAACCTTCAAGGGTCACGCGCGGATTGCCGTAACGCGTGATTGGCTTCTCGCCTTATCTCTCGTGAGAGAGAGAGAGAGAGAGAGAGAGAGAGGGCTTCATCCTCATGCACGAAATTCACCGAGCGCAGATCCATTTCCGCGATTTCGGACGGGGTCGATATGATGGAACTTTCGCCTGTATGTGTATATATGTATATGTGCGAGCTGGTGAGTATGTGCTATGCTAGAGAGAGAGAGAGAGAGAGAACGTGTCATAATTTGTCTTGGCTCGGTACGCGACCAACGCTGTGACATAAGTTAAGGCTGAAGGTTGCCAGGAGGGCATGAGAGGAAGGGTTGGATTAGGATGGAAGCGGGGATTTGGTTGAAGAGAGTGTGAGATATCGCTCTGTGCGCACGGGCTCGGGGAGGTTTCGTGTTTGTTGAAAGGTAACGTATGTTCTGTTGAACGTCCGATCTGAAGTATTTTACGAATCTCTAGAGAAATGAAGACTATTACGTTAGAATTTTCGAAATTTCTATAGTCTATATTGGTGTGACTCAGATTCCGATATGATTGAAATACTGCAACTTATATGAATAATTGAGGCATCCAGATTTTTATTTATTTAAAACTCTTTTTTTATTCTGATCTAGAAAATAAGTCATACCTTTAATATTGAGCAACTTCGGTAAGAATGATTCTTAAAAGAATATTGATTTAACGACATTCTTATCAGCCCTGCCAATACCGATCGGCTCATTTTCCATGCAGGTCAATATAAATTTATAATTACTCACCTCAAGTATACATGGTTACCTCAAGACGTACGGTAATCATGTCACCAACAAAAACGTACTTTATTAATTCAATTATAAATTTTTCTCATTCTCTCACTAGCCTAACAAATATCAAAGCATTCCAATTAACAATATAACAGCTTCATTCTATTAACAAATCACTACGTTAAAGTCAATGGATTCTCGCGCTCTTACCCTTCTACCCCCTTAAAACACTATCCACCCTTCAGCGATATTCCAACACGTAAACCATCGCATATCGTATGGACCACTGGAAAAAGGGTCAGAGCTATAAACACGACGAGGGTGAGTGCGCGCGTTTCTTTTGGTATAAAAAAAAGGAGAAGGGGGAGAGAAGAACCTCGTCGCATGAAAATTCGAGTGGCCATAATTCGCTAGGGGATACGGGTAGGATATCGCTGTGAGAATTAGCATAACGCGCAGAGGGAAGAGGAGGAGGAGGACTTTCGTACGTCGCTGCACTTTCCACAAGTTCCGAAGAGAGCGAGCGTTTTCGTGTCCGACACGCGTTGGTTGGTTCTCTATCGAAGAGAAGAGAGAGAGAGAGAGAGAGAGAGAGAGAAGACGTGTTCGCATTTTCTACGAGGGAAATAGAGAGTCGTCTGATTATTGTAGAGTGAAATTCTCTTTAGGAGAGCTTGGAGTTGCAGAGGATTGCGTGTATTTTTGGAGGTTTTCGCTTTTATTTGATAATAGTGAAGCGCAGTTTTATCACTGTTTGAACTATATGTATACTCGGAGTGGAGGATGTTTGGTTAAGAAACATGGGTAAGATCAAAGAGAATTGAATAGATTTTGTCATTTTTCTAGTATGAATATGAGATCAATCCCTTCTTGTGAGAAAAACTGTTGAATCTTTTTATTCTGTATAACTCGTAAAAATACATTGACGTTAACTTATATTTATGATTAATCTAAAAGAAAATACATCTACCTCTATATATCATATATATATATATATCAGTATAAATTAATCAAAAGTGTTATTTCTGTATTCCGATAGTAACTATAAATTAATTACCACTAGATAGTGATTGGAAATTAAATTCCACCGCTATTTTGAAGATTCAATATTGCTTTATACCAAAATACTAAAATATATTCTGGTACGCAACGTTCCTGGCATAATCCAGAAAGATTCCTATATTGTATATTTAGAACCCCGATTTAAGCATTAAAATAGATCGAACCTCTCTACCGAAAAAAAGCCCAAACCATCTTCACGAAACCTTCAACTAGCGAGCAAAACCTTTCCTCTTCCTTCTTCAGCTTTTCACTATATACGTATATATACGTACGATCGTAAACTCGCGCGGGCGTAACGACTCGTGATTTTTGATCGTTAGTTTAGTTCCGCCAACAACGTTACCTGCGCCCTTACGTACATACATACATACATACATATATACATACACAGAGGGAGAGAGAGAGTGAGTGAGAGACTGCGCACTAGCGTACGCCAAACGTCTACGTCGAGGCGGGCGGCACTAGTCATGAATTAAGCCGAATACATAGTCTATGGTTCTCCTCGCGAGCTCTGCTTCTGAGTACACACGCTCTCTTGCTACTATATACGCTATATACGCTCTCGCTCTCTCTCTCTCTCTCTCTCTCTCTCTCTCTCGCTAGCTCCCACGCGTGTGTATATATACGTAAGTCGACTGTTTGTAGGCGCTACGTAATCTACGTCGCTTGCTTACTAAACGCTGCCGCACGTGACGCGAATTTGAACGCGTCCAAGGTCCACACGATGCTAGAGCGCGCCCACCTCTACTGCACACGCGCTCGTATATATAGTGTACGTTACATTTGCATCTCTCTGTCTCCTTCTCTCTCTCTCGCTCTTGCCACAGGACCAGATGAGACTTTCGGTTGTAAAGCTTACTCGTAAGTCGTAAGTAAGGGATCGCGTGTGTATATATACGCGGATGAGGAGGAGGAGGAGATAAAGGTGGGGATGTGTGGGTCGTTATGAGAGAAACGGTAGGTTGTTGCTCGGTTAAATTGTGTGTATACGTGTATGGTTTGATTTTACAGAGTACGGAGACGAAAGTTTTAATGTAATTTCGAGGTAAACGTGGGTGTATACATATACGTGTATGTATATGGTTGCATGAGTTTTTGGGTAAAGAGAGGTGTAATAACGTGGCTAGTTTGAATTGCCGTGGTATGTGCGTGATATAAGCATAACAAAATTTATGGCTTGTCTTTGTTTAGGGTTCTAGGGATAATTGAAATGAAGAAGTTTATTATATTTGGTATACTGTGTATACGTAATTATCAGTGAAGTTCTATTATATATATATATATATATACAGCAAATGCATAATTCGTTTTAATTATAAAGAGTATACACGTATAACTCTAAAAAAGTAAATTTTCATATAATGTTGGTTCACTTTGAAATTAGTTTTTAAACTAATTAAATTTTAATTTTAAGAACAATAATGAAAGTAGTCTGACCATTCGTAATCTCCATCACTTAAAATATCACAACCCGACTTACTACTCTACATATTCTTCATTATGCTTTAAGTTATATTAATTCACTTTCACTGTCAGTTTCCTTAATCAAAAACCTTCTTAATGCCGTTTCTTATCTCTCTTATAAACAATCTTCTCGTATAGAACTAAAACCTACAACTTGCCGCTTGCTTGCATTAAAAACTTAGCTCAACTTTGACTTTACACACTTGCTTCTAACTTACACGTGAATTTTCACTCTGAGCATACACATGCATACTCCCAAAATTTCAAAACTTGAACAAAATTCACATGCTTGCGTATACTCGTAAATTTCCGAGTTCCTCAATTAATTAATATATAAATCCGTCGCTGGTATCGGTTCAATACCACCGCTGCTGTCAAGTGGAAAAAATATATTTTAAAAATAAAGAGGGTAAATAATAAATGAAGAGAGAGAGAGAGAGAGGAAAAAAACGTCGAATAAGAGATTCACCGTAACTGCTGCTCTGATATTTACCGAAATTGAATTTCTCCCTCCACAATCTCGTGCACACAAGCTCGGTGATATTATTCAGGCGCTCGAACGGTGTCCACGTAATATCCCGCTTGCGTTTCCCTTCTTTTCAGCCTTTTCGATCAATTCCCCGCATCAGTGTCTTCCCCTCTCTTTCACTTCTTCTCTCCTCGCGTACTCGCGCTTATCGTAATCTCCCGTTTTACGCTTGCCCGGCTCCTTGCATTTTATTAACCCGATAGTCGGCCGACCGGCCGATCTCACTCGAAAAATAAAGCCTCTGAAATTTTCTCTCTCTCTCTCTCTCTATTTTTCCTTGTCGCTATATACCTTACGTGAGTATGTGTGTGTTTCCTAGCGACTGGATTAGGTGGACAGCTCATCCCCACTAAAAAATATCTCTCTTCCTCTCTCGCTTGCGCATTCAATACTCTTCTTCCTCGAGAAAGAGTGAGAGAAGACGACGCACACGCTTGACCGGTCAGCTGAAATCCGCTCTCTCTCTCTCTCTCTGGATATGAATGCCAGCTACTCACCGGATATATCGTCGTCCCCTTCTTCTCTGCGTTCGTCCTACGCGGCTCTTTTCGAGGCTGAGAAAGGGACAGCAAGTGCGAGGCGAGCGAGATGGAGAGAGACGTCTATTAGGTTTGCCCGGCCGGAACGTGACGGCAATGCGAGTACGTGTCGCCAAAGTTTTCTGCTTCATACTGGTAGTAGTAAGAGAAGGTGGAGGTGAAGGAGTATAGAAGGAGGTGGTGGTGGTCTTAGCTCTCGACCCAACGCCTCACACACACTCTCTCTCTCTCTCTCTCTATCTCTCTTTCCCCGTTTAAGTGCTCGAAAGGCCCTTTGTCTTACAAATTAATTGCCCTGGCTGCATGCGCTGCTTCACACGTGGCTAGAGCAGTGTGTATATGTGTGTGTAGATGTATGTTCCTCTTCTTTTTGTGAAGGGAACTGATATAGGTATGGGAGAGGCTTTTAGAGCGGATGTGTTGTGTCTGGTTCATTTGGGTGCTAGATGGTTTGTGTTTATCGGGAAACTTTGAAATGGACGCCTTTTAAAGGGTTTAATGTCATTATTGAAGAGAGTTGTATATAGGGTTCCTTTTTAATGTGGGTATACAATGGAATACTTGTAAAGAGGATTCTAGTGACGCGTTAGGGATTTTTGTAATGCTGTTGGTCGAGACATTTATTTGCTGACTGAGCAAACAATATACTACATGTTTTATATTATCTTAAACAAATCTTGAAAATATTGAAAGAATGGAATGAGATATTTTTAGAAGACATTTACTATAATTAACGATGGTGCGTAGAATGAATATTATGCATGTTTTCAACGAATTTTAAACAAACAGCTTTGATACTTTATTCGTATATTATATATTTTTATTTGCCATTTTAAAGCACCAGAGCAAAATAAATTCGTCCATAACTCGATTAACTTGAGACATAATTCGTATATTCCAAGTTTATCTGATCTTGGACAAATTTATTTGACTTTGGTACTCTAAAATGGTAAATTAAAATAGGCCTTTTTGAGTTGTGCTATAATCTTCGTTGGAACCGACGACATATTCTAAATATATTATGAATAATCATTGCAAAGACTATTAAAATTTATGACAACGCCCAATGAAATCTGCCTTTTTTCCATCCATTATCTGTAGACAAACCTACTCCAAAATAAAAAAAAAATGATCTACCCATTATAACTATTAACCTTCCACCCAAATGAGAAATTCTGACATCCAACATAGCCACCACAACAGTATCATCTGCCAATCAATCTAACAACGCGTATGCGTACTCTTCTCTTTTCCAGATGGGCGTCCTGCTGGTAGTGCGGCTGGCCCTGCTGCACGGCGCGTTGCCCAAGTTCTCGCCGCAGGATAATCCCGCTGCCTTCCATCCTTGCTTTCACGTGAGGTGAGTAACATCAGCAGCAGCAGCATGCAGTATACACCACAAACTCGACCGCGTAATAAGCATCTACTTTCCTTCCCATCTCCACAATATATATATATATATATATATATATACACACACACATACTCTTCGATTGAAAATTCAAAGCTTGCGAAAAGTCCTCTATATATGTGTAGTATGTGTGGGTGGCAAACTTTTACCTTATATATATGTATATACAGCAGAAGCTTTCGATGTACAATATATATACATGTACAGACATCAGCATCTTCTACGCGTGGAAAGTGCCTATCTCGCGGAATTTCTCTTTTTTTCTCTCTCTCTCTCCCTCTCTCTCTCTCACGTATATAGCTCTGCTACCACTTCTCTTCTCTTCTTCCTCGGGTGCGCGCGGGAAGGGCAATCGATACGCGCAACTTCTTCTTCCCAGCCGGCGGCAGCGGCAACGGCGGCACGGCTCACACGAAGTGGAGTTTCCGTTCGGTACTATATTATACATACTAATGTTCCTCCCATACATATATACGTAGGTATATATATACATGTAGACGCGCGTAGACATCGGAGCAGAGTTGCTCGCTACTATATGTACCTATACGTGCTACATAAGGGGTAAGAAAGAGCCGCTTCGACTTTTCGATTTGCATTCGTTTTGCCCCTACCTCTGACTCTCCTCCTCCTCTTCCTTCTCTACCTTACTTCGGCCTGCCGGAATCGACACTCTTACAAATGTCTCGGCGTGTTACCTGCCATTCATTGCATCCGGCGGCGGCGGCGGTGGTGCACGCCGTATGCGCGCGCACTCGCGCTATTTATGTCGTACGGAAAACATATAAATTTCGAGAGAAAGGCGAAGTAGAGTGTAAGAGAGGGAGTCAGACGGCTATATTGCGAGCGAGCGAACGCAGCTGACGAGAACAGTATTTTTCATCCTCAATGTGTTTCACTCTTTTATTGTAATGTTATAGTGTCTGTGTGTGTGTGTTCTCGCTCGATTTTTTTTTCATCTACCTCTATCTCTCTCTCTCTCTTCTCTTCCGCCTACTCTCGTTCTCAATTTTTATTGTTTTTCGCGATCTGGGTGAGTGGGTTGGTGAATGCTTATGGAATGTTGAATGCGTAGGTAAAGTTAGGGGACGTTTTCAAAAAATATAGGTGAATAGAAGCAGACAATATTTGGAAATGTTATGATCGATGGGTGCATTGAATGGAGATGTAGAAGAACTTATAATATATGAAATAATTAGAGTTAAACGAATTAACATGGATAAATAAACATTACCAAATGTGCCAGGTATCATATAGTAATATCATATGGTTAATATTGTAAACCAGATATTTCCGAACCAAAATGAAGAAAATTAGTAGAACTAAAAATTTTAAAATATCTATTTTAACTACGAGTCCGCTAATAATCCGAAGCCTTAGTTATTAATGAATTTTGACAATATTCAATAATTTTATCAATAATTTTTTTCATTTTTTATAAAACTTTAATTTCTTTTATTTGACTTTACGAACATAACTGTATTTACACAGTGGATATCAATCATAAACAAACAAGATGCAAAGTGCAACATTACACGAGGACGAGAAAAGACAACAAACACGATGCATATTTCCAGCATCAACTTAGTCCATATTTACTAACCACTACTCATTACCCCAAATACGCACTCACCTGCTCAAAACGATAGTACCAGGAAAATTTTTCAAAAAGTACACGCACAACACAGCGCGTCCACCCAATAATCCGCAAACTCACACACACGAAGCCGAAAATTCTCAAACCTCTCCGCGTTCACTGTTTACGCGCGCAAACATCGGGAAATTTCACTCTTCTCTCCTCTTCCTCCTATATACACCCACATAAGCACTCGACGCACTGGTATTGTGCGCGTGCGCATGTGTATATATATATATATATATATGCACACTTAAACACGAATGGGCTTGGATCCATTCACGCGTGCTTGCCTCGTGCTCTTGCGCGAGGTTTTCTCCTATGCGGAAATCGAGACTAGAACGTGTACGCGTATTTGGATGGGCAAGAGAGACTTTTAGGCAACGATGTGAGATTTTTTTCCTGTATTTTCTGTCGGTATAGATTGAAAAGTAAAATGGACGAGACTGATAATAATAAAAGAAAGATAACAATAAAAATAACAAATAATAACAACAATAATAACAAAAATAATGTTTTAATGATAAATAAACGATATGAATGGTCCAGATACTCAACTATTAAATTTGAAAAAAAGAGAACGTTCTATCGTAATTGGTTTTCATCCTTCAAAAAATAAGGATATAGAAAAAACCCAAATAAAGATGTTATCTTAAAAAAAAGAGAACTTAATAGTTTAGCAGCTGGACCATTCATATTGTTTATTTACCATTATTGTATGTATATCACTGCCTTTAAAATCATTACATCTAAAAATAATATTTATTTATAAAGTTAGTTTATATACGTGAAGTCCTCATACACTTTTTGTTTTAAATGAAAGAATCGATCGTTGGACAAATTAATTTTACTAGAAAACATAAATATTTGTTATTTGTGTTATTTATTTTTGTTTATTTATTTATAAGAAACAAAGTTTTTATTTTCATCAGGAACATTTGGGTAAATGTACTATACACAGGTAATATAAATATAATTAGTTTCGATTCAGGGAATCCTCAAAGGAATTGCAATCAATATTTATTCACACAAACTTGATACACCTCACTGTAATTTAATATAATTTCCGCAATTACAGAAAACTGATATATATGAAAGGAAATGGCAGAATCATTTGCCAAATTGACACGCAAACATTGTGTTTAAAAATAGCTACATGTATCATCGTATAAAGGGAGAATACGAGAGAGAGAGAGAAAAATAGTGGCCACTAACACAGTGAAATATAATACAAATTGAGTAGCAATAAAATTTAAATAAAATTATTTAAATGAAAAAAAAAACAATTCAACAATAATTAAAACACATGGATTATTTCATTTACATATCACTCAAATATGAAAGAGATCTTATTCCGTTATATACACCATGCATAGTTCCTTTTGTAAGCAAAATCCAGTAACTTTCAGAACACAACACCCAACAGCTCCATTAAAAAAAAGAGCGAAGCAAAAATTCCAAAACGACAAGTATATGTCAAAAGCACTCTTCGAATTTTCTCCTCTCACGCGGTTTCACATCTGCAGAGCAGCAGCGTCGGTGGCGCCAAAGAAGGCAGCGTAAAAAGAATAAAAAAAAAAGGACAGAACGAAAAGAAAAATCCTCGAAATTCCCAACGCTTACAGCTAAAAAAGCTATATGTACATATATACGAATCCATTCCGGCCGCAAAAACGTTTTCCTTCAGGAGGAGGCAAAGCCTTCCCCTGTACACAGCATAATCGCACGTTTAACCTCTCTCTCTCTCTCTCTCTCTACTACACCCGTTGAAAAGTGCCGATATTCCGCATACGGCGCCAGGCAGTAGTTGCCAGATTTCTCTCTCTCTCTCTCTCTCTCTCTCCCTCGCGGACCCGGAATACTTTATGAGATGTATAATTTTTCCGCGCGGTCGAGGCCGTTTCGCGGGATGCCTACATAATACATGCACACACATGTGTGTATGTGTACGTTATACAATGGTATATACCTATATATTATCCGACATGTGTGCGCGAACGCTTGCTTTTATGCGGAGGTGAAGCGCGCGCATGCGGAAACCCCAAATCGCAATCGAGAGAAGCGAACGCCCACGCCGCGCGCATGCTCTTCGCTATTTTCATTTTGAGGCGTGCGCGAGCGAGTGAGCGTCTTTTTTCCCGCGGCAACGTTGAGGCTATGAATTTAATATCGGCGAAGGTGAAATCGCGGGGAACAAACTGTTTTATTATATTTTTTGTTTTTCAAAAGTGAAGGATTTTTGTGATTGTTCTGGTTATTGCTGTAGGTATATGTGTATGTGTATGCGTATGTGTGTGTGTGTATTTGTAATGATTGTATGTGACGGTTGAAATAGTTGGAGAGTCAATATTTCAAACATTTTTTTACAGTTGTGTAATTTTTTTTTATAGGTATTGCCATGGATTTACAAACTGTTAGTTGCACTATAGACATTGTATATTGCTTTGTTTATTAACAGTCAGTTGTTGGTAACTCTGCTGTGTATACGCGTGTTCCGTAAAGTTGTTTTGGTTCAAAAAAGTTGGAATAATATACCACTATGAAAATGCACTGTAAAATTGCAGAAACAAAAATATTGTGGTTGGCTAGGGATGATAAACGAAAATTGCAATAAACAATTATATAAATAATACAAATAATCAAAATGACGAAACAGAAAAATAAATTTGCAAATTTGCAGTAAACATTATGGTTAACTGCAATTTCGAGCTTTCCAGCTGCCGTATTGTGCGGGTAGATTCCAATCCCGCGGGGTAGACTCGCCGCAAAAGCAATTTTCTAAAATAGGGGAAACGTTCGCAGTAACCGTTTCTATTTAAATGAAACCAATTTGCCCCCTAACAAAACTTAAACTCAAAATTTCGCGGTTGCAACCACACTACGTGCACGTTTGTGTATATATACTCCTTTTAACGTTTCTGTAACCAACCAAAATCAAATCCATTATCCCTCTTTTTTTTGTTTCATCGTGAATACGATAGTTTTCATAATTCAGCTACGTATACGGCTGGATATATTCAAGCTCTCGACGCGTCATCGGGAAGTATTAAAAAAAAAATGGTTTCCGAGCGTAAAATACGACAGGCTCATCCCTCGTGTGCGCGCGTTCACGCTTAATGGTCGACATTTTATTGGGTAGCTCGTAACTCAGCTTTAAAAAAAAAAGCGAGTGCAAGAGTGAGAAAGTGCGAGTGTCGATCCATATGAATCTGAGTTGAAAATTTTTGTCCGTTCGCAAAAGCCTTTATTTGGACATTAAAAAAGTCACGGTTGCGTTCGAAAGCTCGTACATATATATATGCTTGAAAAAAGCACAAAGCTTCGTTGCGATGCGTTCGAGTGCATGTATGTATGCGCGTGTGTACGTGTTATCGGTATATGGCGATGGAAATTACCGTGGAAATTACGATGAATGAGCACGAGTGTATACGATATTGTGTGCGAATACGTGGTGGGCCCGTTTTTTAAGAACCTTATTATTTTGTAATTATATATTCATGTTTCGTGATAAATAACGCTGATGTCATTTTGCTTTTATTTAAAAAGATTATGGTTTAAATATTTTGAGCACATGATGAATAATGCATAAGGATATGCCAAACAACGTTAATAATTTTTTATTTTGTTAAATTAATAATTAGCATTAAAAATTTTTATTACGCTGTCTTTAAAGTGGATATAAAAGTAATTTTACATGTAATGAATATTTTATGATACGTAAGTTTTCCCATCAAGTTGCGTAAAACTCATCAATGTGCAAATAAGTTTCCGTAATAAACGTCGCGTTCTTCTTGCCTTCAATTTATTAAATAAACCGCAAAACAAATAACATTTTCACGTTTTTTTTTTCTGCGAACCGTTTCTCCCATCTCCGAGACTTTTACTACCCTTTTTTTTACAACAACAATTCCCGCTCGAGGAGCTCGCATAAAAATTAGCCCTCGATCTCTCCCCTTTCCCTCATCAAAAACCTTTCCTCCACGTAACCGCCAAGTGCGAACTCGCCATTTCGCTAATCACCCTTGTTAAAAGCTCTCTCTCTCTTCTCTCTCTCTCTCTCTCTCTCTCTCTCCTTCTTGCACGAAAGGCTAAGGTCAGGCTATCGTAAAAGTCTAATACGAGTCGAAAATGAGCGAAAGAAAATGAAAAAAAAAGATAGAGGGAGAGAATACAGTCGTCGTCGCCACCATAGCGGCGAGTATAACGGCGAGTGGAAAATAGGTTTTTACAGCGCAGCAGCTTCGATTCGCGGTTATCGCACCGCGGACAGGAGAGGAAAAGAGAGAGAGAGAGAGAGAGTGAGCCGATCGTATAAGCCGCAAAACCGCCGTAAAAGCCGCCTGTTTTATCGGCCGAGCGGCTTTACATTTCAGGTATAGAGGCGAATTTTTTCCTCCTTCGAGGAGAGCTTTTACTACGTTCAGTAGCGGTACGCTCGCTCGCTCACTCGCTGCCTTTTTATAATGCACTCGCGTTGAGTAATAAAAAAACAAAGCGTGCGCCCGCGTTTGCTCTCTATGTTCTAAACAGAGGCGCTTGTAAAATTATTGCCGTAAAGCGGTACCGTAGCGGCGGCGTTTTATTCGCTCACGGTATAAAAATTCTAAATTATTACAATGGCCGCGCGGTGCGAGCAAGTGTACGTGTATGTGTGTGTATGTCTCTGTATAAAGCATCGCTAAAACGTGGTGGGTATATATGGGGGATGAGGTAGAGAGGAGAGGATGTGACGCGCGTTGTTACGAGCGTCCGCTGATTTATTATTGCGCGCGCGTGCGCGGATATATGGAGCGCGACGATCGATGATGTTTCGGGGACGAGCGCAGCGGTTTCGGTTCGCGAAATATTTCATTAACTGCAGAGAGAGAGAGAGAGAGAGAGAGAGAGAGAGAGAGAGAGTTGCTGGCTAGACAATTTTTGGATAAATATAGTGATGGGTGGGATGAGGTGAAGGGGTGAAATGGGTTTAAAGTTATTTAGCGAGGGCCAATAATTTAGTTGATGATGATATAGTGATGGTGACGATATTAGAGGTGAGTTAGGTAAATATGTTTGCTTTTTAACAAACCAATCGCTGGAAAAATACACATGAATTGTTACTCAAGTTTCAATTTTAATTACGAAAGTTTTGTATTTTTTTTATTTAACGTTGAAATTTATAACATATAATAAAAGCATGTGATTTTAACTTTCCTATTGTGCTTAAAAACAGTATAAGTTCCAAACAAAACTTTTTTCAAAATTTCGTCCAAAAGTTTTTTTCTTTATTAAACTCATAAAGCGTTTCCTGTAATTTCAATTTCACCGCCACGCATGCGTGATAAAAGAATATTCTGTTATATATTACATTTTTCATAATAAATACGGTTGAGTCTGAAAATATCGTATCCCGCAATCATATACGCATAATGCATATCGAATATTATCAAAAACATACAAAAATTATATCCAACGATTTAACATAATAAATTGCATCATATAAAAGCATCCGTCGCATCGTGCCACCACGCAATTCCGTTCATAAATCACGCGTCGTGTACCTCGAAAAAAAAGGAACGCACGCATATATTCCACAGCGCGAAAAATGCAGCGCGCGAATTCCTTCCGACCTGCAAAAAACGGTACACCACAACGGATATAACGCATTGGATCAATAGCCTCCGGCGAGTAGCTAATTGATATTTAACTCTTTCCAGAGCCTAATACATGGTTACATTGTCACGCAACGATGTGATAATGAATGTACAACGAGATAGTTGTACTTTTGCTCAGTTGACGGTCTCTCGTCTAAGCCAATAAATAAAGAAATAGTGTAAATAAAAGATCAATATAATATGGAAGAACGCGTAGTGTTCTTTGGTACTACAAAAAATGCATAATAAACGAATGATTTTCGTCGGGAAATCTTTTTAGTAGGTTCGCAGTAGCGATGTTTATACGCTTGTATATTTGCGTTAAAATTTTCGTTGTTGTAAAGATAGGTTCGTGTATTTACTATATGGCAGAAATTGTTTAATATTTCGTTTTGTGAAGCATCAGTAAAATAAGAAAGGCAAAATAATCTTACTGAGGAGCAAAGCTGCATTCATAAAAGTATAAATAAAAACAAGCAGGGGAGGGACAGATACGGAATTGAATAAAGGGGAAATAAGAAACTTCGTATGAAACGAGAAAGAAATATAAAGAATAAGGATGAGATGGGCTACTCTGCTATAAAATACAGGGAATAAGAGACACGTACGAGTATAAGTAAACCACGTTATTCGTATTTCATAAATTCATTTTTCCTTTCTCGTGTAGAGCTTCTCTTCTTGTAAGACGTGGAATTTCGTTAGACGCGCATTGTTATCGAAAGCAAGACCATATATGATCACTCAATCCATGCGCATATTATACTTTTCTCATATATTTGCAAATTAACGTTTCTTTCATCGAGCTTAGAAATCTTTTAAAACCACAACTATTGTTTAGAAATTTAAATAGTTAAAACGCTAAATTTAAAATCTTAGTTTTAAATGAGAATTCTTATAAGTTATTTATTAATGTATGAGAGTATGCAAAATATGGGTAGCAAAAAAGTAACGGAATGAAGTCCAGAGGAAGCGGAAAAAGTAAAAGTGTATTTTAATAAAACAAGTCGAAAGGTTGAGATTTCATCCAAGCTTTTGTAATAAAAATAAAAGAAAATTTTTTTCACATTATAGTTAAAGCTGTTCATAATCAGATCTTTGTTCCGGAAGAATAGAGTACACTTATTTTTATCTCTTAGTTATAATTGAATATTAAAATGTTGACTATATTTCTCTATTACTGATAATTTAAATTATTATATATTCTATTAATGTTAATTTATTTATTATATGCAACAGTAATTTTTATGTACTTATCTTATCAGAAAAAAGAAAATATAATAAATGTTTTGCTTATTCAAGCTTATAAAAAACCTTACATCATATTCTAAAAATTTTAATGAAATCAAATAACACGGAAAAATATACTATGTCTTTATATTTAGAGCAATACGGACCACCTTTATTCATACCTGTAGTGAGAATTATAGAAGTGTTTCTTCACGTAGAACAATTTATTATCGCAATATGTGCAATAACAAGTATACCCAGTCATAAGTGTGTATCAAAACCATTTAATTATACTTATCCGATAGCCAAGTTATAACATCTTTTACTACTTTGCTTATTTGTCACGTTGGCGATATAATTTAAAGCAAACAACCAAGACATCAACTATATCATTAATTAACTGTATCTCAATCACTCTTATCTTGAATAGTTAATACAATTAATTGGAGCATTTACACACAGAAAGTAAATATTTCTAGCAAGCGAGATTATTCCTGCACTAACCGGAATTACCCCGTGTCATAAGTAAAACCTTCCGACCATCTTAATAAACATTACAGAAAAATAGTAATTTATGAATGTTGCAACGTTAATTGAAATAACAAGTATCCTGATACCATATTACCTACTATCTCGTATCCTAACCACCCATCTGTCAAACGAACCCATACACCTTCACCCAAACCAACCTCTCACAATACCTGTCCGCACTCCCCGAACTCTCGATAACCGCACGTACCAGCATTCCCAACGGGACTAATCTATATACGTTGAATGACACGTTTAACGATTCGCTATTTTTTTTTCTTCAACCTCTCTACACTAGCACACGTGACGACGATGCTAAGTGAAAGGATTGAATCCTCTGGCCACTCACTCGCGTTTTACGAGTGAACTGTCGTCTAGTCATTCCTATGGGAATCCAACATACACGACGCATGTTTGTCGAAATCATTGCCGCATCGGGAGGTGTGTCATCGTGAAACTATACCACGCCGTTGTTTGTACGGACGGCGGTGCGTGACCTAACCGAGTTCCTAGTAAGTGATTGAAGTTTTCAGAGTAGCAGTAGAGAAGGTGAGCCGAGGTGATGCGTTGGACGTTGCGTGTATTAATGGGAGATTGGATGGCAGCTAGGGGTTTGTAAACGAGGATGTGTGTGTTGAACAAAGGGAGGGAGAAAGTAAAAGTTTGGAACGTAAAATTCAATTTTGGGGGTTTGAAAAAGTGTAGGGAACAGTGATATAGTTGAGGCCTACAGATGAGTTGATATTGTGGTTAAAGTAGTTTCTGATGAAAAAGTACTGATGTGACTTGTAAGAATTGGTTTCGAATACGTACATCAAGGGATATCGATTACAATTCAGCACACACAGTAGTTGTAATTGAAACCCTTTCCCTATACGTACATTTTTGCTTAAAACTTGATATTTCCATTTAAAACTGCTAAAAATCTCTTTTTCGCACGCTCTCTTTCTCTCTCAATCCCATTAAGACTGGCTTTCCCTCCCTCTTTTCGTTCTACGTATAACGAACGGACTCTCTCTCTCTCTCTCTCTCTCTCTCTCTCTCTCGTAGTATCGTTAAAATTGATTTCACCGGGTGGAATCTATTTTCAAAGCGATTCTCGAAAAACCGAACGCAAGCGCGCGGCGGCAGCCTATCGATTTAATCCTTGGACGTCCGATTGGCTTATTTTGTCATGGTATCTCTCGAACGTATCCCAACACGTACATACATTTTATTCCGATTCTCTATCTTTTTTTTTCTGCTTTCATCATCCAACTCTATGTATTTTTTCGTTCTCTTTCACTCGCACACGCGTACGCGCTAATCCTTTATATTAAAAAAATATTTTAACTTGCTGCAACGCGACTGAGTGTGAAGTCCAAGTACAGTTGGATCAGCAGGTGACGTATAGTTTGTTATGACATTCAACGTTCTTTCTGATGAATTATTGAATTTTTACTTTTGTCTAAACTGTGCGAGTGCTGCATGAACGCAAAACCGTTCGCTGATTAGCGTTTTTTGGTGTTACGCGCTGGCGTATACCAGTAAAGCCGTGCATTAGTAGATTAATGTTTTGAGTGGCGCGTAGGGGAGGAGAAAAGAGAGCTTTACGAGATATATGAAAGTTTTTATCTATTTTCCAACGCGCTGTGAGGCTCAGCTGGTGATTTTAAATATAATATGTACTGTAACTGTACGGAAAACAAAGCTTCCTCTATGAGGAAGCAAGCTTATAGTAATATACCAGGGATCTTTGTTTTTGGCATATAAACTTTATTATTTTACTACACTATACGTCAGCTCTCAAAGTTGCATATATAATATATAATATGCTCGAAATATATTTTCATAAAAAATATTACAGTAATATCGGATATCGCCAGTACCAATAAACCCAAAATTGCGAATTCCACTTCTCCATTATTATAATATTCGCCTGGTATATAATTTTCATTAACCAAAAAATCCAACTTAACAGATTTTCCCTTTATTATTTACCCAAAAGTGGCGTAGAAATAAAAGCTGAAGCTTGAATAAAGACTACGTAAGCATTGTTTAATACAACCCCCAACTACAGTGCAAAAGCCCTCACGCAAACTTTCCAGGCAACGGCTCCGCGTAAATTAAGAAGAAGAAGCTACGCGCGCGTACTCGCCTGCTGCTTGCCCTTTCAATTTTTCGCCGACCTATAAATATAAGTACGCACCTCTCAACGCGCGTACACCGCAAACCAGGAAGGAAGTTGGACAAAGTCATCGTAACTGCAGCTACGATAATCGAACACGAAGGTACTAAACTCGCGCGATCGACGGTTGACAACTTTTTCCTTTTTATACATATATATATATATACACATAGAAGACAGGAGGGGTGTAGGTATAAGTATGACGCTGCTATCGGCCGTAAAAAAACGCACTTCGACTACCGAGATAATAAACGAACGAAAAATCCACCGGGAAAATTAATGCGCGCGAACACGCGAGTTATACGAGCGCGCGGGCGGGCGGGTGGGGAGAACGGACGTAAAGCGTCAGGCGTAAAGAGATAATGCTCCTAGCTCGTGCAGAGCGCATTGTGTTCCCGGGGACTCAAAGACGTTTTATTAAAGTGCATTAAGTGCATTCGAGTGTTGCCCGCCGCCGCTGCCGCCAGCCATATTGCTTTTACCGCTTGGCAAGAGCGCGTCTTCTTTGGCGAGTAGGAGAAGAGGATGAGGATGAGAAGGAGGAGGGGAAGCTCGTTACCGTTTAGCCTGTGGAATTTTCTAATCCAAAGCGCGCCGAGGTATGCGAGACGAGCGAATGAGGCGCCGTCAGGATGAAACGTCGCTGGAGGCTGCGTTGCATGGAACGACGGAAAGCGGAAATTTCGTTTGCCAGTAGTAGTTTAGTTGTGAGCGGGACGCGTGCGGCTCCCTCGCGCGTAATTTTGTCGTGGTTTGATTATTAACGCGGAAGTGATTCGCGGCGTCTGATGTTTAAATTTGGATTCGCTGTAGCGTTGCTATTGTTGTTGTTGTTGTTGTTGTTGTTGTTGCTGTTGTAAGCGTTAGTGTTAGTGTTAGTGTTCTAGAATCATTGAGTTAGTCAAGTTTGGGGAGGAGTTTGTTATCGGAGGATTGTAGGGTCTGGATTGAAATTGATGAGCGTATTGAAAAATTAGATGAGAAAAGTGATGATGGAGATTAAATAGATTTAGAATGAGTTTTGTAGGATATATTTTTTAGGTTCAAAATTGAAACTTTTTAGTAAAATCTACTTTTATTTTGAAAAATATATCGTATCACTTACTATACCTATAGTTTTCATTTTGATGGAAAATAAATCCGTGATTAAGTCGATAAATAAATAATGTACTCATAGAAATAATGAGATTAACCCCTTAACTGGTTACCGTAAAATATGGTAAAACTGGTAACCGTAAATAATAGGTCTAGTTACACAAAACTATTATCTATAAGGGTTTTTGGGGTCACTGATTTCATTCTCAATGTCATGTTTTGCAACGGAACTCCTAAGGGGTTGAAAACATAAATTTTGAGCTTTTTGTGGATAAATTTTTTTTCCTGTTTTAATTTTTTAAAACATTTTTATATTTACAATATAAATTTAAATTTTTTTAATTCTCCACGTGTATAATAAAGTAATTTATGAATTGAACAAGTAGAAAAATCATGACTGAATTTGCCATTAGAAACATATTTTGGTACCTATTTTGGATCCTGTATCCAAATCTGAAATCAAAATAGAGAATTTGTTATGCCGATTTCCTTTAAATATCATTTTATACCTAGGAAAGCGTCAATATCAGAAAAATGTTCACCTTGACTCACCTATTGTGATTTCCGACTTGGATTCAACATAAAATAAGTTAAAAATCTTGTTTCTCTTTTCAATTTCTTACACAAAAGTCACTAGCGTATCAATGCAGAGCAATATAAGACTTACTAAAAAGAATTCGGAAAGCTGTAAAATATAATAAAAAACACCATAACATCAAAAGCTACGGTTGAAAACACTATGTGTGCCACCATTGAGCAATTTCTTCTATCCAACTAAAAATGTATTCATTTATCTGTACATAGGTATAAATTGAAAAAAAGTAGTTTTGTATTCATGCAATATATTACATGGTACCTTATAACTTCTCTAATAGTCATCCCATACAATTTGATACTCACCTTTATCAATCTCTTCAGCATTTCAATATTTTTAAATTTCCACATATTTCCACAACCATTAACGTTTACCAACAATCAGATCAATTAGATACACTTCCAACGCCACCCTATCCTACCACACTATCAAAAAACCTACATTCCAAAATTGCATCACTATAAACAAGAATCCTCAACTGTATCACTATGGTCGATATCTCTCGTACCTCACACCACTATAATTCACCTTTCGCCACCCTCGCTACTTCTCTTCCTTTCTCGCGCTCTCTCCAACAAAAACACAAACCCGCAATTTCTTATCGGCGTGCTCCACGAACGAACCATTGACCGCGCTGGCTGCATTGTGCGCGCACAAAAGAGCTGCCTGGAATTTGCATCCTATAAACTGCCGAGCGAGCGAGAGAGACGCTATATAACGTTTTTAACAACGGACGATGATCGAGGAGCATTGGTGTGTATATGTATAGATGGAAGTACGAGCGTAAACCGTCGTGATTTGCATTGCAGAGGTAGACCGCTAGGTGGCGTCGCTGGACTCCGGAATATTATAGCGCGTGAGGATGGAGGGAAAGTGAATTGGATGGTATAATGTCGTTATTCAAGTTCGTATGTGGGAAAAGAACTATTATGTAGCTATGCAGGGAGATTAGTGTTTTTTTGGAGCAGAGTGAGGAAAAAGTTTGTGTTTTGAATGTGAAGGGATTGAGAAATTTAGCCAAAAAATCACTTTTTTCTGTTATTTTATTGTTTTCTCTCATATAATAGAACTTGTTGTCATCGTCTAGATGACAGAAACCACGTAAATAGAGATTCGGTTCGATGATCTAATCTGGTAACCGAATTGGATCTTGGTCCAATTACAGGGAATTGAGATTGCAAGTGGATAAACCAAAAATACGAATACAAACGTATAAATAGAGATTGATATTTATGAATATACCAATTGTGAAGTAATTCAGAACTTTCGGATCAATAACTAATTATTATTAATAATTTAGTGAATTAATCATCCCTTCATCGGAATCAGAAGGATTAATAGAATATCGTGGTTGCATTAGTATAAGAATCAAAGTTAATTTCTGAAAGTAAATCGTTCACATATTTATTTATAAATTCTGGTCAAATATATGCTAAATAATCAGAAATTTCCGAATAGCGACGTTATAATCCTCTTTGTTTCTAGAATTACAGTATCATTAACAGTAGATAAAATGTAATAGTAGAATCGCATGTAGATTTGTATCATCTCAAGTATTTATATATAGAGTATATATAAAACATTCAGTGAAAACTTAAAAAAAATATCGGTCTGTTTTACTCGTTTTATTAACAAATTTTTGTTCACGTCAACGCGATTTTTATTTACATTTCAGTGTTTTTATTTCTTTTCTCTTGTGGGTTTCCGCTCTTTCTGAAAGGTGAAAATTGTCTGTCAGGAATACATGTACTCTCAGTTCAGAGATCGAAAAACGCCAAGCGCACGTACATATACGAGAATTCGCTTGTCTGACAATTTACACTTCACATGTTTACACTTCACCATCACACCGATATGTATACTCTTTAAATCATAAAATTACATTCACGCTTTACATCGATACAGAAATTGCAAAACAATCAATCGACATTTATCACCATATATACACGGTCTATTCTTTGCATTAAACAAAAACCTCCTATTCTTTCAAATAAAGTACCCTTCACCAACTCCGCCAACCCCATCCATTCCACTGCTAGAAGAAATCAATATACATTTTTCTCCTCTCTTCCTTTCTCTTTTCACATCCCAGAAAAACTTGACCCACTATCCCATCCCAGCAGCCATACAAGAACCTAAAACCTCATCCTCTCGAGTTATACTACACTTTACACACTATCATAGCCACGTTGCCATCGTACAATTTGCAATACGTCGCTCGTTCATCCCATTTTCCTTCTTCAAAAAAAAAGAAAAAAAAAATAGCGATCTCACGCGTATAGTTCTATCTATATAGCTTCCAAAACCTCGGGGTCTAATTTACTCGGCCGACCGGAAGCGCGAGTCTTGATTGATTGAAGGCGAAGTATCGCCGGATGCGGCACGTCAGTCTCCGTGGCAACGCGGAAATGCGGACGACGAATACCGCCGACACGCCAGGCAAGCGAGCGAGGCACGCACCCAGACAATACAGCGCTCGATACTCCACAGCACCCCCGCCTCTCTCTGTGTTTATATATATATATATACTATATCTTTATCTATATATATATAGATAAACGACGGTACTGTGTGCGTGTGCGGGGAGAGAGAGAGGAGGGCTGAAAGCACAGGAGTGTCCGTTACTCTAAAGAGGATTTCGCAGCTGTGGCACCGATCCAGCGCTGCGCTATTTTATTTTGCCCTTTTTCTTCAACCAACGCAGCACAGCTCTTCTCCCTTCCTCTCTTCCTCTTTCTCTCTTTCTCTCGCACACGGGCGGGCAAAAATAAAACGTTTTTACGACTCTCGAACAAAAACTATGATGTGAGAAAGATCTCCTGCTCCTCCCACGCGCGAGCGAACCTCCGCCTCTTTTATTCCACATTTTTTCGAAAAAATCCCCACGAACGCACGCGTGTGCGCTTGGGCGAAAAAAAAAAAGAAAACTTTGTCGACCACGGTCCCATGTAGATATATATATATACATCTTCAGAGTAAAACGATCCTAGAACGCAGTGATCGTATAAGCAGTATAACATCTAAAGTAAAAGAAATTAGGCGAAATTGAACTCTCTATATATGAAGGAGTATAAGGAACGTAGGGAAGCATAGGATTTAACGGGAACGCGGCTGGCAAAGACGCTCGTTAAACCGGTTGGATGGTTGGATAGATGGATGTGGCGCTGCGTGTGCATCTTTAAGGGCCTCCTATAGAGGCGCGCCCACAACTGCGAGCGAGGCGCGCGCGCGCGTCCACCGAGGCGCTTAATGGATAATTTAATCCCCGTCGAGGCAGGGAATGAGTAATCAACTCTCGTCTCTCTCTCTCTCTCTCTCTGCATCGGCGATCAACTTGCGGAAGATCCGGCGATGTGTACGATCGATATATAACTTTGCGGTGCGAACGCGCAAGCGTATGTAGGTTTATTCCGTCCTTACTTCTGTATACATACTGTGTCTGTATAGTATGTGTCATGTATTGGCAATGTAAATCTGGAATGGTTGGTTAAAAAAAAAATCTGTTACAGTCGGTGGTATGTAGCATCGATTGCGTCGCAATTATATACGCGCTCATGGCAAAGAGATAGAGAAAGAAAAGAAGAAAAAGAAAAAGAAGAAGAAGGGGTATGCGTGTATACCTACAGATGTAACTACGGAGTGTCCAATTAGAGACCCTCTTCTGATACGTATGTACGTATATACGTGGTAAAGAGAACTCGGAGAGAGAAAAAGCTAGAGGTGGAGATAGAAAACAAAGAAACGCGCGCGCGAAGATTCTCAAACGTTTGCGCTTGCGCTCGTCTTAGCTCAGTCTCCACTTTGGCGTGTTTGACATAAGTGCGCGCGCCAGCAACCGCAGCCCGTATAATTATCAGCAGCTGCGGCTCTTTGTGATACGATGTACGCATCGTAAGTATATATGAGTATAGATGCAAGTGCGTTCTGCAAGCAATTCGCCGCTAATTATAGTTTTATCTGACCCGTTTATCCGCTGCTGTTCGTCCATCTGTGAGAATAGTAGTATATGTGTAAACGTTATAAAAAAATACATACTTTGGTGTTAATATCCCATAACAGCATGATAAATATTATTTCTGTGACTTTCTTTTCATATAGTATATCATATTCTGAGCTAAAACGACAATTGTAATTATATATGTATCGCTATAAAAATATGTGTTTTATTATCTTACGTTGTTCGCTAGTAGTAATCTAGTATTATTCGTTCGCAATTATACATAATTCCACCATCTGATTTCATGACCATTATTTACTCGTTGAATTCACCATTAAATTGCAATATTTATTTTTAGTCGAAAGAAGAATGGTTCATTACCAAAAAAAAAGTATCGGTCTCACTATAAAATAATACTATTAAACTTACGTCTGCGACAGAGAAACCTTTTATTACGGCAATTAAGAAATTATCGGAAAAATTTTCAAGTACTTTAGCGGCACTGTAGTATTAAAGCTACAATTTTCCCTGGAATTTCGGCCGTAAATATCACAGCGCACCGATGCTCGGGAACGAAGAGTTAATAACAAATAACTGTGGAAAGGCCGTAATTGCTTTAACCCAAGATAAGTGCTCACAGCGCGCACTGTTATCGTATATGCAATTCAGTAAACCAAAGTACGGCTCTACCATTTATATAGATATATATATATATATATATATACACACTACTACTACTACCACATACGTGTGTATAAGCGGCGTGTAAAATTTGAATGTGACTCGCTTGCCACTTGTATGTATACATGTATACATATACACACTATAGCACACCGTTAAACCCATTTACCAACTCGTGAATTAGTTACTGCTGATGGTTCATGTTTGATTAGTTTATTTTAACTGCGCCTCGCGCAAAGTCCACGAGACCGTGCACACCGCAGACACGAAAGTGTCACGAATTCGATACCCTTTTATATTTCACTTTTGACCAGCGTCCCTAATACACACACACACACACACACACACACACACATACAAACATGCACCCGTATGGATTTTGACTGTCGTGTTCAATTTTACTCTTGCGCTTGTGGCCGAAGGGGGAGGGATAGAGGCTGACGTGCTCTTTGTTGGGTTAAAAAAAATTTCCCCTACTATTATTTTTCGGGTTTTATTTGATGGGTTTGGTTCAGACACATGATCCGTGATGGATCCACGTTGAAAAGTTTTTGAAGAAACTGATACATGCACCAACTATTATTGTGGCTATGAATTATTTCATATATATATATATATATATATATATATATATCTTTTTTTTCTTTCTACCTTTCGTTCGAGCTTCGACCACTTTTTTGGTTTACTCAAAAATGAAACTTCACGTTATTTTCACGTTGCTCTCATTGTATTCAATTTGCCTGCGGTAAAACTGAAACTTTGAAGAGGTATTGGTTATAAGAGTGTATATATGCAATGCATATGTATACATATAGGAAAAAATGTCTTTCAGTATCTTTATTCGTGTGAATTTTGATGAGAATCATGTATCTAGCGTTGACATCTGCAAAACTATTATGAAAGAAAATTGTGTTTGAAATAAAAGAAACTAACAAAAATAAATTGAAAAATATTCGTATTTCAATGGACGTCATAGATTAAATATACGACAATAATGAAACGTGGCATACAGAATCTGTAAAGTCATCTCTTTTCAGGTTAATAGGGAACAATGCGACTATATGAGAAGTGACTCTATTTGACTCTGTGATTTTAGTGGTCGAATTATACACGTGTCATACTAATTATCGATGCCAGTTTCAGGACCGCAGACAAGTAATATTTGGCGGTTCTGCGATTTGTAATTGTCAAATTACAATCTGCTCGGCGGCACGCGCACTAATTATCGATAACAGTTTCAATACCGCAGACAAGCAGCATAAGTACAACGACGGATGCAACGTAATTACTCTACTCGAAACTACACTCTAGCTGTTTCCTCGTATGCACGCGAGTTTTATGTACCTGATGCATTTTTCAAAATCTTATTATAAACGCATTATAAACGCGTTAACTTTGACAGCAACTCTCGTTTTTATATACACTTCAGAGGTCTTATATGTGAAAACGGCAGAGCGTAAATATTATATTATCCTACTGGATTTGATGGTTTACGAGGAAGAAACGTCGAATGAAAGATGTACAAAATGAAAAGACAAAGCCCGTAAGTTTTTTATGGTCCAGTTTTACTCGGGATAGCGAGGTTCCGCGAATCAGTAGGTATGTGCCGTTAACAATTATAGAAATACACGATTTAGCAGAGGAGTAACGAGTCGTTACGAAGTTTTGAGTGCCTATATATATATACACATACATATACCCGATAGCAGCAGCAGTGGAGCAGCGACGACGCGTCTGCGCGTATTGAGTGCTGTTCGGGATTATACGCACGAAGCATATGTGCCCGTAACGTTTTCCACATATTACTCTGCAACTGATGTGCGAGTGTGTTGTATGTGTGTATATATATATAGTTGCCTTTCGTCCTTTTAGAAATGTCTGAAACAATTTATCTGGTGAGTATGTCTTTAAACAAATTTTTTTATTCTTTTCGAGACCTAAGAGGGAAATAATTTTCATAATAGTTTATTGTATATACAATAAAGGCATATAGGTGAGATGCACAATAACCCTCGCTCCTTCTATTTTACGCTATAGGGTAACTTCGTCTGTAAATTAACGTTTAATTTCATGTATAAACGGATCACGTGATATTTTTAATCGATTAAATAAAGCACTTTTATGATACTTAACAGACAAGAAATTTTTCTTTTTTTTTAAATTTAACATTGGAGAAAGAAGCTTGATGAGCGGCTAGAAACATTACAAATATATTATACCAACTATTTTTATTAAACAATTTTCACTCACAGGTGTCTGTTAAACCACTATTGAAACCATTCTGCGTTATTTTTTATATCGAGATGAGCAAACGAGGGCTTTTACGCTTCCGTGTAACAACTTTATACGTTCTCCGACACTTTTTCCTGTAAGGCAAACCTTCTGTGGGGAATATTAAAAAAAAACGCGGTTGTGTCTATTCGTTTGCATTCTCAGGGCATCTCGGTTAAATCGCGTTCGCATATTTTTCAAAACATCGTTCTTCCTGCGTGCAAGTTTGATGGTGCATGTATAGAATTACGAGTATTGGTTACAGTAACTTCGCATTTCTTTGTATTCCGTGCAATTTGATACGATATAAAATTTTTGTTTCTTTCTTTTTTTTTATCTTTTTCTAGAATTATTCGTATATTGAAAAGGAGAGATACCAGAAGAAACGATTTTGCTGCGACCATAATTCTTGTTTTTAATCTGAAAATAAAGTGAAGAAGAGTTGTACATATGAGCATAAGCTGAGTGGTGGAGCCGACCAAAATAAATCTTATGTCTTTTTTCGAATCATGTTAATATCAATTAATTATAGATTAAAATTCAACTAATTTATACTGGAAATAACGTTTCTTTTATCTTTTTTCAATTTGTCGTTAAATAATAAAACAAAATGGTTATATTTATATGAATGTTCTAGCATGCTTTTTAAACATTTAGAGGAGATTAAAGGCGTAGAATACTTTTTGGACATCGGGAAAAACAAAGTTTTTTATTAGAGCAAAATACTTCTAATTCTAAAAATGTACAATACAAGAACCGACAGAACTATTTTCCACCCAAGATGAGTCCATTTCAAGTGTTTCTCAAGATCCATGTATGTGTATATATCGTACGTTCCTGATAATTTTCTATTCAATTGAATTTATTTCAAAATACAACAATGCTAAATAAAATGGAAATTAAAAAAAAAATCGATTTTCAAGCGTAATCAACTGAAAATTAATTTTCTGACGATAGTATAACAGGTACGGCAGCAGAAATGTCTATCATTCTCTCGAAAACTGCGAGTAGCGGCGAAATGCATCCATCTTCAGTGTGTAGGGCCGCTGCGGCTTTCTTTTTTTAAAAAACTACACTTCCGAAAGAATCACTCACAGCCCTAGAGCAGCTCTCACTACCACATCTCAACGCGCACATACGCACAGAAATACTCACGTTTCCATTTTTATGTTCGCTCGCGTTTCTCGATGTGCCCCAATTCTTCGAAATCTCCCCATGGATAGCTCGATGTTTGTATATTCGATATTCCGTCGATTACCCGATACCCTTTTGAGCTATCGCTGTTCGAATTCCATAGTTTTTTTTATGATAACTAGCTAGATTCAACGCGCTTCGCGCGTATTGGTTGCCATTGTTTTATTTTTTTTTAAGGTTATGAGCACACGATCAATTTAGTTTCAATTTAAAAGTTTCTGTCAATCAGTTTAAATTAAACGATAATAACATAAATTTGATCAATATGATAATGAAATTTTTCTTATACTACTATTTTAATTATTCAGTTTTGAATATTTATAAACTTGAGAATTCAATCTTGAAAATTTAAACATATTAGATTTTCGTGCCTATTTTGTATAGACCAATCAAAACAGTATTAGTGTGATGACAGATTTGATCCATTACTTTTTTGAGAGAAGTTTAGCAAAAATTTACTGTCGAACATTCTGCACCGACAGTAAATGGAATTTAGAACGGGACTGGCAGAAAATGTTGTCGGGAAAAGTTTACCATTGATTTGAAGGGAGAGCAAAATGGTTTTAAAAAGTGAGACTGTAGTGGATCACTGCTTTTTTTTATATAATCAAGTCGAAACTTTTCCTTTATCACCGCATAACTACATCAACGTCAATACATTAGAATTGGTTTAAAAGTTACAAAATTGATTCATTTAAAAGTCATAAACTTTCGTCGCCATGGCGCACGTTAAAGCAGCGATCGGTAAAAATCCCAGCGATTTGCCGTAGTTATATAAGATTGTTAAAAACATTTTGTTTTCCTTGAAAAATAAAAGAAAGAAAGAAAGAATAATAATAGTTATAATAATAGACTGTATCCATCTAACTTTGAAAATGCCGCGCAACGATACAATTCCGATATCGTACAAAACGGATTGCAAAATACGCCGCTCTATATATATCGCTTTGAAATTGAAGAAGCAAACAATTGGCTTTATCGATATTAATCAATTTATACATTGAAGAGAGACTATTATAAACTGCCTCCTCTCCCCCCCCCAAAATCCAACTAATAACGAAACTTGGCCGTCTTCTCGTTGCGACCTGCTTTTAGTTTTCGTATACCATCGGAACGTATACCTTCTTTCATCCAGCGAGAAAACTAGTCCCCCAACAAATTTCTGATAAAAGTAATCAAAGTATCTTATACGTCTCTCGCTCTCCAGGCAAAAACTTTTTCCAGAAGCAGCAGCAGCAGCTCCTTTGCACGCGAACAATGCAAACAATACAATATTCAACGTCGCTCGTATAAAAGAAAGCTCACTCTCGAGAAATCACACGTGAAAACGTGCGCGCAAGAAGAGGGTGAATTTGAGATGTTCTCTCTCTCTCTCTCTCTCTCTCTCTCTCTCTCTCTCTCTCTCTTTCTTCTTAGCGTATATGGTCAAACCCATAATAGCATGCGAGAAAGAGCGAGCGAGAGGTGACGTCCTTTGTTTCAAGGCGAAACCACAGATATCCAAGTTCGCCTGGGGAAGTTCCGTGACCGAAGTGAAATGCCACTTGCCGAACTTCCACTCGGCGCGCTTCTCGAGAAGCGCGCTGATTCCAAGGATGGCGGGAGGGGGGGGGGGAGAAACTCTCGGAGAGGAAGTAAAGTAGCACCGTAAAAGAGATAATGCAGTGCGTATAGCAGCGTGGAAAAAAAAGTCCTGAGTTGAGGAGAGACAAAGAGAGAGAGAGAGAGAGAGAGAGAGAGAGAGAGAGAGATCTTCTCGATTATGAGGATTTGATTGAGTTCGGTCAGGTCGGGCCGTAAAAAAGTCCATCAACAAGGATGGAAGGATTTCCGATCGAAATGTCCTAAATCGAGAAGAGAGAGAGAGAGAGAGAGAGAGAGAGAGAGAGAGAGAGAGAAAGAGAGATCGGAAGAAGGGTAGTGAATTTCATTGGATATTTTCAGCCCCTTTCAACCCGTCTGTTTACGAGGCTTTGAAAATATCTGAAAAATGAGAAGCATTCCGGACGAATTCGCGCGTAATAAAGAAACGGCGGTGGAGCTACAGTGCTGTGCTCTTTAGTACTGGTTTATATAGCTTAACTGGCTAAATAAGCTGGTAAAGTACGAAGAAGGTAATCGTGATGCTTTTACGATTTCATGAGCACGAGCTGGGATTCTTCGTTTTATTTATCGAGAAAAAAATGCTTTGCGAGCTGCGTTTCGTTGCTTTGAAATTTTCATTCATTCAAAGTTCAATCTGATGCTCGTACTTGTGCAAATGTTTGAGAATCACGAGTCAATGTTTCTCTGATAGATTCATACCGATAAGACAACTTATATTAGTATTATATTCAATACTAACTTTTTCTATATTACTCATGGAATAACTTACCGAATCATGATATAAACTGTTTATAATATGTATAAAAATTTAATAATATCATTTCTGTGTGTGTATAGCAAAGTTATGTTCTATCCAAAATTAAGTAAATAAAAATTTTCGTAAACTCTTTTTGCAAATAAATAAAGAGAAGGAAACCATTGCCATTTTATTGACTCAAATGTCTTATTTAAATTCTCGCTCAGGTTTTGTTTTATTGTACAAATATTAATTTCTTCAATCAACGACACACTAAATTATCAATCTCGCGTATATATAGAAATGATTCTCAACCATAATCCTCCCTAAAGACCTCGCCTCTGAAATTTCGGCAACCTTACGTTAAAAAAAAATTCGATAAAAGGTTCTATGGACGTTGGTGAAAATTTAAGCCAAAAAAGAGCTTACAAACGAGATTTCAAACGAGATTTCGCTAAGAGACTTTTTTTAAAATGTACATTATGATTATGAACATCATATTAGAAGCAACATTTCTGTCCTGTTTTCCCAAGAGTTTTTCATCTCTACCACGAGACCTCCATTAAGAAAAAGCAAAATGAATTTTACAATAATATATAGTCTACAATCCGACCTCTAACTTAATTAAATTTCTCCTCGTAAACACCACAACCTACGTACCCAGTCCTCCACAAGCAATTATCACGACAATGATCCCTTACGTCAAAACAAACTTCACCCCCTTTCCTTTATTATCCATCACAGGCAACGTTCAACTCATCAGCCGTCAAAATTTCTTCCAGCATCCAGAACGCTTCTACCTCAGTCCATTGGAGCAACCGCATATAATCCTACGATATAACACGGACGCTGTTCACTCGCGCTTGGCCTGTCCAGTGTCGATTTACATAATCTCGTGCGACTTGACTTATTATCAAAGGCGACTGTGCCTCTCGCCTCTGCCGTGTCGTAATGACGTAAGCCGATCTAAGGGCTGGCTAATGGCCCCCTTCGCTGTGGTCTCGCTACGTTCCTCTACCACCTCCTTCTCCTCCTCCTGCTCCGTCTTCTCCTCCTAGCAACGAAGGGTCCATCACACCGAATTATGAGCCTTCAAGGCGTCCTCGGAATTCCTTGAGATATATCCTTAGGCGATCGAGCGAGCCTCTCTCCGCATGCATTATTCACCCCGTGAGAGTAGTGGAAGGGTGGGGGGGAGGGTTGCTACTGCGGGGAGATCTGACGAGCGGTCGTGTCTTCATTGTGCATACAGATTGGCCGCGAGCGGATGTTTAGCCTGCAGGAAAGACAGAGAGAGAGAGAGAGGATCTTCTACCTACGCGACTGCTGCTGCTGCGGGATTTTCAAGAGTCAGGGATTACGGGGCTGATGTAGTAGATTTATAGAGGATGAAGGGAAAGAGCGCCTCTGGCTGCTCCTGACTGGGTATACGAGTTTGTTTTGCAATTTTGGAAGGTTGTTGAATGCTGCACGTATTGGGAAGAGGCTTTGCTTTGTTTTGGATTGAGTGACATTTAATTAAGATTAACTGAGAGTTAGGAATATTAACTTATTATGCTTAATATTTTGTCCTTTTTTTTAATTGGGTATTACCGTATCTTTTGATACCTTTCTAGTGGTAAAAATTGCTAAAAGAATAATGTACGCTACTTAACTTCAATGTAAAATGTGGACTTGTCAAATCGGTGTCGTACGATTAAAAAATAAATTGGTTAGTTTAATTATTAGGAAAGTTTCTAAAAATGACCAATTGACCTATACTGAATACATAAAAGTAGTGTAACTCGATTTTGGAGCGACGCAGTTGATGCTGACTCGGCGTTATATAACTGGGATATTTAGTAAATCGATCATTTTTAGATTATTTGTTTTGCAAATAATAGTACTGGTTTCACAGGTTCTGCTTTAAAAAATAATTATGCTTACACCTGTTACGTGTACGTAAGAAGCACAACGTAATGACGCTGATCAGGTTACATCGGGGTTCAAGTCGCTTACGAGTCACACCGTGCCGTTTTTTTTTATCGAGTCGTTTTTCGTTTATTGGTTTATTTGTAAGTTTTCTTTCGTGAATATATTGTTATTTTGTAGGAATCTTTTATATAAATATCATATTTCGACTTGAACAACTCAAAAACTTGTTTCTCTGCTATGGTTTCCTGAAAACTTGGAGTTACCTGTTACAAAAGTTTTCTTTACAATGAAGCAGTACCATTTCGGAACAGTTCGATTACTCTAACTATTTATCTACAGATCGTAAAAGTGTTCAATATTGTATACATTTCTCGAAACTTTTGATAACATTGATAATATGAAAGTAATATTTCTCGTATTTCACTTTACATCTTGGAAAAAATATAAGTTGAAGGCCAGGAAAAACGAATCGGTGTATAAAACGCTCATTTTTCTCAGTTTTATGCTAGTTTTCAATAAGTCGATACGTCAGAGCGACGCTTTGTATTCTCGAGTATATGGAATATATCTATCGAGATCAGAAAGACGATTTGGGCTCTTATAGAGAAGACGTATCGACTAAGTTTCTGTCGGGCAAAGATGTCTGTTTGAAAGTAGCGATCATTCAAACTTGTTGCTCATATATAATATATAAGATACATTTTGATGTTTGAAAAAAAAGAAAATATTATGAAACTATATTTATTAAATCTCAATGTCGTTAGTAAAAGTGAAAATCTTATACAAGTTAAAAAAAAACAACCGATATTTGTAATCATTGGAGCTATAAAAATTTATTGATGTTTAGAACTTCGTAAAAATTTTCTCTATAAATAATATAATTAAAAATAACTTTACTGCAAAGGTTTTTTATAGTTTTTCTATAATAAAAAATTACAAGTTTTAATAGAAAACTTAATAAAATAATTATACAAGTGTAGTATTTTAAATTTTTTCTACTTCTTTATAATTTAAAATGACAGTCATTTAGTAGGATTATAATGAATAATTTTCGTGAATATTATAAAAGTTATTAAAAAATATTAGCCGTAGTTATTTATTTTTTCCATTAGATTTCATTCATATTATACTTATTTCAATTGTTGATTCTGTTCATTTGAGTGAATTTCGCCAATAATTCGTTTTAAGCAATTAATCGGTTAAGCGTGAAGAATTTATATATTGATAAAATAAAATTCAAGGTACATATTGAACTACAGAAATTTCGAATTTTTTCATCCAAATGTTGCTATTAAAATCTCCAATTATAAAAGAGTAACGCTATCAAACGCTATAGCATAAAAAATTAATGAAGCGATAAAGACTAATTAACCATAATAATGTGTAGTCGCCTTTGTTGCTTTTATTGAAATAATAAAATGCATGTAAGATTTTTTTTCTTTTATTAATTTTTTTCTCTTTTTTGCTCTCATTGCAATTGCGCTATAGTTCTTTGAGAAAAATATTAAAACCTCGATATTTTCAGAGACTTTTCCAGCGAAATGGAGTGAGTTTTTATGCATTGCGGATAAAATATAGTCATATATTAATATTTCAAAATAAATCTTTTCTTTCAAATCTTTTATTATTTATATATTTTTAATGAAAAATGCAGTTTTATTAATGGCATTCTGTTTTATTATTAAATAATCGCATAACTATTATAAAAATAACGTTATTCTATATTAATTTATGTAAAATTTACGATAAAACAACGTACACGTCGTTCACGCAAACGAATCACTCAGCCGCGGTATTCTACAAAATAATATTTTTAATTATGCATAACAAGAAAAATATGTCGATTGCTAGTACAAAGGCACGATAAAGCACATTATAATATTATGAAAATTAAAAATACATAATATCCGGTACAAAAATCAGGATAAAGTTGTAACACACGCCAAATAATATATAGCGAGTTCAAATTGACAAAATAAAGAGTAAGGAAATAAAAATATTAGTTTAACTACCATAAATTAATTAAATTGATTGCAAGCTCGAAGCTTTCATATCCCAATAACAAATACATATATCCATATCCCTCATACCAAGCGTAAATAAACATAGGACCGTTACACATATACACAGAAGCCACCATCACACGCGACGAACCATGTTCCGCAAAAAAAAGCACAGCCAATAATTATACGCTCCTTTCGCCGCAATTGTACAAACAATCTCGCGAATTACGCTGACGCTAATAACTTCAATACACACGAGGGCGCGCAATAACGCGCAGGTGTTTTAATATCCTCGTGACTCCAATTGATAAAAAAAAAAAAGAAAAAAGTGCACTCGCGCGTATATAATAATCTCACGGCTGGCGCCAAATAGCTGTAAAAATAATTGCAGCCGACTGCCGCGCGCTCGCTCGTTCGCTTATCTCGATTATTATTGAACCTTGATGAAAATGCATTATAATGAACTCTGCAGCTGGCCTCCCACACTCCATATATGTATATGTATACACACACATATATTTTAAACGAATTTTCGGTAAATTCAATGAAACAAACTCACCCGGGTAATTTTTGTCTGCATCGGCGCACGAGAAAACAAAAAATATATATATACACAAGTATAGCGTAGAAAAAAGATGGAAAACATAGTTCAGGATCGATAGGCCAAACGTTTCCGCTCGTCACGTAGAAAAAAAAAAAAGTTTTTGCCATCAGCACTGAATCCCAGTGCACCTCGCCGTGCGGACAAATATTATACGTGTATACATAATTTCGCTCGCGTGTCTCTCCTCTTCTGCTCGCGATTATATGTGCCCGCTGCGTTCTGTATATAATCACGACGTGAGAGAGGGGAAGGGGCCGATCGATCGCCGAGGGTCAAGCGCCTCATACCAGAGAGTGAGAGAGTAGCGAGTTATTTAATGTGACCTCTGCGACAGATCGTTATCGTACGAGTCTAACTACTTTTTCTCTCCCATCTTCCCGCACTCAACTCACTACCCGAGATTTATCTGAATTTCATTTTATTTTCGTTCTTCCCGATCGCGTAGCTCTTTTTTTTCTATCCTTTTTTCTCCCTCTACATATATATATATATATATATATATATATATATACTTTCTACTTTCTTCTCTCGCTTCGAAAAAGGTGCAGCCTTGAGCGTGTCGATCGTGAGAAATTGCTTCTACAGTTGAATTCAAAGTGCCCGCGTAGAAGAGAGATCAAAGTTCCACTACGATAAGGGAACACGAGTCAAGAGACGGTGGCAAAGAGCCGTATTAAAAGGACGTTTTTCTCTCGTTGTGGCAAAGAGGGCGGAATACATCGAGACGCCTTGAGGACGATTCCTTCCTGTGCGGATATGCCTGACGGACCGCGTTGGTAATATTGGTCCTGACGACGGCTCTGAAAATACGTGTTTGTATAATCGTGCCGGTAGATCGTCTTGGTGAGATAAATATATTTGTAGGAGACTGAAGAGTTTGAACGAATGTTTATATATATATATATATATATATATATATATATATGCGGAATGAAGGAATGTTTGATGGTATTTTGTGAGGAAAGTGCCTTTGTAATACAGATATTGTAAGTCGTTGGATGTTTATTTTTCAAAGCCACTTTTCTAACTAGGGCTTATATCTATAAACAATGATAAACCACTGTAGAAACATTATTATAAACCAGAAATAGTCTATATTGCACTGTTGATATCGTATAAACAACGGATCTTTTTTTTTTCATTCTGGCTCCGTCATTTTTATATACGTTTTTTGTCAGTAAGAAGAAACAAAAAATGTAACGTAGCTTCAGAAAATAAGTAGCTGGAATGTAGGTCATCACGTGTGTATAGTCTTTACTTCCACACATTTTAAATTTATTCATTTTTTTTTAACTTGGTAGCGTAAAACAAAAACAGCTGAAAAAAGCGCAACGATGTAAGTTTTTTTTGTTTTGTTGTAATTTAAAGAAGCGTAAATAGACTCCAGCAAAAAGTACAGTATACTGTGCAAAAACCACACTCTTTCTCTCTAGAGATAACCAAGTGAAATTATGATAAAAATAAAAGAAAATTTGAGATATGAACATGTATATATATCTTCATATATATGTTTATACAGATAATTGAAAGCGGAAGAGTGTACGAAGCGCACCGATAACGATTTATTACCCAAACTTTCATATTACCGCAAATAAAGCGCAACTATCTTACAGAATCTTGACTATAAACTTATACTTCGCAACCGACACATATACCCCGTAGGTATGATAATTTTAATAAATTCCGCAGCCTGCTTACATTAACAACTCCTCATCCTTGACTCTATATATATATATATGCTAAACCGCGTTCTCTCTTCACGTCGAGCGCATCTCTCGACGTAATACATCCTGCTTCGGAATTCCATCGTCGACACGCGAAATCACGTCGGTGCATCATCATCCTCATCAACTTCTCATATCTCTCATATTCTTTCGTTCCTAACACTCCTCCAGAATTGCAACTTGCGAGCTTATAAGCTAAAATACCTCTGCGCCTCAGTGGTGGCAGGAACTCAAATTGCTCTTAATAAACTACGAAGTGTCAAGTAGCAGCTCATATATGTAAGATACTCAACGAGCGTATATCAATAATTACGCTTGATCGTGAAACTATAGCGACATGAGCGTATGGCACGTGGATAAACTTTTTCACGATGCGATATTGCGCTGTGTAATTGCGATGTCGTGTCGCAAGTATTCCTCTTACTTGCGCGCTGATGATCGACGTTAAGGGAATTTCTGAGATGTAGAGAATGCATTGTGATGAGGAGGAAGAGAACGAGAGAGAAGCTACGATGAAACTGTAAATGAAGAGAGACGCCAAGTTTGAGAGAGTAAGTATATGACTTGCAAAGTAGAGATGGTGTTTTTCCGGGCCAGCGGATGAAGATGCATAATGGGACGAGGGAAGTTGATGTGTGCTGCGTGATAATTAATGGTGGGAAAATTGATGTACCGAGTTTATTGTTCGGTTTTCGCGGTAAAATATTTATCTGTATTAATTAGCGATCGCTGCCCTTGTTGAGTATAGAGAAAATGATGATAATACCTGGATGTGTGCGTTTATTGTATAATATTAAATAAGTTTTCATATATAGGTTCGTCAAATGTGACGAGAAATGTTATACTATAACATATTTGTAGAATTACGCAATATCTATGACATGTATAGTAAAATATCAATGAGATTTAAACGAAAATGGGAAAACAGAAATGCGTATACGCTGCATATTACGTTTTACCCACACAATGAAAAAAATTCGTTACATGCAGTAACTTGTTGTAAAATAGCATGACAAATATGATTCTTCGCAAGATCTTATATACCACTCACCTCTGACTTCTGTGCTTGAACTCTCTTTCTCTCTCTCTCTCTCTCTCTCTCTCTCTTTCTCTCTTTCCCCTCGCACGTTTAATCTTAAATCATACAACTATTTATTACAGGAGCTTGCATAAACCAGCCTCGCCTTATCTCCACGTGCACGTATTTAATCCAACAATACCCAAAATCCTTGCCGAACCTCACCGACCCACACATATATAGAACTCGTGTATATATACATCAAAAGTGGAATATATTAGAACGCAAATATAAAGGAACGTACAAAAGGCTCTTCCCTCGCATATGGATGGTATACACGAGGAATAACGATTTCTTGACAAATGCTCGGAATTATTATTTTGACGTGCCGCTTGGCTCTCCCTCTCGCTTTTATATTAATCATGTCTTGCGAAATAACGTATAGGACACAAGAAAAATTACTCACCGTCTCTTCACGTGCGCATATAGTATAAAGAAGCCCTAGCTCTCATTGTTTTTATACTACACCCCTTTCAATTACATGACTGAGATTCAAATTCAATTGAAGGGGAAAGAAAAATATAAGCGTTGCGTTGTGTGAGCCCTTTGTACCACGTATACGTATAGTACTCTACTGTTTATTAACGCGTGTTATAGAGCACACACATAGGGATTTGGGTATATATACGAATGCATGCGTGCACTTAATTAGAGGGTTCACGAAAACCTGGGGATGGGGATGAAAATTCCGGACGCATAATTGGTGGAAAATGAGCCGCTAGCGAGAGACTTAATTTATTTCCGCGATAAATTCGACGTATATATATATACGTGAATACTCGCTATACTGCCTGTGCGTAATCGAAGTCGCAGCTAATTGCACGCTAGTATATGTATGTATACGTGTCGGGGACAATATGCGCTGCAGGTTCCATGCAATAATTTTGAGCGGCTCTCTCGATTATTGTTTCTTCGTTACGATCGCTGGACAATCTGGCCGTGAAATTGCTATCGCTCGATATATTAAGGGCTGCATGATTATTGTCAATTCGAATATGAACGATAGAGATGTGGAAAAAATGAGCAAAAATTGTAACCGAGGAAAAAACAGTACTGAAGTTTGGTAATGATGAATATTTACTAGATATACGTTGAATGTTTTGCAACTGCGATGTTGTCAGTTTACAGATGACTTTTTGCATTTTTCCCCGTATCATGCAAATAACTAAATGTTTCGGATGTTGTACATGAGGAGAGATAGATAAAAAGCATAATGAATAGATCAATAAACCGATATATTCCTGTTCTTGTGGGGGTAAGAGAAAGAGAGAAAAGGTTTGAGTCACGTCCCCGTGACCTTGACCTCCTAGGAGGATACACGCGAGTCTGGTGTTATCTTCTTTGTCGAGAGGCGACACGTCCACTCGTGAGCATATACACTCGACATTGTTAAATTAAAAGCGAGAAAGCGACGTGAGTCGCGTGCTTGGATATTAAAAAAACACAGGCACCGTGCGACCTCCAAAATTCGTGTACCACGCAACGATGTATATATATAACATATAAATATACATTTGTCATTCGGACTTTCTTTCGAAGCGAATGTTTTGTGAAATAATACAAGGAAATTGCGAACGATAATAATGTTTTGATTTTCAATTTGGTATTAATGAAGTGTTCGCGTAAATTAATGGGTTAATAGATTGTCTTTATCTAAAGGGAACGTATTTTTCTATTTTTACGTTTGCTTTGTTAACAATATTTATGGGAATTTAAGGTTTGCGACTGATTTTGAAACATTATCTCTGTTTATTATAAGAAACTCCTATGTTCTTCTGGGTGGTTGCTTAATGGTAGATAGTGTCTGACCAGTTTCGGAATGTATCTACTTACGAAGTAGTTTCACTCGATATTTACAGTTTTTTTCAGTGATATGTGTATTTATAGTTCTTCACGAATTATTATTATTATATAAATTGATATTCAGGAGTTATGCATCTGAAAAATTTTCATTACATTTGAATGAGATTTTATATTAACTTTATATTGACGAAGAAGTGAAAATCGTTGCGATAGCATCATTATATGATTATAAACGTTTGGTTTGATAAACTGTAATGTTTACGTCGTTAAAATTGTATACTTTGATGATTAAAACAATCGTTTTAATGACGTGCATGTTCCTTTTTCAATTTCAAGCTATTATTACCTGTTTACCAATAAAAATTAATGACAAAATATTACTTTTCAATACCTATATTATGCACAACGGCAAAAAAAACAAATCCTTATTTATTCAACAAAATACACATGCCAACTAGCAATATCCCTCACACTCCCATATAATACCATCGACAATTACATATACTAATCCATTGCCTTGCGGCTTTATATGACTTCAGGTTGCTAACGTTCTGTTATCTTGCGGCGTTGAACTGTTGGCTGGTGCTGTGTCCGGCGACGTTGTCACATGACTGGCAGATGGGTTCGGTACCGCTGGTCGCTTCACTCGCCGATAGCCGCAACCTGGCGACGTGCCTTTTCTTCGGCGGCTGCCTCGTACTCACATACCGGGCCTTCACGGATTTCGAGGTAAGGAATGTTGCTGTTTGCATGCGTGTCTATCTGCAATGAAACGTGAAAATGAGGGAGAGCAAATGGGTTTACGTCTGCTATGGTTCTTTTATCATTGTATAACTAAAATGAGTGGTTGTGATATGTCGGTTTAGATTCTTTTTTTCGAACATAAGGTGTGTATATATATATATATATATATATATATATATATATATATATGCTATTGTATTAATTTCTCTTAAACCTAAAAGCAAGCAATTTTACCTGCGCATATTGT
>JAYJLV010000001.1:5550559-5572087 GCA_036873485.1 Torymus texanus | reverse complement strand
TGTCTGTATAGAAGACTTTATTTTAGTTATTATTTATCCATAATATATCTATTTATAATATTTTTATTGCCGATATTTATATTGCCCGCGCGTAGCGCGCTTGAGTAAATCTAGTTAATACAAAAAATATGTCTTTTAATTAGTGTTAGCAGCTGCATGGGTTGGATATTTCTTCAAAATTAATTTTGTTCTAAGCTTGAAAATAGTTTTCTTTAAATTTTTGTTTGCTCTAAAATTTTTTTATTTTGTAATGAATTCGGCTCAATATAGAATTGTGACTTATAAGTAGACGAGTAATCCGTCAAAGTTTCGCTGAGATTATCCAAGAATTTGATTACATACTTTCGTAGAGACATATTACACACATCTCGAAAAACGATTTTAAAATGAATTAATTTTGAGTGGTAAACAATTTTTATTTAATAAATTATTAGTATTTGAGGTGTAACAATCTTCGTTCTAAAAATATATAAGGTTGTCCCGAGTAGCGGTCGTGTCTAAAAAGTATCAAAACAATCGGTTATCTCATTTAAACTACCATCCACTCTCTTTCAAAAGTTTATTGATATTTTTATTATATTAATAGCCAAGTAAACTTATTGTATTATGTGTCTAAAATAAGGTTTATAATGACACGTACAATAATTATAAATAAATATACATAAAAATAAATAAGTTATTTTATAATTATTTTATAGATAATTGTAAAATGAATAATATTAGATGATACCTTTACTCCCGCTTTTCATTACGCAAAACGCGAGAACCGTATAATGTATGTGTTATGAAAAAGCGTATTATCTTTTGAAATTAAAATTACCAAAAAAAAGCGCCAAAAAAGTTTCTTGTTCAAATCCCACAATTATTTACTCTAGAAACGTTTCAGGCAAAGAATAGCAACTTCTAACAGTTAGAAGTTGACGAACACAGAAAAGTCATAAAAATACATAAAATATCGTTAATCGAACTAAAAACTGCTGTTCCGTCTGATGGTAACAGAACTTTTATAACAGCGCCTCGTGAAGGCACACTACATCACGACGCGGTGGTTTGTATCCGAACGAGGGCAACGTTTATTGGGTATAGTCTCAGTATACTTACTATATAAGTATACCTACTATATACCTACAGTGCTGAAAACTGTGCTGCGCAGGTTGCGCCTCTAGAGGCGCTAACTGATACGCGACGGTGTCTGCGCATCGAATGATATTCTTCTGCTGCCAAATAGTCTCTCTCGCTCCTAAACAATACAACGACTGATTATATTCCTTGTGTTTTTTTTATGAGTTCTAATAGACATAAAGTAAGCCACACTATTCGTATAATTTTCACCATATCAGAGCATATATAAACCAAGTTGCCTGTCTCCGTAAGCTCCAAAACGCCGGTTGGAGTTAGCAAATCTTACGATATATATAGTAAGTATATACGTGCACCTGCATACAAGAGAACCGAGGTGTCGCGACGTACGCTAGCAGAAGACATACTCGCGCGTGCTTTTCTGTCTCACTCTCGTTCCCGCCATGCTCGCCCGCGTTCGCGAGCCCTCATCATCATCATCATTGCTATCGTTGTCTTCTTCTCTTCTTCCCGAACCGCATCATCATCATCGTTGTCGTCGTCGTCGTGCAATACCACTGTAATAAACCATTGAGCAAGAGATAGAAAACATCACATCGCATACTTTAGTATTTACACAGCCATCGTTATAGTTCGCGCATATATAGCTACTCACAATTATACCTATACCTATACTTTATCTTCTCTCTCTCGGGTAATATAGCGTGCGTGTGTGCGCGCAGATTTTCATCGATCACACGACGCAAGAGCGCGTCGCCGGATCACGAATGTGTAGTAGTGTCTGTGTTGTATATCTCTGAAGTGTATGGAGGCATAACTGGAGGTTCGCAGCAGCAGCAGCAGCAGCAGCAGTAGCAGCAGCAGCTAGTATATAGCGCGCGCGTATAGCATAGGTGTGTATACCTGCTATCCTCGTCCTGCGTGCGCGCGTACCCGCGCCGACCCAGTTTGCGCGCGAGCGTGTAAAGGATAATTTACGAGAAGTATTCAGCACGCACGTGAGAAAGAGAAGAGAAGGGGGACAGAGGATATACGAAGTGAGGTTAGAGAAGAGAAAGAAAGAGAGAGAGAAAGAATTAGAGAGTATAGCTTCAGTGGTGCGCGAAGGAGAGCAAGAGCCCCGCCTTGATTCTCGTCTTCCTGGATAGCGTGGAGTGAAGATTAATCGGAGCTGGGTGAGAAAGCGAGTTGAAATGCTCGCAGTTGATAAAGAGCGCTGACGCTCGACTCCTTGGTAGTTTTGTGGGTGAGGGAAAAAGTTGGTGTGATGGTGATGGGTACAGCGTGATACTGGTTTTGGAGCCCCTAGTGTTGTGCACTTCAAAAAGGGACAGGATGAACGAAAACGATTACTGCTCGCCTAGCAATATGTACGCACTGCAGATGCAGTCAGCCTGCCAGGGTGAGGGGGATGGCGAACCTCAGCCTGATCCGTGCATGCAGAATCCAGAGCCAGCGCATCCGGTGACCCAGGATTGTAGCAATTTTGATATAGTCAGAGCTACACAAGTGAGTCGTATTGCTTTTGTATAAATGTATTATATAGGTAGTTTGGGTAGGATAAATAATTATGTTTTTTTTTTGTTGTAGTATGGAGCATTGGAAAGGGTCACAGAGCTGGTGGATGCAGGAGCAGATGTTAATCAGCCTGATGCAGAGACGGTCACTCTTCTACATTGGGCTGCTATAAACAATAGGAAGGAAATCGTGAAATACTTAATAGCTAAGGGAGCTACTGTAGATGCCATTGGTGGAGAGCTGCAGTCTACTCCACTCCACTGGGCCACAAGGTCAGTTTTATTGTAGTTTGTTTGTATATGAAAAATATTATAATTCATATTGATAATTTTATAAATGATTATAGGCAAGGTCATTTGGCAACTGTAGTGCTTTTGATGAGAGCTGGAGCTGATCCTACATTGAGAGACTGCGAAGGCTCATCATGTATTCATTTGGCAGCTCAGTTTGGACACACAGCTATTGTTGCCTATCTAGTCGCAAAGGGAGTCAATCCAAACATGCCTGATAGAAGTGCCATGACACCACTAATGTGGAGTGCTTACAAGATTAATAGGTAAATTCTAAGATATTTTACAAATCTCATTCATTTACGTGAAACAGATTTTTTAATCTTTTGTTGTTTTGCAAGTAAGTCAATGAAAAGTTTGAGTTTTTTCAATCATGCTTGTTTAATTTTTACAAAAGCTGATTCATCGTCTTTCCGAGTCATCAACCAAAAGATTAAAGACTGAATTTTAAAATTAAGGGTAATAATTTTTTCTTCAAGCTTCGCATATTTTCACAGTCTAGATCCGACTCGATTACTTCTGACATTGGGAGCCTCACACAGCCTGACGGATAACCTGCATGGGAATACAGCATTACATTGGGCAATTATAGCTAAAAATAATACAGCCATTAGGACATTAGTTCATTATGGAGCTTCCTTGGATATTCCAAACTTCAAAAATGAAACACCTATGATGTTACTAGGACCTCATATTGGAGCTGCTTGGTTAGGTCATAAATTTAGTCAAGAATTGAGGCAGAAGCAAGGACGTACAAGAGTTTGGTGTCGTGATAAGGTAAAAGATAAATGCGACGTCTATAAATATTTATTAGCTATATTTAAAAAAAAATTATTCCAAGATATGCAAATGAACATTGGTTGGCTTTTTCCAGAGAATACGATGGTATTGCATGATAAGCACTCCTTTTATACTATTTTATGCAATTGGAATGGTCTTTCAAAGCGGCCTAGATTACTTGATAAAATTGGTCGCTTTTGTTGCTCTCTATATTGCAATCCATACTGCAAGTAATTATATTTATGATGAGAGACTTTATTACGTTTTGCCAATGTCGATTTACATAGCAACTAAGGTATGTAATAAATTTGCACAATCAATGACAAATAACATTTGTTTTATCACATAATCTTCTTATCAACTGTTTGATAAGAAAGATAACATACAACATGTTCGTTACTTTCTTGTCATACAATGCTACTATCAATATCGTCAAATATATACAAACATACAAAACTAACATTTACTTTTTTAAATCTCAAAAATTTTAAAACGATTTTATTTATCTATTAGGTGTGGATATACATAACGTGGGTCTTTTGGCTCGGAATACATGCAGCATGGTATCTATGGCTTTTACTAGTCGGCGGTTCTGTTCCTCTTTGGATCTGCTTTTTACAATCTTGGCGTGGGGATCCAGGTGTAATTAAAGCCTCTCATGAGGATAAACTCAATGTAAGCTTTATAAATTACTCTTTTTCTTATTTAACAACTATGTCAATATGCTAATCGCGTTAATTCTTATGACTTTCAGTGTATAGTAGAATTAGCCGAAAATGGTGGCTTTGAGCCCCAATTGTTTTGTCACACATGTTTGGTTCGTAAACCTATTCGATCAAAGCACTGTTCAGTATGCGATGTGTGTGTTGCAAGGTATGATCATCATTGTCCTTGGGTGAACAACTGTATTGGTGAGAACTTACTCTTTGTATTATCGTAATTTTTATTTATAAACTCTATTTTACGCGTTACTTAACATATTTATTTTTACAGGTGCTAAAAACCATAAATACTTTCTTGGATTCTTATCGTCTCTTCTTGGTCAATGTATTGTAATTTTAACTGCTAGTATCCAATACTGGCAATTTGAATGCTGGACAAATCTTACAGATGGTCATACTGCTGATAATTATTTAGTTGCTGCTGCAACATGTGATCCATGGGTTATGTGGGTAACAACTAACACAGCTCTTCACTCGTTTTGGGTTGGTACACTTCTCGCCTGTCAATGCTACCAGGTCAGTTTTTTAATTTAAAATATTGAAATTTCCCGTTACCCGTTTAAATAATTATACTAAACTAATGAAAAATTATTTCAGATAATGATATTGGGTATGACAACTAATGAACGTATAAACGCTGGCCGTTATAAGCATTTTAGCAAAGGAAATCCATTCCACAGAGGCGCCTTACAAAATGCAGCTGATTTTTGTGACTGTAGTTTTTGCGGTTTGAAAGCGAAGCCCAGCACTGACTGGTTACATAGTTATGATTTGAAGCAAAGTGTTGAGAAATTGCCTTTACTTTCACAGAAAGACAATTATCAGTATGTCTAAATTTTTGATTCTATATAGCGCCAAAGTTGCGATTCTAGTGATTAATTTTGCCGACGTGAAACAAGAAAAGCTTGAAACCAAAACGTTAATGAATAAGTGTACCTTGGACAACGAGAAACGAGATTCAACAGTCTCACTAATCTAGTCATCATTCATACTGACATGCGAATGAAATAATAGATGCAGAAAACAAAATTATCATATCACGCGAATGAGAACGTGAATGCGTTGACATGTTGTGCCATCACAGAATTTTGCAACACAATGTAATATGCTTTAAAAGGTTTTTGTAACACCTTATTGATATTGTATATAAGCTCTAACCCTTTTAAGCAAGTATTCATCATGTAAATTTAAACTTTACATGTTGGACATTTAAACTACAAACCTATACTTTGTTGAATTTGAATTAATTCAAATTTGACAGACACTGAATCTATACAAATTAGATCAAGATGAGAAATAATTTTGTTAAATTATAATTCTAATTCTCATAATCTATATGTGGAAAATATGATAATGCTTCAAAAGTTTAATCATTACTAGTTTTATAGGGTAGATGAGTGATAAATAACTCAAATAACAAGAACACCAGTAAATGATTGTTTAGGATACTCTATGAAAATTCTCAAATGTATATTTTATTACGACCTGAAAATAATAAGCATATTCTTGATAAGATTTGTTTATTCATTCTTTGCGTTACAATAAACCTTATAAGCTATTAATCATTTACTGGTGATTTTTCGTTGTTAAATATTTACTTGTAAGTAAATAAAAGTATAAAAGACATCTACCCTATATACGTAATTTATATAGGAATCGTCTATTAATTTTGAAACTAAAACCTTTTCGAACTTCAAAGGTTTGTGTTAAAATTAGATGTAAATCCAATTGAAGTTAGGTAATGAAAAATATGTAAGCGTTCTATTGCGATTTTAATAACTCATCGTTTTTATAGAAATTTTTTTATGCGTTAAGTTGCTTTTGATCTTTAAAAATAACATCATTGTAATTATAAAGAAAACATTTTTTTACAAAAATTAATTCTTGTGTAAGATATTAATGAAACGTTTGTACAAAGACAAAAAAGTACATATTTAGTTTATTTATTTTTCTGAATAGACACAAGAAGCTGACAAAAACAATAAAAGATTTTTCCAGTTGAGACTTACGATAAAATTAACACGTTTTGTCGTACGACTTGGAAGGAATAATCGGAAAACATTGTAGGAGGCTTGAGAAACTAAACATTCCAAAACTATGATCAAGTATCCTACATAATTTTAGCAATAATAAATCTCTCCATTCATATACTATTAAGTCTTAATTCTACTTTTTACGTGTTTTAAACGTATGTGAAACTTAAATTTAGAGTTTTTTAACACTTCTTTGTCAATGTCTACTTTATGTCGTAATTTTTACGACTAAGTAAAGAAACATTACTTATATTATAAAAATAAGTAAATTTCATTTTTCAACTGATATAAAAGCTTAAGTGTTATACCTATCAGATGATTATATTCGTGTTAGAACAGATTTTTAAATGATACTAGGATAATGTTAAGTATACTGCATTACCTACCTTCGGAAACCTTTTTTTTTTAACGGAAAAGAATTATACCAAATAGAATGATCAAGTTTTGGTGTTAAACTGTGATTCTTCGAAACTTAAATAATTAACAAAGCTTGCTCGACTGGTTGCACAAAAAATATTGATTTCGAATTAAGTATTGTATCAAAACTCAGTATAGAACTAGTGAGAGAAATTTTTAAGTAAAGAAGATGTTGCAGTTGACTGGAGTTGATATATCTACAGAACTGTATGTATATTAATCTACTTGCTTTTGTATAATTATTAAGTGTATTTTTATTTTGTGGATCGTGCGGATCATGTAAATTTTGCAGATACCTGCGGATTAGAAGAAGAAAAAATAAAGACTGTTTAACGTACTGGACAGTCGCTAAAATACTTATTGTAAGCCACTGCAATGAGAACAAAGACCAATAAAATGGCTTCTTTGTTATCCATATCAGTTTTTCATTGTTTATCTTGATGAAAAATTACTCCACTGTTATCTAAATCTCTTGTTCTAAATAATCGTATCAAATCAAAGTAACTGCATATTGTTTTATACATAGAGGAATAAAAAATTATAAGAAAACTAATTCGTTAATTGATTCTATTCTCTTGACATGTATCATTTGTTATTTTTATATTTGCTTGGTCAATTCTTTTATTACGGAATAACCTATTTCCGGATGCTCAGTATGCATCGCAAGTATTAATTCATTTTCATATTTTTTTTTGCTTTTCTATGACTTTTTTACTTTGCGCTTATAATGACTACCGAGAAAGACGTTTCTTCATCCGATACATTGGAAAGGTCGAATTTATCTTCATTGCAGTCCGACAATACTTCGACGAAAAAAACTACAGAATTAAATATCAGCAAAATTCAAAGTATATTAAAATTATATATATGTGTGTGTATTATTTAGCACAAGTTTATTTGTTCGTCTCATTTCTCTTCAAGACTGCTTGTGTCAGCAACAATCACTGGCCAACATAAAATTATTTCCTTGCCCCGTGTTAAGTTCTAATTTCGATCAAAATCAGTACTCTCAACAGTGTCTTTGTCAGCGATTTAAACTGTAAGTTTCTCCAATCAATAGTACTATATTACCTATATATAATTGAATTTTGACCCGTGATGTAATCGATGTACTGTTTCATTGAGTTAGAACCGGTGGTGATCTTCAAAAACCATATGATGGTAAAAATATTTACGAATATACATGTATATAAATTAATAGTAACCATCAAATACACGGTAACTATATATTGTTTTAGATATCAAAAAAGAATGGGAACGTTACAATTACAAGTGGCCACGTCAAAGTTATTCACAAAAGAAAGAAAAATCATACGAAATGAAACCCAAATGTAAGAGATATTACGAATCCGAAAAGGTTAAAAACATTGACATTGCAAATACCGACCACTACAGCGTTCAATCCCACACAATCAATAATAATTAATCATTACGAAACGTTAGCCTATTGCATGCTGTCAGGTATTAGAAGGTATACCGCGAAAGAAGAGCACGGCAGGTAGACACGTCATAGAGAATCCCTTGAAGCGCGACTGGGATGCCAAAGACGACAATGAGATCGCGGAGAAGATCGAGATCTACTATTTCGATCATGGCAACTCGGCGTAGGAAATCAATACATTTCTTCTTTTTTCTCTTCCTTTATTTTGTTTATTCTTTTCTTTGTACCTACTACTACGCTATACGTACTATATTTACGGCTTCGCTCACAGATATTACCACACAACGGATCTACCACCAATCGTGGCTACGGATCGTTACGCGGAGAAGTCGAGCTCAGCAGTAACGCGATTCTGGGCTGAGATATTTGGCCTGGGTCACATAGCAGCGAACTTCCTCACCGACTTTCTTTTGCAATTTTTGCGTTTCCTGCTGCATAGCTTTGTCAGACCTTTGACCGTTGGCATCGTGCAATTGCTGGCCGATTACTTTTTCAAACCTCTGCTGTCGATCACCTTCAACGGGATCATACAACCAGTGCTGATTCTGCTTTACAATATAGCAACGTCGCTAAGAGACTGCTGCGAGCCCCTGGCTACGACATTTGGGTTTTATCTGAAGGAGGTAGCCGTGGTCCTGAGGTCCTGTAGACTAGTCGAGATAAATCATAATCATAGAAGTACGAATAATAATAATACCTAAGGAATGGGCGAACTACAAAGGGGACGAAGAGAAATATACAAGAGAAGATAATTTAACACCAGGTATATATTTATTTTTCATTATAACTTTACAATATTATCATCGTTTCGCGCGATTTTTTTCTTTTATACAGAACAAATCATTTTTTTTTCTCATTTTATTTTATATTCATTTCATTTGTATTTCTCACTCACAAGTTTCTTGCTCTCACCGCTCAAATAGGGACTAACTTATAATTCGTCAATAACTCTCTCGTTTTGTTTTAACTCTCTTTTCGCTCTCATCATCATCATCATCATTATCATCATATCATGATCATCATAATCATTATCATCAGCAGCATTATCAATCGCTTTCTCGCGCAATAAATTATGTACAATCTCACAAACAGCAAACGAAGGAACCTAATTACATCGTACGGTTGCTTTCTTTCTTTCAATAAATTTGCTATTTACAGGTACTACTTTGTGTGTCTCATAGTGTCCTTCCGTTCTCTATCTCTCTCTCTTTCTCTATTTCTCTTCCTCGCTCACTCTCGCAGACCGTTTTCAACATTTCTCTCTTTCTCTCTCTCTCTCTCTCTCTCTCTCTCGTTCTCGCTCTCTTTTCTTTCTCTCTGTACTCGCATACAAGAAGGACGTTTTTCCTCGCTCCTTTGTGTGTATGTATATATATATATATATTTCTCAACGACACATCGTGCGTCACGCAGCGCGCACAGCAAGTAGCCTCGACGAAGCAGTTTCTTTTAACTTTTATCTGTTTAGCCATTTTTCACGTTGTCTCAGCAGCGAGAAATCGCGTCGACTGGACACAGGCAAACGAAGAGAAACGTACAGGAGGCGAAGGCATTATATATATATTTCTCTTTCTTTCTTTCTCTCTCTTTCTCTCTCTCTTTCACACTCGCTCTCGCGCCTCCTTTCTTTTATTCTCGTTATCTAAAAATCTTGCTCATCTCTGAAGGAACTGCAGCCTCTGGCCTCTCCCTCGGCACGCTGGGTACGATCCTAGGTGCCGGACGTCGTCGTCGGGGCCTCTGAGCCGCTGGGCCCCGCCGTCACCGACGTAGACGCCGACGACGACGTCTGCGAGGTTCCGGATGCCGTTGAGTCACCTACGCACACAACACAAAAAAAAAATCAACGTCACACGCGTCGTCGTACACATACTAATACACTTCTTTTTCTTTATCTCCCACTCTCTCTTTTTTTTTTGTTCTCTACGTTGTTTCAGATTACAAGGAAGTCAATATATGGTATATGTGTATACGTTACCTAAAAGTGCAGCCTCTAAGTCGCCAAGGATTTCGGTCTCCTTGGGATCAATAAGATTAAAGCGCTGATTAAGAAGCGTCATGTGGGCGAAGACACAGTTGAGGTGCACGTGAAGCCCCAAGAGTGCCACCTCCCGGAAGTGGCAGTGGTAAATGTGTGCCACGACGTGGTAAAGTAGCCGCAGGATTTTACGCACTATCGACTCAAACGAACTTGGGAATTCGTTTGCTATGTTACAGCCGAAATAGAACAACAAGAACAACAACAGACAAGAGGATGTAGATTAGAACATTTATATTGGATTACATGTGTGTGATAATGGTGATTAACGACTTTCTCTACTTAGTGTAGACAAGGAAAAGCAAAGAGGATTTTGTATAATGTCTTTAGATTTATAACTTTAGAATAAACTATGTACGCAATATTTATATACTTTTTACAAGTGTACACGGAGAGAAATTCTCTAGTAAATTTTACAAGATACTATTGTAATTCTTTCACAGACTGCTCATCTGACAAATTTTACTATGTACTATTGTAATTTTTTGCAGGGAACCTACAAATTTTTCTAAGAAACCTATGAATTTTTCTAAGAAACATATGATTTTTTTTAAGGAACCTACGAATTTTTCTAAAAAATTTTTGTAAAAATGCCAATATGGACAGTCTGTGAGAGAATTACAATAGTATCTTGTAAAATTTACTAGAGAATTTCTCTCCGTGTATATATTATACTTATTATTAACCAAACATAATGTTATCGACCTTTTGTTGCACGTTTTAACGCTACGATATAAGTGCACTGATTCGCTTTTATACAAAAATAATGATACCTGTTCGCGATAAGATATACCTATCCTGTGTCTTGTCACATCGGCCACCGTTACTCAAGATAAAAACAAATGGCAAGCGCGTATAAACATCAGTATGTCTGTATATATGACAGAAATAATTTTTCATCGACTATATACCGTGATGTATTGTGCTACGAGAGGAGATTGAATTTAAATTTTAAGGACGGAAATCGATCCGACCGAGATAACGATAGTAGAGGGGTAGAGGCGTAGGAGGTTGGTTGGAAAATCTCGAGAAAAGCTTTACGTCAGGATCTAAGCCCGTGAGCGAGATTTCGAAGAGTCGCTAATGAAAAATTAAAACTGGATTCGTCGTCGTGGAGCATTATATACGCGTTGTTTGCTGGATAATTCAGATTTTCATTACTCCAGTGGAAGAAGGTCGTTGAAAGGGCTAATACTGGTTGATGAGTGGTAGACGCACGAGTTTGGATTGTGCAGAGAAAGACGATTATATAGTTTTTTAATAATTTCGAGCTACAATTAATTAATATGTTTAAGAAAGTTTCAATCGCGGTGTAATAATATATGATGATATATATGAATTACTAGAGCTGGATTTTATTGTTTCTTGATCTACATATAGATTATCGATTTAATAAAAATGAGAAAATGCGCGTGTCGATTTGTTAAGTAATGGTAGAAAAATTAGATAGAAGGCTCGTGGGAGTAATATTATTTCTATAGGAATATCGCGAAGGGCTAGAACTACATGAGCCACTTTTCCATTTTTATTTTTAGAACGTATACTACCTATTTAATGAATAGTAAGCCATTAGTATTTCGACCTTCAGAATAAAAAAAGCACTTATCACCATATGATTAATAACTACGTATGAATGTGTACTTGAGATTCGGACGATATTAAAAAAAAAAGTTATACGAATTCTTTCGGGCATATAAACGAATTTTTACCATCAGATATCAGCAATTTTTCAATAACAATGATAACGTTTTCTTTAACGAACTTGCTTTAATTCTCATATATCTCTCGTGATTTTCTGAGCAATCTATTTTTGAAACCATATAATTTTTAGATTTTAAAGGATAAACGATTTTTTTCCTTGTGTTTACATTAATAATAAACAATCGAGTTACCTCTTTGCTTTTCCAATGATCAAATCGAAAATCAATGGAATAATAAAACATGTGATTGTAATATCTCACTAAAATGTTGAGATGAAAAATTTCGAACAGAATATTTACCGTATTTTGTAGGAAATATAGTCTCATCACTGACGGTGCGTTGTGTAAAGGTCATCACATAATCTATATACTGCGGTGCTGCCACCCTAGTCTTCTTTCCCTTTTCGTCAAACCATAGATACGTTCTGAAATTAAATGCGTATAAATGTCATTTATTGTATCACACGAGAAATTCAACTTATATAAAGTTTCACTGTTTTAAAAATTTCGAACAGAATTTATTGCTAAAATTTGATCCGTAAACTTTTGATATATCATTCAAAAATTAATCTACTTATTTATCAATTATAAAAATAGCCTTTGTAAAAAAAATAACAGTTCATTGTATTTTATATATACAATGAGTGGAACCAACTGTTTCATAAAAAATATTGCAATTTACTGTAAAAACTATAAAATAATAGCAATATATACTACGAATTGTAGTAATTTTCATGAAAATATGAGTCTACTTCCTGGTTATTATAGAAAATAAATTTTTACTACAAAATGTTTCTTCGTGTACATACAAAATTATGTTTTTTTCATTTAATCCATTAAGCTTTAAATAAATATAATCTGATTAGAAGCGTAACACTGTCTTTTTTAACTTGACATAGTTATTTTTTAATCCAATAAAAGGTCAACATTACTTTTTATCAACAATTATATATATGTAAAGGTACATAAGGATTTCAGTTAGAAATTATCATTTCTGTATAAAAATTGGAGGTGTCAACTAGCCAACATTATTCACGATCAAAGAATAACTTATTTTCAGGACGCGAAGAAGTAATTTTTCACTTTTCCCCCGACTTGGAGAATATTGATTCGCCTGGCAGCGAAGAATTATGAGAGCGATGTAGATAGGCAAAGATAGGGGCTCGAATTTAGACGATTCACTGTGCAATTATAGAGGTCACGAAGGTCTGGTATTTCCAAAATCGTCACTCGTGAAGCTTGAAATAGCGATAATTATTCAAACAATACTACGCCTATCGCTATTTTTACTGAAGTATCTTTTAACGTTCGATAAAATGCTATCGACTTATTCATATATTGTTTAAAATCCGAGGAATGTAAACTCGCTTTAAGTTTAAATATACTACGATAGAGTACTATGAAATAACGTTAAATTGTAGCTAAACTAATGGAAACAAAAATAAAATTATCTAGTTGCGAACTAGAAGACCAGAAACTCAAAAGCCTAACGCAAAAAATGTGATACTAAAAATTGTTATAATATCTACTAAGGCTGGGACAAACTTGTATTCTGAGGTTATTTAAAATACTGTTAGCAATGGCTGATAAAAATCTATTAATAATTAAAATAAACAACTTTAAATTGATACATTATCACTACATTTTTTAGTAAACAATATAGCAAAATTTTTTATTTGCAGAACTGTCCATACAATTAATTTTCAATAGATATTTTACGAATTTTTATTAGAAAACATCTCAAATTTTAGTATACAAAACACTAATTTTTTTGGCAGGCTAAGATTTGATATAAGATATAGAACTTTTTGGTGTCCAGTTTATTAAAAATTACGAGAACGTCAGTTGCTTCAACAATCGGTAACTCACGTTCTAAAAACTAACCTCATAAAAAATATTCTATTCTTTGAATTACACTATTAAACTTATTGTTATATATAAAAGTTCTTATGTTAGCACAAACGTTTTATAGTATAGCCCCTCATATGTTAGATAATCCAACAAACAAATGATCATTTCTTAATTATTTCAAGCATGAAAATCCCTTCGTTAAAAGTGTGACCTGACGTTCGATTCTCAGTGTCTTAATTTTTTTAAACTATCTATGTAAAGTGAATAAGAATATAAATATGCCGGTAATGTAGGTTGCGATAATAAAACTTATCGTAAATTTTCACTTTGCTATCCAGTACAGTCACATTTGGTAGAATGAATACTAGTATTTCGTATACTACGAAATTTTCCGATGATTAATAGTATTTTTTAAGTATAACAAATTAATTATTAATGGGATTATTTTTTTCGTGTAAGTGTTCAACTTAATGGAAAATTTTGCCAGAGTTTCTAGTTGTTTGTTACCGCAGAATTTATGGAACTAATTTATCAATTTCTACGAAACGTTGAACTCTCCGAGAAATTTTTAACTTTATTTCACATAATGATTATACAAAGTATATAATACGTGTTTATTAATTTTTATTTTTTCAACACAAATCTCTATATAAAGCCAGTATCTAAAATAGCAAGATTAATATACCTCACATACATAAAATCTGTGAACAACTTATATATACTCCAGAACTTCCGAGTCCACAAATTTTCAGCTATTCAAAGTTGTGCGAAATATAATGCAGTCACGAATAGTAGTATGAATATTTCGGTGTATTCCGCAATGTTTGAAAAAGATACAGTCTTATTATAATTTTAGGCTTTCTATTTTTAATCATCGCACACATACACAGCCTGTTTCCTCAACAAGACACGCGCTTAATACACCGCAACATTAATTTGATTTTTCTCGTTAAAAACATTTGCAAGGTAAACCTTTTATAACAAGTATCGATCATTCTACCATCTACCTATAATGACAATTTTAAACACTTTTTCTTTTCAAATTAACTCTATAAATTCATCAACCATCCCTTCTAATCTCGCGTTACATTCTATGAAATATCATATAAGCAGCATAGTTATATATATATATATATATATATATTTACCTCAGACCAGGGCCGGTCATATCCGGGCATCCGGTGGGCGTACAGAACTCGGATACAGTTCCGTATATGAGGTTTATGTGATCGAAGAGTGCGAGAGTATGGGAGGCCAGCCACTCGTTGTAATCAAGGCCAGGCGGCAAGTCGACAAGCACCTTAAGGTCGACATCGGGTAGCTGACGTTCAAGCACCGCCTCCTCCAGGTATAGCTTTGGATCTTCCGTTGTTCCCGCATCTTTCTCCTTTCGTCGGGCTTTTCTGTAACCCGAAACAAAACAAACCACGGTCTTTATCACTTATCACTTTTTTACAATTATCTCTCTATATCTATATCTATATATGTATACACAACACAATCATTATAAATATTATAACAAAAAAATAAAAGCGTAAACCGAGGAAGATATTAAAAACAAAAAAAAAAAAAAAAAGAAAACGCGCGCGCGCACACTAGTTATACTTTTTTCTGCCGAAGGAGAAGTAATTGAGGAAGGGTCGCCTCGACTGCTGTTGCTGCGGCTGCTGCATCCGACGAGGAAAAGACGCGACTCGCGTATAGTAGTACATTTACGCGCGTGCGAGCGCTACCACGTAGATACATGTGTATATGTGTGTGTGTGTGTGTGTGTTTCTGTCTCTCTCTCGCGACGACGACGACGACGATGGCCGAGAGTAATTTCATTAGCGGGACACAGTCAAGGTTCGCTCTGCCCTCACCTTACTTTGCGCTTATACTTACTTCCCCCTTCCCTTTCCTCCTCTCTCTTCTACAATCGCGAGCGCAAGCGCCTGTGTGTGCGTAATATATGTCGTTGTGTGTATATGTATATATATGTACGCGCTAATTCGTTTATTTATTGATATATATGTATACGAGCGCGAGAACGAGTATGTTGTGGAAGAACGAGAAAAGATAGCTCGCAGTGTGTCGTGAGATTTCAGCGTGTGAATGAGCGATGGGTATACTACTGTGAAGATTTTTTGGTGAAGTGGTTGGGAATGAATATTAACGTGTCACAATTCGATAGAAATTATATTACAATTCTTATTGACGTATATTTTTTTTATTGCGCTAAGTTGACCAAAGTGTCGCGACAATATTTATATATTAACAAAAGAAATGCCTTTTTGGTTAAAGATAAAAAAGTGGTTGCTGATTAGTATGGGAGGTTTTGTATTAGGTCGATATCTGGGTACTTTCGTGAGTCAGTGTACGAAATTTGTTATATTGCGCATAATAACGGATTATTAGTGAAACCTAAATTTATTCGTATACGAGGTCAGCCTTTTAGTTTCTTAGCTTCTTATCGGCTGAAAATGAATAGTTTACGTGGTTTACTTATTGAAAAATAAGTTGTTTTTCCCTTTTTTTTGTTGTTTATCACATTCATTTAGTTATGTAAAAGTTTGCAATTATAACATATTTGTTCTATACAATGAAAATTTAACTACCCGCTGTCGTCAATTCGACGATATACTACGCGCAAAACTTGTACATCGATTCTCTCACTCTCTCTCTCTCAACAACGCGCATAGAATGGCATTAAACGCGTTCTTTTTCATCGACGGAAATAGCCTTGTTTTATCGTATCGAAGCCGGCATGAGAGAGAGAGAGAAGAACATAGCGATATATATTTGTGTATATCTACGCGAGAGATTTCGAAAACGAAAGCAAAAGAAAATTGCTGAATTCTCGAGCACGTGTGTGTATATATATATACATATTCTGGGCTATGCGTGCCGAAAATAAACACTCGCATCGCTTAGCCACAAACAATCGCTACTATAAGAGAAAAGAGAGACAGAGAAAACGAGGGCGCAATCCAAAACGAAACGCTAAAAGCCTAAGACTTGTAACCAAGAAATAAAAAAGACATGAGAGAAACAAGCCGATCATTTTCTGCAAATCAAGCATATCAGTATATAAGCGAAAAAGCCAAACCACTACAACAATAAACAACAACAATGCCAAGAAATCGAGAAACAGCAGAAACACACATACACACACACATATAGGCAGGCAGATAAAAAGAAAGAAGATATATCGAGAAATATCGGCAAAGACAAAGAGAGAGAGAGAGAGAGAGAGAAACTCACGCGACAAGTTCACTGAAGAATCGTATTTTCCGATGGCACGTGTCGAGTAAGGAGAGTCGCGAATGAACAGCCGCGGCGGCATTGCTGTTGCCGGCTGCGGCGCTGTTAGCAGGCGACGACGACGAGGAAGTAGCCGACGAACCACCACCACCACCACCACCACCACCGCCACGATTAGCGGCATGGTGTACCGGTGTGGCTGGCGCTGACGACGATCCCAATATGGCAAGGGCACCGCGAGCCGGCGACCTAAGCATTCCGAGTCTCGACGTCGACGTCGTTGTTGTCGTCGTCGTCGTCGTCGTCGTCGTCGTCGTTTCCACGTTCGTCGTAGACACTCCGCCAGCAGCAGCAGCGGCAGCCGCGGCTCGCTTCCGTTGTGATACGTTTCGCCGTATGGTTGGGCTCAATACGATCTTTATCCTTTTTTATTGCTCAGGATTGTACACCCACACCCACACACACACAGAGAGAAGCGCGTACAAATGATAGGGAAGTTGAGATAAAAATTTGTGCGTGTGTGGAGGGAAGAGAATGAGAGATTCGGCTAGACGAGCTCAGGATCTATGGATAGATATATAAGAGATACATATTGGTAAGATAGTGAGAGAGGTTGAGAGAGAGAAAGAGACAGAGAGAGAGAGAGACAGAGAGAGAGAGAAAGACAGATTTGGCTATACAACGACGAATGATTATATATGTGGGTTGTCGAAGGAATCGGCTGAGAATCGGTTGTGTGTCAACAGTGACAGTTTTTTTTCCCCGGTAGGTTATTGTACGACCCTTGATTAGAAATGGATAATTGATATAATATTTCTTATTGTTGCACACAGTAGCAGCATTAGGTTACTCTGTGATGTCGTTACAATTTGTCTTAAAATAACGGCGATCTCATGTGTGTATGTTTAACACGAATGTCACAGCTATTTCGATCGAGTGATGATGCTCTCAACGCGTATTTAGGTTCTAGAAAAATTAGTATGTGAGTATGTGTGTGTCTGTGTGTGTCAGCGATACTACAGTTTCATTTTCACGATGAACCGATACGCGAATTCATAAAAATAAAGAGGGAAATAAAACAAAGTCTCTGACGACAATGCAGCACTACACACGAGGCGTAAGTAGTTACGGCCGACTATAGTAAGACACACATACGCCACTGCTTTGGTCTCTCTCTCTCTCTTTCTCTCTTTCTCTCCTTCTGTGTTGGGTATTTAATTTTTTTAGGTTAAGTGGCTCGGGAGCTCAACACACACACACGACGACGACGACGACGACGACGAAGGAGGAGCTAACCTCGCTGTACACTTTCCGCACCCCTAAGTTTATATATAATATCACTGATTTTTTGCACAAACCCTATATATACATATATATACGCACACAAAACGTAACCACACGATCAATTATTCGTTGCCGCGAGAGCTCACGAAAATCCGAAAACGAGAGAGAGACAGAGTAGTGGAGCAGACGACCTTCCCGTCATGCAGACGACGCTTAATACACGCATACACACATATGCACGCGCGCGCGCGAACATACACATATATACACACGTGATGCGTGTGGTGTGTTTACGTATTATCGATTGGCAATCACCGATGTTGCTGCTGCTGCTACTACTGCTGGTTCTGCTGTTCTAACTGCAACTACTACTACTACTGCTGCTACACAAAATCGATTAGGTCGTATGCAAAAACGACTGTTCAAAGTTGTAAATGCGTGTGTGTGTGTGTGTGTGTGTGTATATACATATATATGTACGGAAAAAACAGAAGAGACAGACAGACAGACAGACAGATAGACACCACACCGTCGAAAATTTTCTTGCGCGCCGTTACGTAACTCGCGGCGCTGCGAACCACCGACTCTATATATGTGCCTCTCTCTCTCTCCCTTCCTCCTACGCGTGCCACTACCCCTTCAGCCCATCTATTTCTCTCTCTCTTTCTCTCTTTCTCTCTGACACGTACCACCTATAAAATACAATCAGCTGCTACTACTGCTGCTTGCTATACATACGTATATATATGTATAAGAAAAAAAAAAACAAAATAAAGGAAGAAAAAAGGTAAACCGCACTGCGCGACGATGGCCGGCGCCGCAACGGCAGGAGTTGGATAAGGTGGAAGAGGGGGATCAAAAAGTCCTTCTAGCCCATAATATCTATATGTATATATATATATCGGGCGCGCGAACGCGTCTCCGTTATAGCGCGCAACCGTCCGCGGCCTGCGCCGAAACGCGACTGTCCCGCCGCCCGTCGTTCCTGTTCACTCCGCACACGCGCGCAACTCGCGAGTAAACGCAAAAGCTTCTTCTTCCCCTCCACTTTTGTGTATATGTGTATACTATATATACATATATACGTAGAGTATGGGATTGACCGTTTTTCCGTGATCGCGCTGAGGTTTAGCGTGAGATTGCCGGAGCTTTTTGCGTGCTTTTGTCGGATAACTCTCTGTGTGTCCCCGGAAGATTGCTGCTGTCATATTGTGGAAGGGGATTTTGTTTATCAAATATTGTGCGGCTTGTTTCTTTGTGTAATTAGAACAATTTTTGTGATGGTTTTTATTATGTAAGTGGTTGTGCGTATAATAATAATATAGCTTATAAGTATGTTATACATATATAGGCATAATACACGTGATTTAGGAAGATTTTGGTATTTCAAAAGAATGGGAAAATTTATGGGAATTTTAATATGAGCGAGTGTACAACGATAGTATTGTGAAATTCCAGCATAACAAAGAACATGACCTTTTTCCTATAAACTGTATATACACATTCGAAGCATGTGTATACACACACATACACATACATGCGCGTAAAATATTTCAGAAATGAGTTAGAAATTGTGCCACTAAAGTAGGTGCAATTTTTTTCGGAGAAAAGAGAAATGCGTTTTGGTTTACTATATATGTAAGAAGTTCCAATAATATTTTACGAAAAGTTTCGCATAACGTCACAGCATACTCTACTCAGAAGACCATAAGAAAAAGTTCGAACGGTCTGACGCGATTCTCGTGCTTCGTATACCTACACGCATACACATACATTCCTACATATCCGAAGGATTTCAGTTATGAGAAAAATTCCGGTAAAATATTTCTCTGTTCCTGTTTCTCGCTCTCGTTCTACTCCTGAAGACAATAAATATTATTTTTCTTTTCGCCTCTATACCTACCAATCTCACCGTCGCTGTTAAATCGCACGCGAAATTCATCGTTATAATTGACTATTTTCGTCGCGATATATACCTGTATATACGTATATGTGTATATGTGTGTATGTGCGTATGTACAGTGTAAAACGGCGAAATGTTTCGGTTTATTTTTACGAACGGTTACTGCTAGATTTTATGGGAAGGTTTCGCGTTTACGTGCGATTCTGAATACGAGAAACAGTTAAAGTGGTCTATACATATATACGAGTACGCGTGTAGAACGAGAGAACGAGAAAAAGAGCGTTTCGTCAAGGAAAAATCTGAGAATAACATTTTTCTATATAGCATTTGCTTTTGGTACATACCTACGCACCTGATAAACCAATCACTCTTTTATCGAAAATGTTTGTGTCAATTAAAAAGTTTCAATGTGTATCATTGTTTGTCAGAAACCATTCAAAACACCAGAGCTTATATCAATTATCACACATACTATGTATATACTATATATAACACATACTCGAACCTAATACTCTTTCTCTCATGTCACCCGAGATCACCCTAAACATTTCGACGAACTATATTTATTTTACCAACTGTAAATAACCTCTCGAAACTCTTACAAACTCTCTCGCGTACACTCTAAACGTAAAATATTTGTCATATTCTTCACACATGAATGTATATATATGTATATCAACGTGGACGAACAACTCAATGGGATTTGTGTTCTCCTCTTCTCGGCTCTTGACGTAAATATTAAGGCGCGCGCGTGCGAGTGGAGGGAGAGGTTATTGAGCTTCGAGTTTAAAAACAAGATTGACTTTCGATTTGAAATAACACTATATGTATATACGGGCGTGAGATGTTTACCATCATCTGAGCTCATAGCCGTCGATTCACGCACGTATAGGGATATACAAAAAAGAAATTCAAATGGTAAAGGACCGAGGGATTACGTCATGTATCGTTTCATATTGTATATAATCTTATTTCTATTTACAAAGGATATTAGATGTACATATATATAGCATTGCTGCTTCTGTATTTATTCGAATTCCTCTAGTATATTCACGCGTGTTCTGCGAATATAGCAATGAATTGATTTCCATTTAAATTGATCGCGCGTGGAAGTGTGTGTGTGTGTGTGTGTGTGTGTGTGTATATATATATATATATATATATATATATATATATATAATTACGGGATATGAATAAAACTCCTTTTCACTTCCGAACGTATATATGA
>JAYJLV010000001.1:5536457-5550459 GCA_036873485.1 Torymus texanus | reverse complement strand
GGGTGTGCGCGCGCGCGACGAAAGAGCGCCTGCGAAGGCGCATGCTCGCCCAAAATACACGTCGACCAGACACAGCGGCGCACGCACGTGAGGTTTTACCCCACCCCCGCGCTCGCGCACTCACACGACTACTACTAACATACAGTATACGATACACGTAGCAGTAGTAGCAAGTGCGAAAACCCGCGCGTTTGCTCCTCCTCTATTACGCGCACTCACTCTTTCACGCAGTCGAGCCGCGACGGTGTTACTGTGTACGCGAAACCTGTGTATATATATGTGTGTGGGTGGGTGTCGTTTATTGGTGTGTGGTAGTGCACAAGTTACGGGTTAAAGGTTATATAGATGAGGAAGATATGAATTGTGAGTGGTGAGGATAGAAGAGAGGATAGATAAAAGTGCAGGTGTGAGTGTGTGGTAATTGGTGGCGAGGTGAGATAAGAGGAGATTCATGTTGCCGGAAAGCCAGTTTCCCGTTACAGGTAATTTCATATGGTTATTGCTTGGGGGTTGAAACAATCGGATCCTGAGGTTATCGATGATGATCGGATATTATTAGTGCCTTTTTAGGATTTTTATAATAATCAACGCTTTTCAAAAGAAACACTACTGCTCAATATTTCTATGTAATTTCAAAAAATTTTAAGTTTCTCCGATAATCGGATGAAACTACGTGTAAACTTTAACAGATTCCGAGAAAACGTACAATAATGACAATTGAACATTCCATAAATTATAAAAAATAAACCATTGAAGCTGTATTTTCAGCTAAATTTACCCTATAGTATATACATCGTGTGAAACCCAAGTGACCACGAGTCACTATATACTTGAGAATAAACGGGAACACAGTAGGTCTCGTTTAATTGGCACCGAGCAAGCCGTTAATTCGCACAGTGCGCACATCTCATGCTTCTCACTCCTCCGCCTTGACAGCTCAATTACATCCGACAATTTCTTCGATTTATCGCCTCGCACGGTTACAACTGTCGGCTCATCCCTCGCTGCTGCATGTGCGTGGGCTATTGTTTACGTTTGGGTAACGGCAGCCAGTTAAAACGAAAATTTGGAACGAATTTTAGAGGGTAGCAGAGAAGCAATGACGAATTGTCGGGAGAAATATGATACGCATCGGTGCTTGGTTGGTTGCGGGTAATGCATATATATATATATATATATATATATCGTTTCGTTGAATAGTCGGTGGTACTTCGAATGTTTTGTGTTTTATTACGTATATGAGTGTGTAGGTGTTATATCGTGGATGTAGTTTAATAGTTGACAAACATTGCTTAAACGAGACAATTGTGCATGTTTAAAAAAAAGAAAAAGAAGAAGAAGTTCCTAATAAGGAACTAATTAATACAACTTCATATTGCCATTTCAAAACGCTCGTCTCTTAATACATTATTTATCCCACTTTAAAAGACCAGAGCCGTCCTTTGCAGCCGCCTCACATCTCTTTAAGACTCATTTGAAAAGGGAAATGACTCTAATGGAAATTAAAGAGCATGTCGAAATTCCCTTCATTGTGGTGTGGGCTGCAGACACGCGTGTGCGCACACATACACACACATACATTCCTCTGTCGTGTTATTTCTGAAATCACGTAGAGAGATGGAAAGAGAGAGAGTGAGAGTGAGCGCGCGCATTCGGCGCGGCAATTCGCCGGGTGGCGTAATCCCAAATACGGAGTGAGAAATTTGAGAGAGAACCGAAAATAGTGGCGCCACGCCAACTCCACGTACTAAAAATAGCCAAAAAATAAATTGTAGTTACGCTCTCTCTCTCTCTTTCTCTCTCGTACCCGCGCACGTTCCTTACTGCATCAATCTACCGGCGGACATCACCACCCGCACTCGCGACGAAAATCGTTATACATTATAGCCTTTTCCGGCCTAATTTATATAGGTACCAAATTGAATTGCGGACACCGATTGATGACGATTGTGCAGCCAGTTGAGATTATTTGTGGTGGGTAATTAGAGTGGCGGAGAGTTTTGATGGATGCTTTTTCGGGATGATGTGCGGAGGTGGCACGCGAGGTTTCTTGGAAATGTCCCGGCTTTCGAAATTGCGTAAAATGATCTTAAGGCGCAGTGGCGAGCGAGAGAAGCAAGCAAAAGAGAGATAGAAAGAGAGGAGAGAGAGATCTATTATTAACTTATTGTCCATCGCGAAAGATATTGTGATTTCGAGAGTTTCGAAAAAACAGTCGCCGTTGGAGCGAATGACTTTTGTCACGTTCGAATTCTTATACTGCCTTTTTTTAGTGTAAATCGTGAAAAAGAAATGATGTCATTTGATTTTTTATCTATTTTTATTTTTGTAAGTTAAATTTTTCAATAATATACAAAATTCAATAGGTAAAAGTATATATGGTGGTTTAAATATCCATGTTAATGCTAAATAAATACTAAATTTGATTAATTGATGTAGAAAAAATACAGTTTACTTGATTTGTTGATTGTCGTAGACATTTACTTCAGTGGCGGAAGATAAATTTTGGAAATAGAAATGTAATATTTTTATTTATTAAGATAACTCAAATTGATTGTAGTTTATACGATTGTCAAGGTTTAACAATATTGTATAAATTACATTACAATATATTGATACCACCTTGAGATAATATTCCATACTTTTAATTTTTTGTTTTTTTTCTGTTTCAACTGTATATAATATTGTGAACGTATTTTAATACCATTTAAAAATTCTTCTGATACAGTTCCAATATTGATAGAATGAATTTTCAGTAAATTTCTTAGAACATAAAGTTATACACTTGAATAAACCAAACTACAACTAACGAATCGTTCAATTTTTCTGCTTCCAGGGGGCATTATGCAAACAGAGGAAGTTGTGCCCCGCGCACAGTCAACGGGGCTAGTCGATGGTTCCGCGCCGGATCCCGCCACGCCGTCCCTGCAGCACCAGCACTCGCCACAACCGACCCAATCGCCACAACCCCAGCTCTCGCCCGCGCTAGGAGGAGTCCGATTTGCTCCTCTACACACGCCCCAGTATCCCAGCTTCGTAGGTATGGCCGTGAAGCAGGAACCTCAGGAGGAGGACGAGAGGCCTGGACGACAGCCCAGCGCCCTTAGGTGAATAGAGCTATAGAATGCATGAAGCTGCTTTCTTTTCGTTCAATGATGGTTGAAGAAACGAAAGCGATAATAGTTGGTAGAGATATGGTAATGTTGAGTAATACGGTACTAAGAGTTGAGTTGCTTCCATTAATAGTCCGCAAACGGAGATCGAGGACGCCCAGGTTGCACCAGAGGGCCACAAAGAGCAGTCCAGCCCCGAGTTTGAGAGTCCGATTGTGCAGGCGCCCCAGCAGAATGGTTGCAAGAAGCCGGCTAGGTAAGCTAAAAAAACATTTTCGGATACATGTTTTTGTACAGTGTGTTTCAGTTGATAGATTTCAATAGTTTCTGCTAAAAGTATTTGGTTAACAGGAGAATATATTAACAAAAAATATCTATCGTTTTAAAGTAGAAAATACTGAAATCGTTATGAACAAACTTATGAGATTTGTTTCTCATTAATTATAGTGTAGAAACGTACTTGATAAATACCAATTGTATTTATCTTCTCGTTACAGCCGGGGTCGCAGAAAGTCACGTTGGAAGCTTAAGTTCCATCACCAAGCCCTGCCCCCAGAATACCTGGACCACTACGAAGCAGCGCTAGCTCAGGAAGCCGCTCTTCAATCCACTACCACAACAGCACCACCAATCGACCCGCACATCTCAAGTCCGGCATCTACTCCCGTGTACACACCAACACCAAACCCACTTACCGACGTCCAGGGTTGGTTGCAGCGACTGGCTGCCATGCAGAACGAGATCTACGCAAACCCGCTGCAGGCAGCGAACCTCTGTCCGACGACGACAACAGCGGCATCAAGGAGGTCTGTCATTACGTCGACGACTCAGTCTGTGCAGTCTCCGCAGATGGCGTTCAATCTTCGGCAGTCTCAACCTCCACAACAACAGCAAATCCACGCGAACCAAAATTCTCATAGGAATAATAATGCCCAAAGTCAGCAGAGTCCGAGACCTCCGATGAAGTACTCGGACCTTCCGTATATGGGCGAGATCACGTTAGATAACAGTAAACCTCGCAGAGGACGTAAACCCAAGAAGGCTGATATTTGTCACCTGATTTATAAGAATTATGGTACGATTCTTCCCGGTACGCCTGGTCTCACTGATGACAAATCCAAGTCACCTCCGGTAAATATGAAAGACGCCCAATTGCCTATACCCTTCCAGCGAACTGACATCCAGAACAGGATCAGCAGTCTGCTGGAGAAGCGATTAACTCAGGAACGACGTGCCTTAGAAATCTCAGTGGACGAGACCAAGGAGCAAGAAGAACCGTTGAATCTCTGTATTCGTGATTTAAATCTTTTAAAAATAAGACTCAACGAGAAACACAATAGTGCCTTTGGATCCTGTCATTCGAGGAGTGAGGGTTCGAGTGATGCGGAAGATATTGAGTATTTAGGTCCGTCCTGTCAGAATCTCATTGAATCGGAACACCAGACTGAATCTAATAATGAGATCAACAGTATTAATTGCAAGCCCATAGATGCGGAAAATCGGATATTTATGAATAGTAACGGTAATCAAATGCACGGCTGTAATAGCGAACTCGGCGAGACTAATGGAACCACCAATGACTTAATAAACAACAATGGCGATGCAGCTGGAAAACAGAATTCCGGACTCTTGTACTGGCCTAACGCGGGAGTTTTTATTCATCCAGCAGCTTTGCAGTCACAACTTCTGTATTATCAAAAACTAGCTCAGGATAAAGGTTTAGCGGTTCCGGAACAGCCCGGAATAAAGGAGCAACGCATCGTACCGAAATCCATTTACTCCATGTTAGACAATACGAAAGTGCCAATCACAGTTCCTGCAATTGGTCCACCTACAACGAATCAATTGTCCGAACCATCCTCACCTATGGAAACACCAACGGTATCGACACCATCTCCAAGGCCGAAAAGGAATTCCACCAGTCAGAGCCAGTCTTCGGCAAACCAGCCCATGAAGCGTAAACGCTCTGCCATCTTCATCCCGCCCATGCCCACGGAAAATAACAACAATCCTGCCACCGAAGTCAGTATATGCAAATTCAAGTTCACCGGAGGTGCAAAACCGACTCTCCAAGAGAAGAAGAGCCTGTCGGTTGATTCCGGTGGCAACTTCCGCTACTACAGTGGCACTGGTGACAAGAGCATGCGTGGCTATGAGTTCTTTCCCAGAGAATCCTTGCAACAACCCGCCAATCAACCGGGAGGCTCTAACGCCGGAGCTTTCCTGAGCGCAACCTCCGAGAGAGTGCCGCAACCAGTCCCAGCCAGTCCACGGCCTTGCAGTACTACACCAGACGACAACCGCCGCAAACGCAAGACGCGCAAGAGCATTCAACGCGAGAAGCTCGAGCAGACGTTCAAGGAAAAGGGATTCCTCATCCAGACGCAACAGCTGCAGTCTGCAGAGGGCGCCACCTACTGCAAGTTCCGGCAGCTGCGTAAATTCACCAGGTACCTGTTCCGCAGCTGGAAGGATTACCTACCAGGCAATGTACGTGAACTTACGGATGCATCTGGTGGCGAGCAATGCCCTGCTAGTCTCAAAGAGGTTACCGAACAGGATGGTGAGGTTTTACCGCCACCTCCGATGTCACCTGGACTAACGCCCCCTAGCGTTGAACTCCAACCGAGCCTCATCGAGAACTCGCCGCCGAGTCTGCCGATCAACTGATACATATAATAGACTTTACAGTGATCAATGAGACTGTGTTGTACTTTAGTTTCGTGATGTGATGATAATGTGTGCGAACGCGAGTGCTTTCGTTGTTTTGTCGTGCACGCGGAATGACGAGCTGCAGCTTATAACTTTTCGATGAAAGGAATTTATATCGCATTTATATATCGTGTCCGTCTGGGTTGTGATTATATTGGTTTTTTTTTTCTCTTTTTTGTACTTACATGCTCAGATTTTTTTTTGCTTTATTGACGAGTTTACGTCCTATCTATTTGCGTACTTAATCTCTTGCCAAAGCTAAGTATCCAGCGGAGCTTTAAGTGTGATTGTTATCCGTTGTATAATTGAACGGTGAATATATAATTAAACGAAAATGGAATACGTATATATCTGCTGGATGATTAGCGAGCTTTCCAACTTGCCGTATTTATGAAAGATAACAAATAAATCTGTAAGCTGCATAAAAAAAAGTGCGAGAATGTTGATAATATGCAAAACTGTATAAAGAAATAATATAGTCAGATAATAGCGCGCCGCATTTGTAAATACGTGCAGAAATGTAAATTATCTATTGGAATGGTTGCATACACGCCGATATAGGTGACAGCGTTACAGCGTTATAGTGAGCGAGAGAGAAAGAGAGGGAGAGAGAGAGAACACAACGACTACAAGTGCATTTCACGAGAATAGACTTGCGGCAAGAATGAGAGAGGAGAGAATGCCGAATGTGTGTGTATGTTAGCGCGTATACACGCTATTACATAATGTACCTATTTAACGTTTTTATATATATATATATAGCTTTGTGCCAAAGACGAGAGACTGTAATGTATAGATTAATTAAGACTCGACTCGCATAGTCGAGTATATTATATACACAAGCTTGCAAAAAAAAGAGAGTATATCTATATATCGTATGTGTTCACCAAAGAGCGCGACGTTCGCGACTTTTTCTGTACATAACGCATTAATGTATATATACGCGTACAATGTGTACATATAAATATATATATACAGTGTGATTCGGCGATCTTCTTGTCTTCCTTTCTTTTTTTTTTGTTTTTCTTCTTTTTTGTATAATTTTTAATGCTCTTGGTATGTGTATAACTGACGCTCGCGCGTATCGAAGGATGCATTTGGGGGGGATGTTATAGTGTGAGAGTCAGGCAGTGATACGCGTATAAGACATCGTCCTAGCACCTAAGGGACGGGTATATATATTATATTGTATTGTTATAACGGCTAATTTTAATGCGTCTAACGAAATCTAGTCTTTATTTGTACTTTGTTAATCGCTCGATATGGAATCCCTCATACGGTGCTTGATGGTTTAAGCGTCGATCGCAACCGTTGCTTTTTACTTTTTTTTTTCTTTCAAAACCAACATCATTTACATATAAAAATATAAATATCTACATATATGTACATCCATACAGAGCGCCACATGTGTTATGTACACATTTCGGCGATACAATACCTATACAACTCAAGCAACAGAGCAGCAACTATCGCTGCAGCTAGAAGGAAAAAAAATATATGATTAACAGTGATTTGCAATAAACTTTAACGTTACTAATATAACATAAAACGGCCTTATTTCTTTCTACTCCCCCTTAATTTCCCCTCTTTCCATCCTCTTACGTACTGTATCATTAGCAAAAACAATGTGCCATTATCAATGATCGTTCGTTAAACGCATATATATATATATATATATATATACACACACACACACACACACGCGAACTTAATAAAACGAAGCGTATCATTACACGTATTATACGTTCACTTTCGCGCGCTCACTCGCTTGCTTCTCCCCTCTGCACGTGCGCGCACGGACCCCCATTCATACGCGACGCCCATTCAACGCGCCCGGCTCACCTTGAATGCCTTTTTATCGGCGCGAGGGAGGGAGAGAGAGAAAGAGAGAAAGATAGCCATCTACAGTGCGTGCACACGAAGAGAGGAGAGGAGAGGCTCCGTTCATATATTTCGCGAACAACGACGAGTGAACGTGCGAAGGGACGAGGATACGTCGAATAATGATTTTGAAGGGTATACTGAAGAAGTTGAGATTTAATGATGAATCGAAAGCTTATTTTACCAGTTTTGGAGAAAAAATGAATAACTATTATGCATTTTAGAGTTTACGGGGAGGGAAATTTGGGGTATCGAAAACATTACGCGCGCGTGTAACTGCGACCAAGGATTGTATACATTGACGGTATAATGGAATTAAGTGTATGAACGTATCCTGTACGGTACGCGAAAAGGCATAAATACATTCCGCGCGAAATCCATTGAGATACCATAAACCCGGACTTACCGATTTTATAATGAATTTCATTTTTATATATACAAACGTTGATTTATATTTTTACCAAACGTATTATAACTTTGTACATATACAAAGTAAATTTTGCATACAAATTAAATGTCCTTGATAGGCGCGTACACACGAGTATATCTGGAATTCCGGTTATTACACGTCCGATCCAAGAACTTCTCATATAAAAGATATTGAAGACGAAAATATCAAAAACACCAGTATGTTTACCATGTACGAGAAGGCCGCACAGCTAAATACGGAATTTAAAATAACATTATTTCGAACAGCCCGTACACATGCGTATATATTACTTTATTCATAAAAAAGGAGTTAAATAACGGCGACATTAACAACGTGAAACTACCTCGACGTCGCTATTAATACGCGATTTTTCAATCAACTCTCCCATGACTTTATTCGGTCTATACCACGGTAATCTTACCGATCAGTCATTAACACACGCACGCACCCACACACATGTATACCCAGCGCTTTATCGAAAAAAATGTCTATTTTTTGCCATCAACTCACGTTTATATATACACACCTCACCATACCGATCGTATACCGATACGCGCGAGGCACAGGCGCGCATTATCGTTAATAATATTACACTCCCTCTCTCTCTCTCTCTCGGTTGCTCGTTTATGTATGTATGTACTCGTCGTTCTCTCTCTCTCTCTCTCTCTCTCTCTCTCTCGACTCGGTCTCGACTCTCGCCCCTCTCGTACAATGACTGCAGGTTTCCTAATACGGATGGACGGACTCTCCTCTCTCTCTCGCGTGTGTGCGAGTGCCAAAAACAAAAGAGTTTCGGCGCGACGACCGAGAGTCGAGAGAGAGAGAGAGAGAGAGGAAGAAGGGAAAAGGAATATATATATAAGAGGTGAACGCGTGCGCGAGTTGGGATCGTTAGCGCGGCAGCACCTTTTTTTACTTCATTAAAATACAGTTATAACACTATTCCGCAGTCGCGGACGAGAGTTCTGCTCACTCTCTCTCTCTCTCTCTCTCCTGTGTACGATTCTTCTTTTTTGATCGATGCGATTTTTCGAAGAGGGATTGGCAGGAACAGTCGTGTGGGTTGTAGAAAATGTTTGTTTTGAGATTATAACGTTGCAAAAAGCGAATTATTATACTGGAATCGAAAGGCTCGATGACATTTTCAGAAAGTCATATGAAAAATCGCTCGACATTAATTGCAATTATACCCTTGAACAAACATCGCATTAATATATATAAAAAATTCTCGTTAACAGCAATTTGTAATGCCAATGTAAAAAAAAAAAGAAAAACTTCTGTCACACGTCAAATTATTTAATAAGTTAATTTTTTCCAAGCATACCGTTTTCAGTACCGCAATTATAATTTTACCGTGTATTTTTTTTTAATAACCGTTGGTTTATCAATTTTAATAAGGAGCTTATTACGCATTTTGATATGCCGAAATTAAATATTAACTCGCCTATACTTGGACTCATGTTGTAAAACGCGTAATTTGATACTCGGCTTAATTGAAATCTTCTTAAGAAACTCCAGCCTGCCAAGGCGGCTTTTTCAACTTGCGCAATCGCGCCGGAACAAAAACTGACTGTTTCCTGTACATTTATACGAAGTACATCGCTGCTTCTGTACCGATATACGATTGACCCGATCATTTCAGAGTATAGTTCCTTATCATATGTATAAACATTTAGATACTTATAAGCATAAGTGTTGACATTGTATTTTTTTAATGTATAATATTCATAACAACCCTCCTGGAAATCATCCATTTTTCGCCCATTTGTGAAACGATTTTTGGAACTAATCGGTCAATTTTCCATAAAATGGCTAGAAAATACTTAAAAATTCGTTTCACAAATGGGAGAAAAATTGACGATTTCCAGCAGGAAAACGGTATATTTATACTTTTCACAAATAATAAATCTATAATATTTACCGATTTCCGTACCTGTTCAACACTCATGTATAAAATCGCTCGAATTTTAGCTTTATATTACACATCAACAAAGACGATTTCCTCTCTTACAACTCATTCCTTCTCGTTCAAAAAGCTCACAGTAAAATCGATCATCCCGAACGAATTCGTCTCGGCACACACATACACACACATACACATACACCGTCAACCAAGGCCAGTATATATACACACTCTTGCATACCAGTCTCTCTCTCTCTCTCTCTCTCTCTCTCTCTCTCTCTCTCTCTCTCTCTTTCTCTCTCGGATGCAGATCTCGACGAGCGATACAGACTCTCGCGTATATAGCGCCCGAGACAAATTGAACTTTTTCACCAACGAACCTGTCCCTCGTCTCTCTCCCTCCCTTCCTCTTACTACTACTCTACCTGCAACAGGCGTGCGCGCTTCTTTATGCGAGCTAGAGAGTTCGCTCAACTTGGCCGAGTGTAGTACTTACAGCTCACTCGACGATAGCTTGCTAAGGTATATACGTATATATTATGTATATATATTTATATTTTCGGTCCGATGAAATTGTGGAACGTTGGTGGTATGTTGGAAGGTTTTACCTTTTTTTGTTTTGCGTTTTGTAATAATTTGCCAAGAGACCGGAAATCTAAATATAGAAAGAAGATTCTATCGGTACGATTAAACATGTATATTTTACAGAATATCTCGGTATAATACTAGAAGACCCGATAAAAACTGCATATATATATATATATATATGAATTACACTCTAATCGACACTTTGGACAGCCAACGTTAGCACGAGAACTTCGAATTGCCGGCATTGTTATCTAATCGACACGTCAATGAAAATTGAGACATCAACCAATAGCGCAAATAACAAATCACTTGCTCTATAACTAGACGATGAATATATACTTATATATTCTTTCTCAATACCAATCTATCATTCTACATTCAATCATTTTTACGTCGCTGAAAACTATTCCCATGACAAATCAAATCCCTCTCCACACCACCGTACACTTATTTAATACCCGCGGAAACGTCAATAACTTCAGTGCAACCAATATAAGAGAGAAGCTATCATTTCGTACATCTTCGATCATGCACGCTTATTATACGCTGGTCTCATACTCAGAGCCACGATTTCCTTATACGGTTTGATTATCTAAATTTAGCTCTTGCGCTCGTGGCCAGATCAAGCACAGCAGGCCGCTCCTCCGTCGAGTTTCTCGCTTGGTCTCTTGCTTTATAAAAGAGGAAGTACTTACATATACGATCCTCGATTGGTATACAAATAAAATCAAAGCCTCGTGTCTCGACTTCGTCGTCGTCTACTTTTGTTACTTCTTCTTTTATTTTACCTCGCACGATTTATGCATGTAGATCGGTTGCTATCTCTGGATTTTTAATGTAAGGAGGGACTACGTTTTCCATGGCTGTATTTCTGGATTGGACGCAGTGTGTAATACGCGTTTGGTTGCAACTGTCGCTCGTAAAGTAAAGATCGATGGTGGGTCTATAGATTATTAAACTGAACACCGTCTATTTATCTTTCGGTATAATATGTGAATTTTTGTCAAGTACACTTCTTAAATAACATTTGGTTTGAATATAACTCTGTGGCTTCCCGGAATAACTATATAAGTGACAAATGTTTGTAAATCGATTTTATGCCATTTTTTGTTCTTTCAAATAATCCTCTATCATGTAATCAGAACAGAAATTGATTAGGTGCACTCCTTTTCTCAAATGAGCACAAGGAAAAACATTATAACTCTATTTTCTCCAAAATTTTCCCGGAATAACCATATATCCTCCATCTATTCAAAATAATTCCCGGAAAACACTATAACTGCACCTCTTTTAAGAATAATTCCCGAAAAAATCATATCACTCTAACTACTATTTTAAATAAACGAATTATTTATCAATTATCTAATTATTTTATCTAATCATCTTTTTATCTTAACTTTTTACATTTTTAAGACATTTTTTACCTTTTCCCTTATTTTTTTCATCCTTATAAATTAATGGAAAAACAATATAAGGGCTATTGAGACTGGAAAAACCATATAACTCCACTAAAATTTGTTCTCATTCCCGGAATAACCATATAAGTGACAGACGCTTTTTGAAACAGAATCACTAATTGGTTCAGTAACTATGGCAAAAAATATGTCATTTAGATATGAAATCATATATGCAGTGCTGCATTTAATATTATTCGTCTTGATTTTACACATCAATGCGAAACCAAAGACTCGATTTTCTCGAAATCATGAAAAGTGCATAGATATATGGTTATTCCAAGAAGTCAAAGAACTATATGTACAACTTCATGAAATACCCGTTATATGTATATACTTGCACTTTTATACCCTACATCATCAAACTAGCAAAATTAGTACAACAATAATCGCTCCTCTATACATAATATACCAACCTTTCAACGCAAAATTGTTCCACCACCAATACCAACTCAAACCAAAACCACTTTTATTTTTTTTCTTCTCTCCCTCCTACCAATAATTTTGCAAAATATTAATTACATTTCACATAGCTCGTAGCCCACGCATACACATACTCACGCGCGCAGCCACAAGAAACATCAGACGCCACCGGAAATCATAATTCCAGGCGCACTCGCGCGCTTTTTTTTCGCGCGTTCGTTAAGCTGGAAAACCGGACTGTCGCGTATACGTGCACGCGTGCCGCGAGTCGACTGACAATTAGAGTAGAGAGAGAGGGGGGAAAGTCCAGAAGGTATAAAAACACCGATTTAGCCTTTCCGGAGTACGCGTGCCGCTTGTTCGCTTGTATGTAAGCAAGTATATATGTATATATACAGGGTTAGAACTTAATTAAGATTTTTCCAAGCTGTCTTGTACGGGGCGAAGTTGTTAATTGGCCGGTTTGTTGAATTTTTATATATAGGTAGTTGAATGGTTTTTACGTATGGGTGTATGTATAGTACTGCGCAATGTGCCGTTGTTGACGGTGATATAAAAGGGCGAAATTATTAGCATTTTACATGGTGCCTGCGTGACTTTATTAACAGTTTAAGAGTTTATAAGTAATAACCGACGTGCAGTTTGAAATTGCAAAATCGATACACTGAATATAAAGAACTCGTTTTTTCGTTACAAACATAATACTCGATTCCCATTAAATGATAAACGCACCTATCAATTTTATACATACCACCTTTCAACACATACCAATGCTCACCTCACAAACGTCAAATCCCAAACCACACGAAACAAATTTATAGCCATCATTCATCCTTCAAACATTCTTCATCAATTAAATCATCCCCACGTGCTATTCTAATTCTCGTTCAGCTGAAAAAAAAACCGAAATACCCGCTGTTCACCTCAACGCGAGGCATGTATAAAAAAGAATCGCGCACTTCAGCGTGTAGTGTACAACAATGAGTCGCTCACACTGCAGCCCATTGTGCGAGAGAGAAAGAGAGGCTGCTGCTGCTGCAACATTACGACGATACGAATCGCGCACATGATTAATGAACGTTTGCTCGTCGCACGCTGCCCACGCATATACGCTATAATACGCGGTTCTTCTCTCTTATGGGAATTATGCATCACACGTGAAACTGTGATTCGTTGAGTTTGTATATATAGTTATATCGTTGTGTAATGGTGATTTTTATAGTACATTGTAATGTGCTTTATCGTGGTCTTGGAAATTATGAGAGAAAGAGAAAATGAGGTTTACGAGAGTTTTATATTTTGAAAATGCAATTTGTCAAAACTGCGGGTGATAGAGATTCATGGTTACCGTCGATCGATAACCGGTAACTTGGCTCCGGCTTTCTGAAAAGAACTCGAGAGGACGTCACTATCCGGAGCGCTGTAGGGACTGCGATCTTCCCTCTCACTCTAACTACGAAGAGTGGGGGAAGCGGCCATGTTGCGCGTGGCGAGAAGC
>JAYJLV010000001.1:5459975-5527558 GCA_036873485.1 Torymus texanus | reverse complement strand
AAAATTTGAGTTCGAGGGGGTATACAGTGACAGTGCCACACGCTTTTTCTTTTGATTTTCCACATTCCTGCATAGTATACCTTCCTACCCATATCTACCGATGTCACATACTTTCCCACTCCCATCGTCAACCCAGTCAGGCAGGCCGCTCACTTCGGCGAATTAACTCGAACTATATACTTACGCTAATCGCGCGTAACATCAGGTCAGGTAAAAAGAAAACGTAAACGTGACGTCTAAATCGAACATGTATTCAACGTTCATCTATATTATTTTTAAAATATTATACGCGTATTTACGTGATAATATCTATAATCGCGAGCGAGAATTATCACAATATGTGTATTTGTGAATTACAGCGGTTTCACAGTACTTCGAGGTACAGGTGTACGATGTGTTTGCCATCCGTGGCAACGCGGCTATATTCAAGTGTCAGGTACCGTCGTTTGTCGGCGATTATGTCGTCGTTGCCGAATGGATCAGCTCCACCGGGGACAGCTTCACCTTCGACAGCCAGTCATACGGTAGCCAATGTTGGCCGCGGGTTGTGTGGTGTTGATGCGGTGTCGAAATGCTAAATTTTTCTGATTAATGGTTATATTGTAAGATGGAATATGATAGTAGAGGTTTCAGAAATATAAACGATTAATTTTGAAAGAATGTTTTAAAGTTATACAACTTACCAATTCGAAATGAAATATTTAATAATGTAAATGTCTGGTTGAATATTCAACTTTTCGTAAAGATCTTTAAATATTTACTCCAATGAGTATGTTACATGTGATTAATATTCATTTATGATTAAATACTTAAATATTTAACATAATTCATATCTTTATATGCTTTTAAAATAATTTTATTTTTTACTTTGCCGCAATCTTTCAAGACATATAATTATCAGAAAAATTTAACAATCCGACAACAACAACTCCCACCTATTATTGCTGTATTAGACTCTCGCATCGCTATATTTTCTCAATATTTCTCTTCCCCTCGACGAAAACCAAAGAAAAAAAAAGAAAATAAAAAAATACAATTTTCCTCGCTCGGAGTATATATACATCCATATATATATATCTCTCTCTCTCTTTGCTTGAAAACGTGAGACACCTGACCGCACACCCGTTGGTCTGGTTGCAGTTGTCGGGCAGCGATACGCAGTGAACGTCATGGACGAGCACGTCTTGCGGGGGAACGCTGCTATAATCAAGTGTCACATACCGAGTTTCGTCGCCGAATTCGTGCTGGTCGACTCGTGGCTGGAAGACGAGACTACAGAGATTTATCCTGGACGAGATTACGGTACCATATATCAAAGCCCCTCCCGTTCTTTAAACATTATACATCAACACATACACATATACATACATACGCGCGGACTTCTTTATATATACTCCTTTTTTTTTCTATCTCTTCGTTCTTTCGGTTTATTATCGCTTAGACTCGGTTGCTCTTCCACTGTGTACCTCCTTCTTTGCGCTACCGAGAAAAGAATAAGAGACGAGCGCAATCCTTCTTGGTTTTCGTATACAGCTCCGATTATGACATTATGGTTTGTTTTGGTTTATGACAGAACACGATTGGAATTTAAAAGGGGGATGCCAGAGTCAATTTAGATATTTAATTGTTATTTCTAGACTGGATAACATTTAAATCTGTCTTACTATTTCTTACTTTTAACTATGTGGAACAAAGAGTTTGGCGATAGAATTTCAACACAAAAATCATTATAGCACCTTGAATAAGTTTCCTTTTGATGTATGTATATTAAATTCTGACGAATATCTCGTGATAAAACTGCACTACGCAAAATTTAACTACTTAAATTGAGTTTGGCACTCCTCCACAATTTGCCAATACGTAATAGTTGCAAGACACGAACGAATCTTGATATATACGCTGTGCTATGCTGATTATACGAAATATAGAGGTTGATATATAGCCAATGAAGTTCAATGCCGATATAACACGGGAAATTACTTCGACACCTTTGCGTCGCGAGTTGACGAGAGAAGACGCGTGGAAATTCGATGTGCCTCAATTCATAAGACGTTAACTGCAGCTGCTCGCGCTGTCCCAGACTGTTTCACCGAAATTTTCCTGTCCCGCCATTCTCACTTATATCTTTTCTTCTTTTCTGTATATTCCCGTCAACTTCCAGCTCCGATTCCTCTCCTAGTTTCTTGTGTAGCATTTTTCTTTTGTCACCAGCAGCATGTCGCTGGTTCAATGTAGTTTTGGGCTGTCTGTAAACACTATGATAAAGAACAATTTAAAAATGTATTGGAGTAATGCAAACAAGCTGTATTCAAATAATATGAAATTTGAGGAATTTAGATAAAATTATTTATCGTTAGTATCATTGATAAAAACATAAAATTTTGATATACTTTTATGTAATGCTTGTTAATCTTTTATTCGTTTAATAAATTAACAATGAGGCTTGCGGTGGCTCATTGGTAGAGTGAAGGACTAGTAATCGGGAGAACCGATTTCAAGTTCTAGTCTCTGCAAATGACACGAGCACCATTGTAAAGATCAATTGACACCGATATGAAAGCATAAATAGAGCTACGGGAAACATTAAAAAAATTAATTAATAATGATCGAATTATTAAGATTTAAATATTTGTACTTTCATTATTCTACTCGAGGAGTAAAAAAAAAATAAATTTTTATAAAGTTTTGCAAAATTTTCATTTTATAAATTGTTCTTGTACAATTACTTAATAGCATGCAAAATGTGTGGCTTACTAAAAGTACTCCGAATTTTTCAAAGTTTTTGTCGTGTTCTCATTAAAACGTCTTAATTCTTAATCTTATCATCTAAAAAAGATATATATGTGTACAGATGACTATCTTGACTCATTTGTATGCACAGCGCATAGCACCGACTTTTTGGGCCTGAAGGAATTTTCTTTGTACGTCTATGTATCTATGATAAATCTAACTCTTTTTACTGGTCACCTAATACATTCTTTTAAAAACTTAAAAAGAAGTTGTTTTTCAACAAAATAAATAATATTCCGAAAAAAATAAATATTTAACTTTGAAAAATATGGATCTTCTTATATGCATGAATATTCTTCTTCTTTCCTATCGCTTTTTCTATAAACACTTTAGAGATTAAACAACTCGACTAACTCATTTTTTTTGTTCATGCCATAATGTAGATGGCAAATACCTCGTACTTCCATCGGGAGAACTGCATATTAAAGATGTGGGACCAGAAGACGGATACAAGACTTACCAGTGCCGTACGAAACATAGACTGACTGGAGAAACAAGATTATCTGCCACTAAGGGACGTCTAGTCATTACTGGTAAGTTATATTTCAACTTGAATCTTATATTTTATGATTAATAATCTTTCTGGGTCCTAAAATATTTATCTCTTTCAAATTAAGATTTTAATAGTCAATATCTAATAATATAATTTACAAAAAGAAATTTTTTAAAGTTGTAAAATATATACTATAGGATCAATCTATACAAAATGTACAATAAATATATTTATGGAACCAGCAAAAGAAAGTAAGGACCGTACGTAAATACAACTGTCAGTTCCATAATTTTTTAACCTTGTAATGAACTCATTAGTGGCCAAATAAAATAAGTAACTCAATATATAAATCACTACTTAATTAATATACTTGTTTTTTAAGTTGACCAATAAAACAGTAGCACAACTATTTTGAAAAATTTAAACTAAAATAATTAGTAAATTATAGTTCTTATATTTCTTTATATGCATTTTTCATATTTCCTTCTTTCTTTTTATTTTTCAATAAATCTTATGTAATACTATTTCATTAATAAATAATAATTAGAAGTATTTACATACGGTATACAATTTTAATCTATAAAATAAAATTGGATTTTATTTAGATTCCGAAACCAACATTTACCTACTCATTTTTTCATCACGGTTTTAACTGAATAATTTTATCGCTTCAAAACGATAAATATTAATGTAGTTAAGAGATTCATATCACACCATACAAGAGATTGAGTGTGTGATGTCATTTCATGTCATTGTAGTTGCTAACTAGCTTTATTAAGGAGATGTGCAATATCGACATTTTCTCATCAAGTGTGCTATTTTACGTATCTTTAGCATTAATATAATAATAAATTTTATTTTGACAATTTGGATTCATTATTCTAATAATGATATTTATTATAATCAGAGTATCTTTAAAAATAACTTTTATTACTCCGATATTACAATAAAATAAAAATTAATTATTTTTCAATTAATATATTTTCAAAATTTTAAATATGATAATTTCAATAAGAAAGTCGTCTGATCCAATTTTATTTTATACCAAATATAATAAAACTATACACATATATTAATGCGCGTCCTCATTCCCGAATGAACTTGATTTTTAACCATTCATTGGTAAACGTTTTTTATCAATTTATATTTATATACTCATATAAGGCTGCTTGTTGTTGTACATTGAAATATTTAAAGTAGTGCAATTACTTGTATTTTAAATAAAAGAATTTGAAAAAGTGACATAATCAAGTTCATTCGTGAAAAACCTGAATGCTGGGACAGGGTACCCCTGTGGGCACGTACTACGTATTTGCGCCACCGGAGAGCTTTTCTTATACATGTTTCGCGCTAACGAATGTATCTTTTGTCAAACATTATTTGTGCTTATTTACCATTTTCCCGATTTTCAATTAATGGCTTTCTCGTTTACTAATCGTCACACCGTGTGCTTAACTTTCGATTGGACAAAAAAAAACATTTACACCCTTTTTCGCCATTTCACGCTTTGTTCTTTTAATACGACTTGGAGTTTATGCGATACCTCATACCCTAGTACCAAAGTAATAAATCGTTGAACTAATCAATTGCAATTTTTGATTTATTGATCGCCTCCCCTTTTCTGTTGACGGACTTGGACTTACACAAATAAACATTTTAAAATGTACACAATGTTCGATTGTGCAGAACCCGTTGGAAGCGTAAGACCGAAATTCCCAACTTTGGAGAATCTGATTGGACTAACCACAACTGCTAAAAATAGTTTAAGGCTTCTATGTCCGGGTCAGGGATTTCCAGTCCCAAGTCATAGGTATGAAGCTTTTATAATCGACACTCAATATAATTAGGTGTGAAAAATGTAGACATTATTTGTTTCGAATGCAATAGCTGTAACAATAATTTTGTAAGCTAGAAAGAAACGACAGAGGTATCGCATTTTCATCCTTCGTAAGATAGTGAGCTATTTTTTCTTTTCTTCATTCACAATCCGCCACTGGTTAAGTTTCAAATTACTAATTAAGAGCATACTTGGGTAACACATCAGGTTTTGTACTTTCCTACATTGTGCAGAACCGATGGGAAGTGTACGACCGAAATTCCCGAGTATGGACAACCTTAACGGGCTTGTGACGAATGTAAGGGGAAGTTTACCACTTCTTTGTCCAGCCCAAGGCTACCCAGTTCCGACGTATAGGTAGGCTCTCTATATACAGGAAATAGTTTAATACATACATTTCCACACTCACATGCATTTCACATATGCCATCTGATTTATAAATCGACACAGTTGACTGTATATTAGATTATTAATTTATCAGCATTTTCATAAAACTGGCCACAGAAAACAGGACATTCTCAAATGACAGATTTCAATCTTGAAAACCTTCCAACTCTCACTATAAAGCTACTTTTTTATATTTGTGTCTATGTTCATAGAGCCTGTTGCTGGCGTCAGACCAAAATTTTCGACAAGTGAGAACTCGCGCACTTACACTAATCGGTTCAGCGAGCCATTGACGCTTTTCTGCCCAGCACAGGCATTTCCTGTTCCAGTTTTCAGGTATAACTATCTTTATCAGTAATTAGCAATCAACTATTCAATTAATACTGTACTGACAAACTGATGAAACTCATTGTGAACTGAAATATACTAAACGAGTATCAAACGGTTTTTTTCTGTTCTCTTTTATTATTTCTATTCATAAACACGTATTCTTTTTGCATTTAAATGTAAAGATTTTCTTGCATCGAAACGACTCATTTTGGAAAATATTTTTTTGCTTCTAATTATATGATTATTTTATTTAACCATAATAAAAATCAAATAATCATATGATTCCACATTAAATCTTTCCAAATCGTGTGTAAAAATTTCTGTTATTTGTTTTCATTTGTGTGTTGCGTAACACTCCTTTTACGACATAATCTACAGAACCTGTTGGAAGTGCACGACCCAAATTTCCGTCTCAAGCTGACTCACAGACATTTAAAGCTATGCTCAATGGTGCGATGACTCTTCTTTGTCCTGCCCAAGGGTTTCCCGTTCCGATGTACAGGTAACTTGCGCACCCAAAATTAAAACAATTACATTGGGGGCTCATTTTATTCGCGCAGAACCAGCTTCAAGCACACGACCACAATTGGCCGGTGGAAGCGACCTTCAGAGATTTACTGCGTCAACATTAAAATCCGTCACACTGCACTGTCCTGCGCAAGGATTTCCGGTTCCACTCTATAGGTAGATTTCAATGAATAATTGAACTAACAGATAAATTAAGATAACTTATACTACTAAACAGTGTTGAAAGATGCGACGTTTTACATTCGCCCCAAGGGTATTCCGTCCCGAAAAACGAGTAATTTGCTTATTATCTAAGTAAGCTATTATATTTATAGAACCTGCTTCGAGTTCACGACCACAATTGTCTGGTGGCTCAGACTTTTTCCGATTTAGTTCTGAGGCTGATAAGAGCGTTACTATACATTGCCCTGCTCAAGGATTTCCGGTTCCACTTTATAGGTAGATAATTTTATGTATCTTCTGACTTCAAATATGCAAAAACCATCATTTCGGCGTATTTTGTCCCACATCAGGTTTCCAAATTCGATCCATATAAATTACTAAATTATTTAAATCTTCTCTTATTCGATAATAATAGAACCAGTATCGAGCACAAGGCCCAAAGTTACGTCCTTAGATATAAAATCAATGAATCCAACTGTCCCATCGGGACGAGCTTCAACTTTACTTTGTCCTGTGCAAGGATTTCCTGTGCCAGGTTTCAGGTAACAAATACATTTAGATTACGTTTACTGGAAATTTTCTGAAATCTTAACGTGCTTTAATTTGTAAAACGCAACGTCTTACACTATGCCCCAAGGGTATTCCGTCCCCGAAGTATCAAAAGCTTGCTTATCCGATCAAATGATTGATTTTGTAGAACCTGCTTCAAGTTCACGGCCACAGGTGTCTGGTAGTACAGACTTTTTCCGATTTAGCGCTGCAGCCACTAACAGCGTTACGGTACAATGCCCTGCCCAAGGATTCCCAGTGCCATTTTATAGGTAGATTATTTCATGTTTTTCTCCTGTTAGTAAAAATTTCAATTATGGTAAAGCATCTAGGCGTATTTTGTCCCACATCAGGTTTCGATATTTGTTGATTATAGTTACTGAGATTATACAAATATTTTTTTATTAAAAACTAATAGAACCAGTATCAAGTACAAGGCCCAAAATGACAGCTTTAGATGTAAAATCAACAAATCCTTCTATCCAATTCGGGCGAGCTTCAACTTTACTTTGTCCTGTACAAGGATTTCCCGTGCCAGGTTTCAGGTAACGAATGCGATTAGCTTGCATCTATGAAAAATTCTAAAAACCTAACGTGCTCTCAGAGTGTACATCCTGGACCAGTTTTCTGTTACTAACGAAATTTCTTGAATATAAACAACTACGAATATTTATTTGCTTCGTAGAACCTGTTTCCAGTGTAAAGCCAAAATTATCGAACACAGACATAAAAGTTATACCACTAATTCTAAGAGGCAGCCAAGTCGGCTTAATTTGCCCAGCACAGGGATCCCCTGTACCAGCTACACGGTTAGTTAACAAACGATAATAAAGAGTTTACGCAGCAACGGTATTTTTTTCTACTTTTAGAACCGTCGTCGAATACGAGACCTAAATTAGCTACTAATAGAAAAGTTGAGTTCGTTGATGCAATGATAGGCATTGCAACAAATTTGATGTGCCCTCTTCAAGGTCATCCAGCGCCGCGTACAAGGTTAATATCTTTATTACCTAATCTAATGAATTGTGATATCTTAAAGAAGTAAAGCTCGTTTTCTTCTATCTGAAATACCCTGTCCTAGTAATAAGCAGTTGTCATAAAATTAATATTGGAAAATATTTTCAAATAGAACCCGTAGCTACAAAAGCACCGAAGTTTTCTAATGAAGCAAAAAAATCATGGTATGACAAAATTTCTGGTCATGACATCACATTATTCTGCCCAGCGCAAGGGTTTCCAGTCCCGAGCTACAGGTACATCTTATTTATAAATATTCGTTAAAAACCACTGGTTTTTCTTCTGTTACATTAAACAGAACCAGTATCCACAAAGGCACCGAAATCTTTAAACGAAGCTGTTATGGCTTGGTATGTTAAACTCTCGGGTCATGCCATTACGTTATTTTGTCCAGCACAAGGGTTTCCTGTTCCTAGCTACAGGTATCATATTTTTGTATCTAATTCCGTTGGTAAATTCGTATTTTTTCGTTAAATTATAACAGAGCCAGTTTCGACGAAACCTCCAAAATTTTCAAATGACGCTGTATTAGCGTGGTACGTTAAAGTTTCTGGTCATGACATCACATTGTTTTGTCCAGCACAAGGGTTTCCTGTTCCTAGCTACAGGTACAATTGACCGATAAATTCTTCTTATAAATATATTTCATCCTTCCTAATTAGAACCAGTCGCAACAAAAGCACCGAAATTTTCGAATGACGCTAAACTCGCTTGGTACGATAGACAATCCAATCACGCCATTACATTATTTTGCCCAGCACAGGGATTCCCCGTGCCCTCTTTCAGGTAAATCACGTTACTTTTAGGACTTACAAATTCGTTAATTTTAATTTTACTTTAGAACCTGTTGGAAGTAAAGCACCTGCGTTGACGGGCGATTTAAAAGGAGGGTTTATGATGAAAAAAGCTCTAACAAGTATTGTGCTATTTTGTCCTGCCCAGGGACACCCTATCCCTTTATTTAGGTAATCAAAAATATCAAATCATTATTAGAGGATGTAGACTCGATATTTCTAACATTTCTTTAGAACCGGTGGGAAGTAAGGCGCCTGCGCTACCCAGCGAAGTGGGAGGAGTCTGGATGATTAAAAAATCCAACACAAATATTGCTCTATTTTGTCCTGCCCAGGGTCACCCTATCCCTTCATTTAGGTAATCGAAAAAACGTCGTTATTAGAAAGGAATGTAAATTTAATATACACATTTTTTGTATAGAACCAATTGGAAGTAAAGCACCTACTCTGACTGGTGAACTCAGAGGAGGTTTACTGATAAAAAAAGCGAATACAAACATTGCTCTATTTTGCCCTGCCCAGGGGCACCCTATCCCTTTTTTTAGGTAATAGAAAAAAATAATTCATATTAGAAAATATAAACTTGATATTATTATTGTTTATTTAGAGCCGGTAGGAAGTAAAGCTCCCGCTTTGACAGGCGGATTAAGAGGCGGGTATATGTTAACAAAATCGCATACGGATATAGCGCTGTTTTGTCCGGCCCAGGGTCACCCTATCCCTTTATTTAGGTAAACTAAATATTTCTGACATATTTATAATTGTTGCGTATTTGATCGGTAGAACCGGTCCAGAGTAGAGCACCTTCCGTATTTGGTGAAAAAGGTAGTCTAATGGAAAGACAAACCAATGACAACATCGTCGTTTTATGTCCAGGGCAGGCTCATCCTGTTCCCACATTCAGGTAATTCGTTAGCAGACTGTGCATATTTTATTGAAAAAAATCGAAATATTTCTTGGAAATCGTTGGAAGAATTTCAGTTTCATCGAAAATAATTTTCACTCTTCGACCAAATTTTCTATGGTGATGAAGTCAAATTACAAATAAGATAAATAGCAAATTTATTAAAAATCGCTAAAAGAACTGCTGTTATTATATTAATATTCCCTTAATGCAGTCTTCGTTTATGACTTATTGAAAAAGCTTTGAACAATTTGTCTTAATGTTGATTTTTTCTTTTTTTGTAAAGAACCAGTCGGTAGTAAATCGCCATCGGTTCTAGGAGATACAAAAAGGTGGATGCAAATGAAAAGCTCGCAAACTTTTGAGATACCGTGTCAAGCGCAAGGACACCCAGTGCCAGCTTTCAGGTAGCATTTTAATAGCAATTTTCAAGCTGTCTTATAAGAACGCACTATAAATAAATTATATACAGAATTTAAAATCCAAACCAATAAATGTTTGTAAAAAATCTGCCGAGTCTTAGCAAATCAAATGAGATAAATATTTTATAGAACCTATGGGAGTGAAAGCACCCAATTTTCAATCTGATGATCGTAGCAGTTCCTTCATTCGACCAATTAATGAGTCATTAACATTACAATGCCCTGCACAGGGATTTCCTGTACCAATGTTCAGGTAATTGGAATACAAAGGTTATAAGATTGAATCTTTTACGATTTTGAAATGAATTTTTAATCTTTAAAGAAGTTAGTATCGAGAAAGCCAAAGATAAAATCTGATACTACAGTTTCCTCATTAGTTTTGTATGCATCGGTATATCGGAAATATATGTTTCAGTTTTGTATAAAAATATGACACCCTGCTTCAACATTACAATTAAATATTTTATATTTTCTTTCTTATTTATAATTACAAACGTTCTTAGAACCGGTAAATGGCGCAAAACCTAGGGTGGCATCGACGCAGAAATATGACGTTTTGACGAGTTCTATTTCGTCGGAAGTAGTAATGCTTTGCCAAGCACAAGGACATCCAGTTCCAAATTTCAGGTATAAAAAATTAATGTCGGGCAATCCAATATTCGGTTGGATCAAAATTACGTAATTTAAATTCTTTCATCGATTTTAAAAATCAAATATCATTTTTCCATTTAAAATAATCCTAGAACCAGTAAATGGCGCACCACCGAAGGTCCCGCCTACTGCTAAAATAACCGTTTTATCAATGGCATCGAAGTCAACGATATCATTATTGTGCCAAGCTCAGGCTAACCCGATCCCAATCTTCAGGTATGCTAGTGATTGTACAAAATGATATGGAATTAATATAATATAATGCTGATAAGACTGGCGGTATCTCTTTAAAACATTATTTACAAAATGTTTTTCTAGAAACTCTGGGTAGTAGCCCACCACGTTTACCACCTAGGTCGAAATTTGATGGTACAACGAAATCAATTGGGGACGCGGTAACTTTATTATGCGAAGCACAATCAAGTCCGACACCGATATTTAGGTTAGATAAATTGATTGACTTTTTCAAATGTATGCTATTGAGATAAAAAGTACCCATTCCCAGCATCAAAACGATATAGAATACTGACAATTTTTTTTAAATAACGACGATACATTCTCTATCCCAATTTCAATATATAGAACCAGTTAGTGGAAGTCCTCCGCGCGTACCGCCGCGTTCAAAATTAGGTGAAGTTACGAACGCATTCGGACAACATATAACATTATTATGCGAAGCACAGTCTAGTCCCGCTCCTTTCTTCAGGTGAGAAACATGTAGAACCGTTTTATTTCACCGAAATTTTTTAAAAACTTGATGTAATAATAGGCCGTGTCCCAGCAATTGGTTATTTGTAATACATTAATATCTTTTGTTCTAAACCTATTATATATTGGTTCCTAGAACCTGTTGGCGGCAGTCCTCCCCGCTTGCCACCTAGGTCCAAAGTAGATGTAGTATCAATGTCAATCGGACGTGATGTAACACTAATGTGTGAAGCGCAAGCTAGTCCTCCTCCGTGGTTCAGGTGAGAAAAAGGAACGTCTTTGGAGCCTAAAATATTCAATTTTTTATCATATTTTTGAAGAATTGAGTACTCTTTCCCAGCATTTTAATAATCTCAATGATATAACTTGTCAAGTATTTTTTTTTATCAAACATCGTTTATTATTAATAGAACCAGTAGGTGGTAGTCCTCCGCGTCTACCACCTCGATCGCAACTAGACAAGGTGACAAGTGCAATCGGACAACATAGTACATTAATGTGCGAAGCGCAATCTAGTCCCCCTCCCTGGTTCAGGTGAGAAAGAGACACTGAAAAGTTAAAATTTGTTAACTTTGAACAAAGTACCACGTCCCAGCATATAATTAAGATTAGTAATAGCAATTTGATTTAATTGTTTGCTTCAATCAGTACAAATAATGATTTATAGAGCCTGTTGGTGGTAGTCCTCCTCGTTTACCAAATACGAAAGTAGACGTAATTACAAACGCAGAAGGAAAACAGACTACATTGCATTGTGATGCACAATCCAGTCCTCCACCCTTATTTAGGTGAGACGAATAATAGAGTTTGCTTTTATTCATTTCATTGGATAATAATTTACTTCCTCTCCCAGCATTTAAACGTGTGTGAATGCTTGTTTACAAATTAACTTTCGCTAGTTTTACTAAAAATTAAAATTCATATAGAACCAGTCGGTGGCAGTCCTCCACGCCTACCAAATTTAAAAGTAGACATGGTCATAAAAGAAGTAAACCAACAAATAACATTACACTGTGATGCACAGGCTAGTCCTCCTCCATTATACAGGTGAGAAAAAATAGGAACCGTGGACAAAATTGTTTCAAGTACCTTTTCCCAGCATTAAGGAACGTCAATCGGTCTTCATGTTTATTATTTTGCTTTTTTTCTAAATTAAATTTTTATATAGAACCAGTTGGTGGCAGTCCTCCACGTTTACCTAATTCGAAGTTACGGGAAGTTACAAAAGCAATGGGACAGCACATAACGTTATTGTGTGAGGCTCAATCTAGTCCTCCTCCGTTATATAGGTGAGAGAAGTTAATATTTCGACGAAGTTTTTGGGTACTCTTTCCTAGCATATAAATATAATTTGTTAGTAATATTTTCAACTTCATTCCTCTCATTATTATATCCAAATAATGATTTCTAGAACCAATTAGTGGTGGTGCTCCACGCTTACCGCCAAGGTCACTGTTAGCTAAAGTCGTAAAAAAACTCGGTCAGAAAGCTACTTTATTATGCGAGGGTCAAGCTAGTCCTCCACCATTCTACAGGTGAGAAACCGTTGACAGATACTAGACGTTCTTTCATTATCGAAACAAGAAAAACTTGAATGTACTTTTTCCCAGCATTCTGATTAAAAATTGTATCCGATTTAAATATTCGTTTATCAAACTCAATTAACGATTTAAATAGAGCCCGTTGGATCAACTCCTCCGCGTTTACCCTCGGCTTCCGCCAGAACTAAATTAGGCGAAGTTACAAAACCACGCGGAAAGCAAGCAACGTTGATGTGCGAAGCTCAGGCTAGTCCTGCTCCACTCTACAGGTGAGATAAACGCGTCTTTCTAGAAGTACCCGGTCCCAGCATAAAACGATCAAAACAACATAGATGTAAATTCATAAAAGTTCGAGAAAGCCTTACGCGTTCCTATTTATCAAACGATTTCTAGAACCTCGAACGGGTATGGCGCCCAATGCAAAAGACAAGGATTCCAGTGGAATGAAGAGAACAATAGCGTCTAATAAAATAGTCGGTTTGGTCTGTCCGGTACAGGGTTTCCCGGCGCCTTCATTCAGGTACAAAAAGCGCGTATTTAGATTGAAAAAAAAAAAAAATTCTAGTTGACTTTTATAATACATAGAACCGACGAGCAATGTTGCACCGCGAATCGCCGGCGAGCGTTACGAGGGTGGCCGATTGGTCAGCGTATCCACGGGCAACGTCGTCGCCCTAATTTGCGCGGTTCAAGGCTCGCCGGCCCCCATACAGAGGTACACAGATCACTCGGTTCTATATAGGCTGGGTGATATTAGAGCAAAGAGCTACTTACTCGTTTGCAGTGGCGAACGACGAGGTTTCAAGCGATGCGTGAATGTACTTACTGTATTCAGCGAAGAAGAAAAAGATAGTGTTCGAGTAGATTGACCGGAATAATTCAATTGCTTCTTAGAGCGACGTTTTCGTGCTGCGCATGTCGCGCGTCTGTTGCTTTTTAGTTTCCTTCCATTAATTTGATGTTATGGTTTCCATTACTGCATAGTAAGAATATCAATTCAAAATAATCTTTTTCCGTTGATTATTATAGATTCCAGTTTCTCATAACCTGTTATTTTCATACAACTCTTAGTCTGATGAACAGTAATTGAAAATTCATGCCAGTCTTCATAATAAATCAATGTTATTCGCAATCAATGATTATAGAAAAATATCCGTCTACTCTACTAACTTAAATCTCAGAAAATAGATAATCACTTTTAAGACGAGTTAGCCAATTCTCGTCTTTGCAGATCCCACTAGCAATGTAGCTCCCCGCTATGCAGGAGAGCGTTATGAAGGCTGGAAGTTAGTCGAAGTACTCGTTTCGAAAACCGTGGCCTTGAATTGCGCTATTCAAGGATCACCTGTGCCAATCACGAGGTACGTGAAAAATAATTGGGTTTTTCAGGAAAAAGTTTTATGCTACATATATTTTGGCTAACGTTAGATAATTTAATACAGTGTACAATGCAATTTGACAATATGATAAAAAAAAGAAGTTTTTTTGTTTCAATTACAAAATTTTCATTTTTTCACAGTATCATAAATAATTTACTTTGTATTCGTCTTTGTGAAAAACCCAATGGTGCTGTTAACAGGTTTTCCAAATACATATTGTGTGGTATGACACTGCAAGTTTTCTTTGGTTGGATTTTATTTGGTTCCTTTCGTTTGCTTGCCATTTTATTGACTTCTTTGAGTTGTCGGCAATTTCATTTCCGCACCTTCCTTCGAACACAAACGCTGCATTATCAAATTGGCAAGAAGATTCGCATTTCAACAGATCGAACAGGTCGTCTATGAAAATGTATTTCATAGTTCTGCGCTGAGCTATTCGGTTCTATCTTTTCTTATATTGAGATTTTATTACCTAACGTAAGTTTTGTTTATAAATTCTTACAAAGAGAGAATATTCAATATAATTTAACTACAGATATATATTTTATCCTTATAATTTTATTTAAAAAATTATAAACTGATAATTATTAATCAAAGAATCCTATACTCTTATTGAATTATAATTAAATTATCAAATAGAATTATCAAATACCTATATCATGTTAAATATAGAAAATGTTTCATTTAAAAATAATTATAAATTTAACATCGCTCTTCATCTAACAGCTTTACAGTAGAGTGTATAAAATGTAAAAATAAAAGTTTAATTTTTTAGAAAACATATAAAATGAGCAATGTTCCGTTTTCTATAGATTCTTCTATTTTGAAACGTACTTTATAAAGAATATATTCTTTTTTTTTGAAAAATAATTTAATTAAAAAAATAATACTCTCTCTTTGTAAATTAATTTTAAATATAATTAATGAATTATGCTTCGTATATTTATCTAAAAATATCGGCCGGTTTTTCCAACAATAATTATAACTTTTTCAATAAATTATCCTACATAACTTTACTTAATATTCATGCAAGCATATTTCGCTAAATACTTCTTTCAATAATTATATTAATCCTTGAAAATTAATAATAAGAATAGTACGCGCTTCATTTAACTATCCTTTTCTCTATTTTCACCAATGTATATCGAAACCGCAAGCAAAAGTAATGGAAACGGAAAAAACTTCCAAACCACGTGCATTATTATACATATCATTTTTGCCTTTTTACTGAGAAAACATTTTTTCCACTGCTTGGACGTGTTCTCGAGCTTGCGCGTGAAATTTCAAACTTTTCGCCGCCGACTCTCTTCGGTAAAGCGACGTCGGACAATACGCCGGGCCTCGGACAATACACGCCGTCTGCTCTACTCGGAGCAAACTCTTTCGCGTTCTTCTAAACGCACAATAAACACGCGAAAATGTGTCGCACGCGTATGCGAGGGAGGAAAGCACGTGGAAGTTTAACCGAGCCCCGTACGAGTGTCATTCACGCAAAGCCACTCCAGACGACGCGCTAACGAGAAAAACCGTGGACTCATACGCGCGCGTGTACACTTTTACGTGTGTGTAAAGCTTTGAGTCATCAACGTAATTGAACAATTTTTCTATGATGACGACTAATGTCGCACGTTATATGAATCCGAGCAATTTTAACGTTACGCAGATCGAAGCATAATTCATTGGTTATCTTCAAGTGCTGACCAATTGTTTCAAGTGTTCTTAACTTTATGAGCAAAATCGTTTTTTCTTTGACTAAATTGAATAATAATAATTCTATAGATTATGATATCAAATGATATACTTTTATTTTTATTATATGATTCTATAATAACGTATAATACTTGTTCATTCATGAAAAACTCGAAAATTTTTTACTTTATATTTCTAAAAAAAGATAGTAGAATTTCAAAATCAATATGAAATTTTTCAAAAAGATTATTTTTCTATGAAAAAATTTATTAAATATTAGAGGCTTTTAGAAATCGTTATTTAACTTCCATTAAAAAATTTTATACACAGTTAATATTATTTTGAAGCCAATATACAATGTATCAAAAATTGGTCAGCCTTGAACATTTCGCGTGCATTCTGTCTGGACCAAGTTCCAGTACAGGCCTTTATACCAGGCGAGAGAAAAACACGCGGCCCTTTTTTCTTCTAATTCTAGATGGTACAAGTTCATCGAAGGAACTTCGCGTCGTCAGCCCGTCCTACTGAACGAACGTGTGCGACAAGTAAGTGGCACACTGATCATCCTTGAAGCCCAAGTTGAGGACTCTGGCAAATATCTCTGCGTCGTCAACAACAGCGTCGGTGGTGAAAGCGTTGAGACTGTATTGACGGTCACAGCGCCTTTGTCTGCTGAAATCGAGCCACGCAGTCAGACCATCGACTTCGGTAGACCCGCGACGTTCACTTGCAACGTAAAAGGAAACCCGATCAAGACGATCTCGTGGTTGAAGGATGGTAAGCCTCTGGGCCATGAAGAGACGGTGCTGAGGATCGAGAGCGTGAAGAAAGACGATAAAGGCATGTACCAGTGCTTTATAAGAAACGACCAGGAAAGCGCACAAGCGACTGCCGAATTGAAGCTAGGAGGACGATGTGAGTGTTAAATTTTTATTTGTTACTTTTCTTCTATGGCACTTTTATTGAGTATGAATTTCTTTTTTTTGGGCAGTCGAACCACCCCAAATACGATCTACCTTCCATGAAGAAACTCTTCAGCCTGGACCCAGTGTCTTCCTGAAGTGTATTGCCAGCGGTAATCCAACCCCCGAAATTACCTGGGAACTCGACGGAAAGAAATTGTCCAACACGGAACGGTTCCAAGTGGGACAATACGTCACCGTTAACGGCGATGTCGTCTCAAACCTCAACATTTCCAGCATCCATACCAACGACGGTGGATTATACAAGTGTATCGCATCATCGAAAGTGAGTTTCTTTGATATAACAATAACGAACACAACAATCAGAAATGTAATTTATGTGGGAAAACTAATCTCCCATAAAATATGAAGCTTCTGATCAGAATTGAATTATTAATTACACTTTAATATGAATTTAACCGGCACTTTGTTTGTACGAGCATTTTTCCAAAATCATAAACTAGTGTACGATAAATCAGAAACATTTTTACATGTAAATACCTAATTAAAAATAGCTCTGATCTGACTAGAAACTTTATACTATTCACGTTAATATCAAATAACGTCGATAAAACAGATTTCTTCGCCGACGTATTTATTTATATTCAAAATTTAATATAATATTTAAATTCTTAATGATAAAAACAAACATTAATCCATTATATCAATTACAGGTCGGTTCAGCCGAGCACTCTGCTCGCCTCAATGTCTATGGTCTGCCCTTCATCCGCCACATGGACAAGAAAGCCATCGTTGCAGGCGAGACGCTGCGCGTCACCTGTCCTGTAGCAGGTCATCCCATCGAGAGCATCGTTTGGGAGCGCGATACCCGCGTACTACCCATCAACCGTAAGCAGAAGGTTTTCCCCAACGGTACTCTTATCATCGAGAACGTCGAGCGTATGACCGATCAGGCTACCTACACCTGCGTCGCCCGCAATGCTCAGGGCTATAGTGCCCGTGGTACCCTCGAGGTCCAAGTTATGGGTAAGTTGAGATGTTTTGGTTTTGCTATTTCTTTTTCAGGATTTATTTCAGGATAGGCAGGGTTACTTCTTCTTTTTTCTTTTTTTTAAGAATAAATTAAATTTTGAATGAGTTGGTTTCTCCAATGCCCAGGCATTGATTGCCTTTAGTGAAATTTGTAAAAAAATTTTGGTAAAATCATATTTTTGTAAAGTTTAAAAAGAATAATGTTTATATTATAATTAGTTTAACAGAAATAATATATTAAAATTTCATTACATAAATGTCAGATTTCAAGTAATATTTTTTTATTCGGAATATAGATTCGAAAATCTGTTTTTGAAAACTTAATTTTTAATATAAAAAAGAAAACTGATGTCTTTTAATTTACCTTAGGAATGATTGAGTCTTAATTGCCACGCAATACGTAGCAATTTACGAACTTTTCAGGTGCAGTGTTAATTAATTATGTTTTATTATACAATTTTCTCTAGCGATTAATTACAACACGATGTGATAGTTACCATATTGCTGAATAAAATTTGGAACTACCATCGGGAACCGTGTTCCTTTGGTGCTGTATATATAGGCGATCAGGAGTGATAAGAACAAGTAATAACTATCTGCCTCTCATTTAGAAACTTTAGGCTTTGAACTGCTAAGCGCATCGAAAAAAAAAAAAAATAAAATAAATCTTTGGTTCTTTATCACTCACAACGTGAATTACAATAAAAGACAAATATTTTATATTGGTTAATATAATAAATAACAAAATAAATTTTTCGATGAGTTTTGCAAGTTCGCTTTTTAAAGGGCTCTCTCATTCGACATATGAGCAGATAGTTTTTTTTGTCGCAAACAGTCATCACAATAACGTGCCTATTTTATCTCTCGCATTAAGTCTCATGAACATAAACAGACACGCTGTCATATAAGTAAGCCAAAGAATGGGACTACAAAAGTGAAATCATCTTTTAAGTATCTCATTCGCTAACGATCCATGATTGTTGCGCACTTTAAAGCCCGCGAAGCGAGGAAGAAATATTGTCATTGTTTATCAAGATTGGTATGGCGGTTCATGGTTCACGCTGATTTTAACGTGCCCACTTTTATTCATTAGATTAACTTGGGGCTGCTACTTCGTTTCTACGTATTTTTTTCAAATTACCTAGCAAACGTTTTTTTTTTATATGCAAATAAAATAAATAATTTACATTAAACAAGATTATGCCTCATCTTCGTCAGCATTCAAATGAAACTTCATCAAACACATTCCAACTTGTCACATTTCATCGAACGCTAATTGTATGCGTTATTCTTCTCTTAATCTATATAAAGCATTAACGAATATTTTCTTCAAATCCATATTTCTATTTTGACTACAAATGTTTAAAACAATATTTCGCTGTTTAAGATAATCGATAATTAAAAAAACTCATCGATATCATGATATCTTCACCATCTCCAAACACTCCTCAATAGAAAACTTTCTAATTGCTTCTCTGTACACGAGACTTCATTCAATCTACAGACACACCAAATATGAGAATTCCCAACCGTCAAATGCGACCGTTTCCAACTAAACCGTGGCCCCTTCTCGGCTTAGCGAATCGTGTCTGTCGGTCCGATTAAAAGGGGGGGTCAATCACCGTCGTAGCACGCGACAGATGGCGCGTCGTCGTCGTCATCGTCGTCATCCTGGGGCTATGCGTACGCACGCACGCACGCTCGTATGTGTGAGAGTGCTTGTATATATATATATATGTGCGCATCGAGATCAAGCACGTTCAATTGAGCGCGCATTGTTTGCTCGCGCCTCTTAAGATACACTTTTCTCGCGCGCGTACGCATGCTTCTGCATATTATATCGTCACATATACTCTGCAATCTAAATTGGTATACATTAACATAAATATACCTTATAAGTTGTATCTATGTCTCTTCCGTTATATTCCGTTTTGATTTGTTGCTAATATATATGTATATATGAATTGGATGAAAGCATATTTTTCGAATTGGTAATTTATTTATGTTTGAAACATTGGCGATATCAGGAAGGAGCTAAATTTTGAATACTCATAGTAAAATGTGAAAATGAGTTTTACTTGATTTATTAAATTGGACAAGGTTTGTTTATTCATGTATGAATTTATTTCTGTTCCACATTTATTTGCTGTTATTATTTCTAATTCATAACATTTAACTCTCCTGTTATATACAGTATTTTCTATAAGATACATAATGACAATTGATTGCAAGATTCAAGCTAAATTTTTTATGTTCTCAATCCTATGCATGTGGCTACAATCAATGTTAAAAAATTTCAATTTAGCTTCACTTGCAGGAGAGTTACAAATATCCACTTATTATTCTTTGGTTCGCTCATTCTTTTTCGTTTTCATCACATTCACCACAAACACAATTGGTTAACAGTCATCGTTACAACAACAACAACAACCAAAAAAAAACTATATATATAATCACTAGCTTCACCGACGATACAGCCGTTCGCGTTCACGAAGGTGCCGATGAACGCGGGCGAGTTCGCGAATCTACAATGCATCGTACCCATTGGCGACCTGCCGCTGAAGATACGCTGGACCTATCCGGGTGAGAAGCTGGGCGGCGCTTCGGGCGTCTTAATCAAGAAGGTTGCCGATCGCGTGAGCATGCTCATGATTACAGCAATCACGGAAAAGCAAGCCGGCGAGTATATCTGCACAGCGGAGAACGCGGCAGGTGCCGCTTCACACGCGGCGAATCTCACTGTCAACGGTTCGCAACTGTTCCATTGTTGACGAATGATTGATTATACATAGTTCACCCGTTGTCTTTGTTTTGTCTTTTGCTCAGAATTCGTCGAGTGTCTATATGATATAGCATTCGTTTAGTATGATGGTAGTAGTCGAGTTCAACCAGTACTGATTATCCGTCGGTATCGTATATATGCATCCCGTCCATTATGACTCATCCTCCCGTCCGTGATATAATCTTCAACGAGACAACAATACGGTTCCTATTATTTCCATATTTTTCGTTTTTCTTTTGTACTTAATTAAGAATTCACAAAAGCACTGGTATAACGTACAATAAGTAGTGTTAGAAAATTACACTAGCATTTTTTCTTGCTTATACAACGTCTGCAGTCGGGCCGCAGCTGCTGCCAATCGCGTTCAACGCCGACACGGCAAACCAAGGCGATTCGGTCTCAGTCGCCTGCTCGGTACTCAAAGGTGACATGTCCATGGACATTATGTGGGCATTTGATGGTGAGCCTGTGAGGCCTACAGCCGATCAGGCAATCACGGTGAACCGCATAAACAAGCATCTGAGCACACTGAGCATCGACAACGTGGCAGCTCGCCATGCCGGCGAATACACGTGTACCGCCTCGAACGTCGCCGGCTCGGTCAGCCGGTCTACCATACTCACCATCAACGGTATCCCCTTGATGATCCTCTGTCCTTCATTTCTTTCTTTTGGTTTTCGTTTTGGTTTGTTGTCCTGGACTGATTCCTACACTATAGTTGGAGAGATCCTGAATCTCATTTTTTTCGTGGAGGTCGTTGAGTAGGGGGTTGAACGTCGTCGTAAATACCAGAACCGCCATATCAAAATGATCGGATTGTTTCTATCGTTGTTAGGTACTACTTTTAAATTATCAACTGTATCGATTTATCCAAGCGTAAAATTAAATATAATTTAAATATACATCAATTATACTCAATACAAGTTTGTATATAACATACATTTGAAATTCAAATTGTAATATGTCAGAAAACTTAAATTGAGTATAGAGTTGTAAACTTAAAATGTTTATGCAATAAATTTAATCATTCATTAAAAAATTATCTATGTTGATGTGAATGTTATTTATAAAGTCATTGAGCTTCAAGCTCTAAATAAAACATTTCATAGCAATCACGTAAGTGATTAGATCTTGCAGACTCCCAATATAATAATACTTCTTCTTGATTCCTCGCTTCCGTGTCGAATGATCACAGTTGCCCCGCAAATACTGCCCTTTACATTCGGTGAAGAGCCAGCTAGTTGGGGTGAGCTTGTTTCCGTCACTTGTTCCGTGGCGAAAGGTGATCTGCCCATTGAGATCACGTGGGCTTTTAATGGAACACCACTACGCGAATTGCGCGATCATGACGCTGTGATTGCGAGCACAAACAAAAAGAATAGCGTCCTGAGCATCGAATCAGTAGCTGCTAAACACGCTGGGGAATACACCTGCCTAGCATCGAATCACGCCGGCACTGCTTCTCACTCGGCAGTTTTGAATGTCAACGGTACACCTATTAGATTATTGAGTTTTGTTAGATTTTAGGGCCTGGTTGAGTGATTTCACTGAATCTAATGATTCATATTATCCCATACTTATCCTTGAATTCGTTGATTCTTCTTATTTATGTAACTAATATAAAAACTTCTAAACATTTGTAACATTCATCTTACTTTCACATTACGTCTCTGTTCTTGAAAAAACTAAGTGGCACCTCAGCTTCTTCAATTTACGTTCGGTGACGCCCCATTAAATTCCGGAGAAATGTTGTCTATCTCTTGTACGATCATCAAAGGCGATCTCCCCGTAAATCTCACGTGGGTTTTCAATAATGAAGCAATCGTATCTGATCAAACTGATGTGAATGTTGTAACGAGCCAACGAGTGAGCTTTCTCAGCATTGACAGCGTATCAGCAAGACATGCTGGAAAATACACGTGCATCGCGAGAAATGCAGCTGGATTCGATAGCCATACAGCTACTCTCGCGGTCAACGGTAGATCCTAATTATATACCGAAATTCTCTTCTCTCACTTACAGCTTCGTAGAATTTCATACTATCATTGAAAAAACTCTTTGCTTATTGTTTTTTTAATTTCAGTCTTTGTAATACATTGATTTTGTTCTTTTCCGCTGTATTCTTTCTATTACTGACCTTTCATTGATATATTTGAACGAATTTAAATGAAAACTGATGCAATTGTATATCATATTTTGATTGACTATATGTTTTGGCTATTTGGATAACATCTTGAATCCTGCTAATAAATCTGTAAACAAAAGATGGTAGTATCGCTTCGTAATCTGGAATGAGACACGAAGAACAATTTGTCAGTGGAATTGTGACACTGTTGTGGTAAATATGTATATCCTTGTAAAGAATCACTGTGTCAACGATACTCAAACCTAACACGTATCGCATGCAATCCTGAATACAATACAGCTAAACATTACAGTTGCTCCTCAAATCGCACCGTTCGAAATTACGGAAAAGCCCGCCAATTCTGGCGATTCCGTTTCCGTGGTTTGTGCTATTATGAAAGGTGATTTGCCCATGGAAATCACCTGGGCCGTCGATGGTGTACCTGTTCAAGAAAAACATCCCGATATTAATGTTCTCGCTACAACAAAAAAAAATAGTATTCTCAGTATTGAATTTGTTGCTGCAAGACATGCAGGCATTTATACCTGCTCAGCGTCAAATAAAGCTGGAGCAGCAAGTCATTCTTCAATTTTAAAGGTTAACGGTATGTGCGATTAAAGGGACACCTTTTCAAAAAACAACCTGTTCTTGTCCAATCTACCTTTTCATTTTTGTCCTGTACACGAAATATACATAATAACCGTGAGTTCTCTACCTATTCCAATGAAAATTCATGAAAAAACCATTGTTAGAATGAAATATCTCTCGCAATTCGATTAAATACTTCGCGTTTTGGAAATTACTATTCTTTAGATTATGTACATCGTATTATTGATATTATGTACACCGTATTCTTGATATTAGCTAGAAAAATATAAGGCAAATCATCCAATAATATTTTTCAAGTCGCTCCTGAGATCGCTCCGTTTGTACTTGGTGATAAACCAGCTAACTGGGGAGATACAGTCACAGCTACGTGCACAGTACTAAAGGGTGACCATCCGATAGACATTGAATGGGCCCTTAATGGGAAGCCGTTAATGGCTCAAAATGATGAAATTACAATAATTAATACCAGTAAACGTGTTAGTTTATTAACAATTGATGGCGTACAGGCACATCACGCCGGAGAATTCACCTGTACAGCAAGCAATGCTGCAGGTGCAACCAGTTACACAAGCACATTAATAGTCAATGGTACTTTTTGAAGAATTAACAATTGTATGCCTATCTATAATAGCAGTCTAATTCCTATTAGTAATCCAAATTTCCAAAAGTCTTTTCGATGCAATACTTTCTTCATTCACACGATTCATATTTTACTAATTATCCTGTTCATTTGAGCTTTCCTAATTAATCATAAATTTCTTTTTGTCAAGTTTCTCCCCAAATTTCTGCCTTTGATTTTGGAGGCGAGCCGTCAAATTCTGGCGAATCGGTGTCGACAGTTTGTACTGTATCGCGTGGTGATAATCCTTTGGAATTCATTTGGTATTTCAATGGAGAAAAGCTAATGACTGATGACAGACAAGGCGTAATTATATCTACCAATAAACGCCGAAGTTTATTAGAAATTGAAGCTGTTAACGCTAATCATGCTGGCGAATACACATGTTCTGTATCTAATGAAGCTGGTTCTACAAGCCACAGCACTATTCTTGCTGTCAACGGTAAACTAGCATGTAAAATGAGTGAGAAATGCATACTTATAAGTCATTCCTATTCCTAAATATAAAAATTTTTTGTAATCTCAAATTTCAAAATTGTAAAATATAAAAATTTTTAAACTTATTTTTAAAATTATATATAAGGTTATGAGGTAAAAAGATTACATTAAATTTTTGGTACCCTATTCGCTTATCCCTCTGAGGTACATTTTCATCAATTTAAATATTCCAATGAGAGGATTATTTTACAAATCTGTTTGTTTTTCTCGTTTCATCTAATCTGGTTGCAGTCCCGCCACAAATTGCGCCGTTTAATGTAGGACAAGAACCGGCTAATTGGGGTGAACAAATCTCGTTTATTTGCAACGTATTAAAAGGCGATGATCCTATTGAAATACACTGGACATTAAACGGTGAATTTATAACTTCCACATTACATCCTGAAATAAGTATTTCCCGTAATGGAAATAAAGCATCGTTTCTAATAATTGGTTCGGTCAACGCTCATCACGCTGGAGAATATATGTGTGTCTCCAGTAATTCAGCGGGATCATCTACGCGTAGTACAATACTATCTGTGAACGGTATACTACACTGAAAAACGGATTATGTCTGCTTATCACTAAATTTTATGCAATTTAATCTTTTGCACACTTCTGTACAATATAGATTTTTATAGTATTGCTTAAAATTTTTTGTATGTTAAAAGTACCTGAAATTCCTCAATATTCCATTTTGATTTTATTCTAACTACTCTATATTAGAGTGTATTCTCCTTAGTAAATTTTATATAATTAGTAATGTCAAACAATATATATCATATATTCATGTCGAAAAATAAGATTGGTGACGTTTCCACGAGTTCGATGTTTTATTTAATTCTACCGATGCGATTCCAGTTCCACCGCAAATTGCATCAGTGACTATAGGAGATGGACCCGCGAATTGGGGAGAACAAGTCTCCGCGACTTGCAATGTTTTAAAGGGCGATAAACCAATTAAAATACACTGGACTTTAAATGGCAAACACATAACACCCAGAACACATCCAGACATTAATATATCAACAACTGGAAAGAAAATATCCTTTCTCGTTATTGATTCTGTTTCGGCTCATCATGCTGGGGAATATACGTGTATTGCCAAAAATTTAGCGAGCTCATCTAGTAGTAGTGCAGTTTTAGCTGTCAATGGTACTTTAAATTAAATTAAATTTTTGTCTTAACAAGTACATTGCTTTCTTTGGTAATGCACGGTTTATCCACTACGTAAACACAGTATACTTACCAAAATCCATATCTAATTCCTTGTTTTATTTAACCTGATAATATCGATCAAATAACTGATTTTATTAGTGGCACCAAAAATCGTGCCATTCTCATTTGGCGATCTACCGGCTAACTCGGGAGAGTCAGTCTCAGCTACTTGTTCTATCTCGGCTGGAGATCAGCCAATCGAATTCGAATGGTTTTTTAATGATGAAAAATTAATACCACATGATATGCCAGATGTGTCGATATCCACTCATAAACGTAGAAGTTGGTTAGAAATAGAAGCAGTTCATGCGCGCCATGTTGGTACATATACGTGCTCCGTATCAAATGAAGCAGGCGCTACCAGTCATAGCTCTATACTCTCTGTAAATGGTAATCAGGCATGAACATATCACATTGCATATGTTTCATAGAAATTTAAAACATTCACACTGATAAGAATGTACGTTCTTTAGACATCCAATTTCGATTGGGCTTTCAGAGCTGTTTTCTAGTACCTAACGATAAAGCCTAGTTGATTTATAGACTCATATCCCTATGATGAGAAATATTATTTAAAGTAATTAATTTTTCAATAAAAAATGCTGTCAACTATATACCTCAATTTTGAAAATATTAAAAAGTTACATTGATAAGGCGGTAGGAAACAAATTAAAATTCTTTTCTCTTATTTTCACTGTCTATTATACAAAAAATCATATATACATCAAGGACATTTTTTGGTAAAAAAATCCATTATTTTAAATAATATATTGTTTTCATTACTGGAATAAAGGTCTGGGACATCTAACTAAAGTAAGAGAGTTTCGTGTTTAGATACTATTAACAGTTCTCAAGGCCTGATAGAAATCCTCCTAAAAGCTAATTTCTTTCCTTAAAAGTAAATACACTTACCATACATCATTCCATTTCTAAGTACTCTTAATAAATTTATTCGAGTTTTTTAACATGAGTCAAATTAAGACTTTAAATTTAAAAAATTCGAAAAAGTTTCTACCTATCCTACACATATGTCCTTTCGATATTAAATTAAAAACTACTATTGTTACAAAAATGTTTGAGATATTCAATTATTACTTCTTTAATAACAAGATCGATTCATTTTTCAACAATACTGCATCACAGAATCTTCATCTTTACGAAGAATCCAAACTTGTTATTCTGATGTTTTGTTTTGTAACATATCAAAATTATTTTTAATACTAAGGATGTCAGATTTACCGACAAATATATTTGCAATAATAGTGGCACCACAAATTACACCGTTCTCGTTCAGCGACAAACCGGTCAATTCAGGAGAATCTATGTCAGCAACTTGCGCTGTATCTACTGGTGATAATCCACTGGAATTTTCTTGGTTTTTTAACGGGGAGTCTATAAATACCCGAGAAAACTCTGTAATATCGATATCGATTAATAAGCGTAGAAGCACTTTAGACATCGAAGCTGTCAATGCAGATCATAGTGGAGAATATACTTGCTCAGTTTCTAACCAAGCTGGTGCTACAACTCATAGTACTGTTCTCGTGGTTAACGGTAATTAATAGATGAACATTTACAACATTTACAAGAAAAAATTATTTCTTGTGTAAATAATTCCTTCCATTCCTTTTCTTCCTTTGCCCAATTTCTAACCGTTGGTAAGGTTCTAATCTGGAATTTGAGTAATATTTCCTTAAATATATTTTCAAAATTGTTGAAATTGTATAATAATGAAATTAGTTACATTTGTGACTTTTTTAAAAGTAGTTCACTTCAATTTTTTGTTAAGTTTCTCCACAAATTGTTCCATTCACACTTGGTGATGGACCTGTTAACTATGGAGAGACGATGTCTACGATATGTACTGTTTCTCGTGGAGATCAACCATTAGAATTTTCTTGGTATTTTAATGAAGAAAAATTGCTATCAGATGATAGGGAAGGTTTATCAATATCAACTACTAAACGTCGAAGCGTATTAGAAATAGAGGCAGTCAATGCTAATCATGCTGGGGAATACACGTGTTCGGTGTCCAACGAAGCTGGGGCTACAAGTCATAGCAGCATTCTTCATGTTAATGGTAAAATAGTAGTAGTAGGGAACTTTCGCGTGCTGTTTAATTTTATAATCAACACTTTACAATTTTCTATTAATGTGGGTAGTATATTATTGAATTGTGAAAAAAAGGTTACAATTCAAATTCAAATATATACTACTTGCAAGAATTTACATAATAACAAATTCTACAAAATCCGTTCCATTCCATTCCTCGAAATTTTATCCTTGCGGTGTATTACCTTTTTTTTAAAAGTGCTAGTTCATTATCTGTTTCGTTTCATCTAATATGGTTACAGTACCACCACAAATTGCACCGTTCAATGTTGGACACGAACCTGCTAACTGGGGCGAACAAATAACATTTATTTGCAATGTCTTAAAAGGCGACGATCCAATTGAAATTAATTGGACTTTAAATAACGAACCAATAACACCCGCGTCGCATATAGGCACAACTATTTTAAACAATGGAAATAAAATCTCAATGCTTATTATTGGCTCGGTCAATGCTCATCATGCTGGAGAATATACGTGTGCCGCTAGTAATTTGGCAGGATCGTCTACACGTAGCGCAATTTTAGCCGTTAATGGTACATAAAATCAATTTTTTTAGATTTCGCTTGCAATTTATTTATATAGAATTTTATTTTTATGATATTGTCGTTCATTATTAAACATTACTCCCAGAATCTGATCAATAAACCTCCATTCCTTCATGAAGTTACTATCGAATAAGATTTATATTGTGATGTAGTAAATCTAGCAACAGAATTATTGAGATAATTCTATTATTAAAAACATATTTATTTTATAATACAAACAAGTATAAAACAATTTAATATTATTTTATAATGGTGTTTGTGCATAGGAAGTCCATAGGTATTGTCAAAAATTTAGTTGGAACCGTATAACCATTTGATAACTAATATTTAACTAAACATTATAAGTAATATCTCTATCATTAGATATATTGACGTACTATAAAAGACCAAATAATTGTTTCGGTAGTTGCACCACATATTGTGCCATTTTCTTTCGGTGAACGCTCTGCTAATTCTGGAGAACTAGTATCAGCGACTTGTTCTGTTTCTGCTGGAGATTATCCAATGGAATTTTCCTGGTATTTTAATGGCGAGAAATTAAATATACATGATATGCAAGATGTATCGATATCTACCCATAGACATAGGAGTTGGTTAGAAGTTGAAGCGGTTCATGCACGACATGCTGGGACATATACATGTACAGTGTCGAATGAAGCCGGTGCCGCTAGTCACAGTACTGTTCTTTCTGTTAATGGTATGCAATATACTTTTCATTGGAATACCTTTACTGTTATGCCAATAGTTTTCACATATCCTATTCCTTATATCTAACCTAAATCAACATAATTTTGATAGTGACGATTTTGAGTATAAAATATTTTTGAGCCTTGTGTCTAAAATCATCAAATAACTAGGTAACCTCAAAAACCTAGTTCTACTTAAGTTTACGCTCTAAGTTACACATCTACTCCATTTAATAACAAAAGGTAAACTTTTTGACTTTTACTATTGTAGTATGAATGAATTAATACACTCAGATATGACAAACATGCAAACAAAAAATGTTCTTACATTAAATAAAATTCATAATAAATAACTATTCATCATGATAAAAGTAAAAGAATACTTACCATATTCAAATTCATTGATTTTTTTTTTACATTTATTATATATTCATTAAAGAACGTGATAATTCAAATGTATAACATTATTCACATAAATAGTTGCCCCGCAAATCACGCCGTTCTCCTTCAGTGACAGACCGGTCAACTCAGGAGAATCTTTATCAACAATGTGCGCTGTATCCGTCGGGGATACTCCTCTAGAATTTTCGTGGTATTTTAATGGAGAATCAATAAATCTTCAAGAAAAACCTGAAATATCAATATCCACCAGTAAACGTAGAAGTACATTAGACATTGACGGTGTTAATGCAGAGCATAGTGGAGAATATACATGCTCAGTCTCTAATAGAGCCGGTGCTACTACTCATAGTACCGCGTTAAGTGTCAACGGTAATTTAACGAGCATGAGCGTGTTTGGCAATGTTTATATAGCAAATATTTTAATTTAGTAACCCTTTCACCGACTTACTTCCCTAATACTTCCGGTTCTTTTACATTCGATAAAAGCCGAGTTTTTACTTGCTTGTTCTTAGTCGCACCGCAAATAGGAACATTTTCATTCGGGGAAGAACCCTTGAACGCAGGGGACGCAACATCTTTAACTTGTTCTGTAACTAAGGGAGATTCTCCTTTGGAAATAACTTGGATGTTTAATGGTGAACCTATAGATCCTGAAAAACATGAAATTATTGTCAGCGAGACCGGTAAACGTACGAAACAACTCACTGTAGATTCTGTTCACGCAACACACGCAGGAGAATACACGTGTATAGCATCGAACATTGCTGGATCTACATCAAGATCAGCCATATTAGTGGTTAACGGTACTTATGAGTGTGTTGAAAATATAGAAATGTTTATGCGAGTTGTAATTAGCAGTCTCCTATATTAGACTTTCAATTATCCTTCATTTTCCTACACAATGTCTGAAAATTTGTACATGATATTATTACTATTTAATATTGGGAACACTTTAGAGTCTTTGTTTTTGTAGTCCTATCATATTTAATATGACGTAAACTCTTTTGTCAAGTATCTCCACAAATCGTACCCTTCAGTTTTGGAGATGGACCGGTCAATTCTGGAGAGACAATGTCGACGATGTGTATTGTTTCTCGTGGCGATCAGCCTTTAGATTTTTCTTGGTATTTCAATGGAGAAAGATTATTATTAGATGGTAGAGAAGGATTGTCAATAGCTACAAGTAAGCGCAAAAGTGTATTAGAAATTGAAGCGGTCAATGCTGATCACGCTGGCGAATACAGCTGCTCTGTTTCCAACGAAGCTGGTGCTACCAGTCACAGTGCCACTCTTGTAGTAAATGGTAAATAGATTGAATATCGGCCTGTGAAAACACACTTGTGTTATTATTGTTCGTATTTAATAGAAATAATTTAGAAATTAAGTACTATTTATTATTAGACTTTAAAAAAGGGATACATTTGTTAAAAAATTAATTAAGTTTAAATGTGATTAAATTAAAAAGTATATGTATAAAATGTCCCAGAACTAAATAAGTCTGATATAAATAACGTACTTTCACAATGAGACTACCTTATAAATCCAATGAATCATTAATTCAAGATCAACCTATTCCTTTTCGACGTACTTTGTTTATAAAATCAATTACTGTGATAGGAATTTCATTACGTTTTACATCGTATGATTACAGTTCCACCGCAAATCGCTCCCTTCAGTTTTGGGCAAGAACCTGCCAATTGGGGTGAACAGGTTTCTTTCACTTGCAATGTACTGAAAGGCGATGATCCTATAGAAATGAAATGGGTTTTAAATAATGAATTAATTTCTCGTGAATCTCATCCAGACATCAGTATTTCTCTTAATGGAAATAAAATGTCGTTTCTTATCATTAGTTCAGTTACTGCTCACCATGCTGGAGAATATAGGTGTGTTGCAAGTAACATAGCAGGGTCATCTAATCGCAGTGCAATATTATCCGTTAATGGTATTCTATAATTTAAAAAATCACAATACTTTAATCAATTGTTTACTGCAGTATATTGCACGATATCTGCACTTTTGAGCTTGCTACAGCTTTGCCTACCAATCTTGATTATCCATTCTAAACGTATTTTGAAAAGCTTATGCAACAATTTCAATATTCTTATTTTATGAAAACGAATGAAACTACTGTGTTTGTGAAAAATATTAACCCGACTAAAACTGTAAATAAAATATGAAATACCAATTGAATATCTTTAAAATATCGTAATACCCGTAAACACATACAATAAAAATAAAAAATTTATTGTAAATATACAAACGTTTATTTGACGATCTGCTAAAATTGTTGGTTTTATTAAATTATCACCCTTTCACAATAATACACTGTATAATTTTTATATGACAGTTCCTCCACAAGTGGGTCCAATAACTTTAGGAGATGAGGCTGTAAATTGGGGAGAACAAGTATCAACAACTTGTAACGTTTTAAAAGGCGATAATCCTATTAAAATACAATGGACTTTAAATGGGAAACCAATAACATCTAAAACACATCCAGACATAACCGTATCAAGAGCTGGGAAGAAAATGTCATTGCTTCTTATCGATTCTGTATCGGCTCATCACGCCGGAGAGTACGCGTGTATTGCTAAAAATTTAGCAGGGTCTTCCAGTCGTAGTACAATTTTAGCTGTTAACGGTACTTGATAATATAAGAAACTTCGTCATAAACGTGTCTATATATTGCTTTAATAACTAAATTATTTGTTTACCTGTAAAGTGACCTAGTAATTTACTCTTAAGTTTCCTTTATATTTCCTCATTATATATATGAAGTTCAAGTAATAATGTTGGCTAAAAAACTTATTCCTATAGTTTCTCCGCAAATCGTGCCATTCTCGTTTGGTGATCGTGCAGCTAATTCGGGAGAATCTATGTCTGCTATTTGTTTTGTTTCTCTTGGTGACGTTCCACTTGAGTTTTCTTGGTTTTTCAATGGTGAACCATTATCATTACCTGACGCGCAAGACGTCAGTATATCTACTAGTAAGCGTAGAAGTTTGCTTGAAATTGAAGCTGTGGGCGCTCATCACGCTGGCCTATATACATGTTCGGTATCAAACGAAGCCGGTGCTACAAGTCACAGCACTGTTCTTATAGTTAATGGTAATTAGGCATGTGGATCTCGTATTAGTTTTTACAATTCTACGAATGTTCTTACTAATTATTCAAATGACTCGCATTGTTAGTAATAGACAAATAATATGCATCTGATACATAAGTATATTTCTATTTCCTTTAGACTGTGCACAAGCTTAACAAAGTCTTACTTCATTCAATCACTTGAATCACTTCATTCAATCCAACTAAACTTTCATTAATTTACAGATTCATCAAGTTGCATCTTGCTTAATTTTGCATGGAGCTTAAATTTGAATAAGCTTACATAAGCTTTTGCACATTCTTCCAAATCTTGTTACCTATTCGTATGACAAAAAATATTAATAATGTTAACAAATGTCAATAGACATTCTATGTTACTACATGGGTTTATTATCATTAGAACGAAACTGCGGACGTACCAAATAAATTTTAATTGATTTGATAATACTCCCCGTGAATACGTGTTTTTGTAACGAAGATTTAATGACAATATTAAATGTTAATTTTCAATCATTTATGCAAATAGTTTCCCCACAAATCGTGCCATTTTCATTTGGCGATTCACCAGTCAACTCAGGAGAATCCATGTCAGTTACGTGTGCCATATCTGTTGGAGATAATCCTCTAGAATTTTCCTGGTTTTTTAATGGGCAACCGATACTTGTACAAGAGAAACCAGACATAATTATTACTACTAACAAAAGGAAAAGTGCTCTAGACATAGAATCTGTTCATGCAGACCATAGTGGAGAATATACTTGTTCGGTATCAAATCAAGCTGGCGCTACTACACGTAGCTCAGTTTTAACTGTAAATGGTAATAATTCGAAATAATAGTGGAACCATTGTTTTAGAAAATTTGAAATTGCTATGTATAATCATTTCAACTCCAATAAATCTACTTTCCTTTCATCCGTTTGCTTCCAAATAATCCAGTATTTCTTCTTCGGTAAGGAAATTTATAAAACCTCAAAACTGTTTATAAATAGTTTTTCTTATTTCTCTCATATACAGCTCCGCCGCAAATTGTTCCATTTACAATTGGTCAAGAACCGGCAAACTGGGGTGAACAAATTTCTGCAACTTGTAGCGTATTGAAGGGTGATAATCCAATTAAAATACGATGGATGTTAAATAATCAAACGATTGATTCAAAGAGTCATCCAGATATAGTAATAACGAAAAGTGGAAAAAAAATTTCCCTTCTCGTGATCGATTCAGTGACAGCAAATCACGCTGGAGAGTATACATGTGTCGCTAGCAATTTAGCGGGAATTTCGACACATAGTGCAGTTTTATCAGTTAACGGTACATTCAATGAACGCAACATAGCGTCTTGTAGTTTTAAAATCATAATCTTAGACACTACAACTACTGTATATATTATACCTTTCATTCCTCAAGTTCCTTTTCGTGCTATTCTTATCCGTGAAAACGATTTTTATTCTCCGTTGTTCTCAGTGGCTCCTCAAGTAGGGCAGTTTTCTTTTGGTGAAGATCCATTAAATGCTGGAGAGACGGCATCATTAACATGTATTGTTGCGAAAGGCGATTTTCCTTTGGAAATTATGTGGATGTTCAATAATGAGGCTATTGATCCCACAACACACGACATTATAGTAAGCGAAACCGGCAAACGTACAAAACAGTTAACAATTGATTCCGTTGGCGCAAGGCACGCTGGAGAGTATACATGTGTAGCATCTAATATCGCTGGTTCAACAACGCGATCAGCTGTATTAGTTGTAAATGGTATTATAATAAAAACATATGTAAAGCAATATTCTCATGGTAACTCGGATGACTTGGTTTTACAATTTCGTGCAATATCATCATGGTTTCTTACAACTATATCATGAACTAATATTGCATATTTTACATATCTATTGAATAGACATCAATTTATAAAGTTTACGTTTTCTAAATAGTAGTATACGATGTCAAATTATTTTGAATTATTTAAATATTTACATATTTAGAAGATATTTACTTTAGTATAAATATTAAGTTTGGCCAGAAAAGTTAAATTAATAAGTTCATTTCTTTTTACCTGCAAATCCAAATTTTTCCTTTATCTAAGACTATTCTTAACTTTTAGTTCCTCCAATTGTTGCTCCTTTCATTATCGGAGAAGATCCTGCCAATTGGGGTGAACAGGTATCAGCTACGTGCACGGTATTAAAGGGTGATCGTCCTGTAAATATAACTTGGACTTTAAACGATAAACTAATAACTTCTGATATGCATTCTGATATATCGATTACACGAAGTGGCAAAATGATCTCTTTACTAAGTATTGACTCAGTAGCAGCACATCATGCAGGTCAATATACGTGCGTTGCTACAAATGAGGCAGGCTCCTCCAAACGTAGTGCCATTTTAACCGTTAATGGTATATAACGATTATTTATTTCTGTAAATAGTTGATGCTTTACAAAACTTTGCACAATACTACTAAAATCGCTTGGTGCTTCAAGTATAATCGTCAAATATTTGATCGTTTATTGTTATAATTATTTTATCCCTATTCTTAAACCTTGTTTCTTCAGCAGATAGGAACCTTTGATTTAACTATCACCATAGGTATTTCGATGTTTAATGTGATTTACGATTGAGTATTGCCAATTAGATTTTGATCAATGAAAATAAACTTCTATATTTTATTTATTTTTCATATTTCCAAAAACAAATTTTTAAAGAATATTTTGTATTCTTTTAAAAAATAACAATTTTAAGATAAAAAAATTTCGTTTAAATAAAAAGTATGGTTCTATTTTAGTTGCTCCACAGATTGGTAGTTTCACATTTGGCGAAGATCCTTTAAATGCAGGCGATACTGCAATAATTACGTGTACCGTTATGAAAGGCGATTCTCCTCTTGACATTGATATGATGTTTGAAGGGAATCCTATAGAACCAAATAAATACGGTATTGTTATAACAAATTCTGGAAAGCGCGCTAAACAGTTGATGATAGATGCTGTCGAAGCAAAACATGCTGGTGAATATACTTGTGTGGCTTCAAATACAGCTGGTTCGACATCACGTTCTGCTGTACTCGCAGTCAATGGTACCGTCGAATTTCAACGATCAATATCAATATAATTAGTTTTTAGTGTATGGGACTCGTATGGCTTGATATGATTTATCAAAAAAGAAAAAACCAAAAACAATAAAAGTAGAACATATTCCTTTCATTCAACACTATTTCTTGGGCATAGTTTAATTATTCATTTTGACGTTCATTCATTACAGTTCCACCACTAATAGCTCCTTTTGCTATAGAGGAAGGCCCAGTCAATTGGGGAGAACAAGTATCTTTCATTTGCAGCGTTTTAAAGGGCGATCGTCCAATGAAAATTGGCTGGACTCTGAATAACGAGCAAATAAATTCAAAAACTCATGACGGAGTAATCATTTCGAAAACGGGAAAAATGATATCCGTACTTAGTATTGATTCAGTAACTGCTCAGCATGCTGGCAATTACACTTGTATTGCAAGTAACAAAGCAGGAACTGCACATCTAAGTACACGATTATCAGTCAATGGTACATACGAATAACGCAAGCGCATATGTGAACGTATATATTTCCAATAACATTTATATTATTTTGTACTGACCAAATTGAACCATGATATTCTAATTTCTATCCGATATCCTTGTTAATCCTATATGATAGAAAATAATTTGTAAATAATTTAAAATTCCTCTCGCTAGTTGGTCCGCAAATAGGAATGTTCTCGTTTGGTCAGGAACCTCTAAACGCAGGTGATATGGCTACAATTCAGTGTGCTGTTATTAAAGGAGATTACCCCGTCGAAATAATGTTCATGTTCAAAGAGAAACCTATAGATGTCAATCACCAGGATATAATAATATCCGAATCAGGTCGACGTACTAAACAATTAACAATCGAATCAGTTGGGGCTCAACATACTGGGGAATATACTTGTGTAGCATCTAATCTTGCCGGGTCAACTAGTCGAACTGCTGCACTTGCTGTAAATGGTACATTGTAGTGCCTCTGCTTATTTATTGCGTTGCAAGTATTTTTATTTGTCCACTTACGTATACCTTTTTCCTACAGTCCAAAGTAAAAGTGATTCAACTCAGCTCTGGTATATACCGTATATACAGTAAACGTTTTATAAAAAGCAAAAAATGTCCACATACCTAATATTCAATTATAGTTCCACCACAGGTAGCTCCTTTTACAATCAGTGAAGAACCAGCTAATTGGGGTGACCAGGTTAGCGCAGTTTGTAACGTCATGAAAGGTGATTTGCCTATAGAAATCGTATGGACCTTTAAGGGCGAAACAATTACACTAGAAACTCATCCTGGTATAAATATAGTCAATACGAAGAAAAATTCATTACTTAGCATTGATTCGGTATCTGGATATCACGCTGGTGAATACACGTGTGTCGCCAGTAATCTAGTTGGAACGTCAACTCGTAGTGCTGTTTTATCAGTTAATGGTATTTTATTATGAAAATAGATATATTAATTATCATTCATTAAGTGTCCTAAAATCATTTTTATCTTATCCAAAACCTGTCCTACATCACTGAGACCGCTTGATTAAAAAAGGCATGTCATATTTTTACTCTAGTTGCCCCGCAGATAGGAATGTTTTCGTTCGGCGAGGAACCTTTGAACGCAGGGGATACAGCCTCAGTACAGTGTGTGGTCACAAAAGGAGACTTACCGTTAGAAATCACCTTTATGTTTCAAGCAACTGCTATTGTTCCTAGCCAAGATATAGTAATATCCGAAACTGGAAAACGTGCAAAACAACTCACAATTGATTATGTGGGCGCTAGGCATGCTGGAGAATATACATGTGTTGCCTCAAATATAGCTGGGTCTACTTCGCGTTCAGCCACTCTCGAAGTTAATGGTATAATATACCGGACGTAGCATGGCATTGACACTAATTAGTGAATAATATTCATAAATAGAATTGAAATTCCAATTAATCAACAGTATTCGTCCTTCCTAGTACGCCTATCCAGACTTATCACCATAACAATAAATGTTTCAACGGTACCACTTATGTTACACTTACAATTAATCTTGCGTATTACAAAATATCACTCAATATTACAGTTCCGCCGCAAATTGCTCCTATTAGCATCGGGGATGAACCAGCCAATTGGGGAGAACAAGTGTCCTCTATGTGCAGTGTTCTCAAAGGCGACGAACCTATAAAGATTGAGTGGAAATTGAATGGACAGAGAATCATTCCCAAAACTCATCCAGACATTACAATATCCAAAACTGGAAAAAAATTGTCAGTACTTAATATTGACTCAGTCTCGGCTGCTCATGCTGGCGAATATGCTTGCGTTGCAATTAATCATGCGGGATCCTCAAATCGAAGCGCGGTTTTATCAGTTAATGGTATAAAAATATTAGGAAAAATTGATTTGATAACAAAATTATTGTATTGTTTTGAATACCCAAGCCAAAAACTTCCTAATTGTCCTTAATACTGTTATATCTTTCCTTCAAAATTACGTATATCCAGTCGGTAAAGTACCAAATACATTGGCATTTGTGATTGCTTATAGTTATTTGATTCATTTTAAATTTAAATTTATTTATAGAGTGAACTATATTGACTATAGACATAATGATAATTTTAGTGGCTCCCCAAATTGCTCCATTTTCTTTCGGGCAAGAGCCTGTCAACGCTGGTGACATGGCTTCTGTTCAGTGTGCAGTCACTAAAGGCGATTCTCCGATAAAAATTTCGTGGTTATTCGAAAATAGTCCTATTGATAGAAGCAGAATCGATATAGTAATGTTGGATATCGGAAAGCAAGCGAAGCAGCTAATGATCGAATCAGTCAGGGCAAAACATGCTGGAACGTATACTTGCGTCGCGGAAAATTTTGCCGGAACGACAACGCGATCAGCGTTACTTGCTGTAAACGGTACATTGTTATTATTATGATATGTTCATCATTTTTATTACCAATTTTTTCATGAAAACACTTCAGAACGAATGTTTTATCCTTAATGCATCACCATTTTATTTTTATGCCTATTATACCATTATTTTGTCTCATCCTACTTTTCAATTTGAGTCAGGAATTAAAAAAAATGTTGCCGGTGTCTGATTCTTCTCTACAAATTTTCATAAGCGAGAAATTGCCAGGAAACTAAATTGTTCTCTACATATAGCAATATATACTTGTTTCTACCATAACATTTAGGACTATTTGTTTTCTTTACTTATATTATTATGTGCATTGTAATAGTTGCTCCCCAAATTGGACCTTTCACGTTCGGTAGTGAACCAGTAAATGCCGGTGAAATCGCATCCGTAACATGTGCAGTAACAAAAGGTGACCTACCCATGGAAATCAACTGGATGTTCCAAAATGAAGCCGTGGATGGAAATCGTGATGATGTTTTAATATCCAACTTAGGAAAACGTGGAAAACAATTAATTATTGAAAGTGTTAGAGCAGAACATTCTGGGGAGTACACGTGTATCGCGTCCAATCTAGCTGGTTCAACAACTCGTTCTGCTATCTTAGACGTCAACGGTACAACTAATGTCGATTAAAAGATTATTTAATCAAAAAAAAATCATTTCCTTGCTTTCCTATGTTTCCCCATACATTTGCAAAGTTAAGAATTTACATTTATTATCCCAAAAACTCATCAAATCTTTATTTCTTACACATTTTGTCCATACAACCTTATTGTACAAATTCTTTTGTATATCACAGTTGCTCCACAAATAGGAGCCTTTACATTCGGTGATGAACCGGTAAATGCAGGTGATGTGGCTTCAGTAACATGTGCCGTGACCAAAGGCGACTTCCCCATAGAAATAGAGTGGTTCTTTCAAAATCAAGCTGTAGATAAAAAACGACAAGACATCGTTATTTCTAAATTTGGCAAACGTGGTAAACAATTGAGTATTGAAGCAGTTGGAGCATCACATGCTGGAGAATATACTTGCGTTGTCTCGAATATTGCTGGCACAACAACGCGTTCAGCTATCCTTGATGTTAATGGTATTCATTAAAGGAAAAAATAGGTTTAATGTTTTAGCAATCCTTGAATTCCACACTGTACCTACTACCTTGTATCAATTTTTTTCGCCAGAAGTAGTTAAACTCTATAATATCAGAGGTTTGAATTTAGTATTGCACATTCATCAACCTTTATTATTACATTAATGAAATAGACTTAGAAAGGACTGTCATTCTTCAATTCAATCAATTACCATATTTATAATAAAGTCTTATTGAAATCTACCTTTCGTACATTTTTTTATATTCATTTTTTATGCGCGATAGTTGCTCCACAGATTGGACATTTTTCATTCGGCGAAGAACCGTTGAATGCGGGAGATATTGCATCTGTAACATGTGCAGTTACTAAAGGTGACCTCCCGATGGATATAGAATGGATGTTTCAAAGCGAGCCAATCGATGAAAAGCGTGATGACATTATAGTATCAAATCTCGGTAAACGTGGAAAGCAATTAAGTATCGAATCTGTCGGAGCAGCACATGCTGGCGAATATACCTGCGTTGCGTCGAATGTTGCCGGCACAGCGACTCGTACAGCTGTTCTTGATGTTAACGGTACTATTTAGAAAAAAAATTAAAATCTCTATTCATAATCTGTCTCCTGAACATCCTTAACAAATCCGTTAACTCATTTTAATTTCAGTCGATTTCACTCTCTTTAAACCCTAATGTGTAGGAAAATGATGGATCATCAGAACCAGTGAGCAAAGTTATTTTATGCTCCTCACTATTGTTTAAACATTCTAATTTCAATGCGCTAATCTATTTATATTCTTGTCTTAGTAATTGAAAATTCTTCAAATCTTCGTTGAAAGCATACAATAAATATATGTACGACAGTGACAGCAAGAATTTACTTACCCAATGCTTATTCAAGACAAACGCATCATCCCGACTGGTTTTCTCTGACGTTTCAGTACTACCGAAATTACTACCGTTCTCGTTCGGTGATAATCCGCTGAATTCCGGCCAAGTCGTGACGGTACCGTGCGCCGTCATTGAGGGCGATCAACCGTTGAAACTCTACTGGATGCTGAACGGTCACGCGATCTCCCCTCACTCGGGTGCGTCCATTTTGGATCTGGGGGAACGCGGCGCCATACTAAGCATCGGATCGGTTCAAGCCGCGCATGCGGGGACGTACACGTGCAGCGCCGAGAATCCGGCTGGCAGACAGCAGCTATCGGCCGAGCTCATCGTCAACGGTGTAGAACTTTGTCTCAGCACTTACGTTTTTTATTCGTTTACCATGTCTTAGGAATTGAAATTTGTTGTCAAGTTGCCCTTGTGTAGTAGTATAAGCATGTGTACAGCGTCAAAATGAAGTAGATCGTTAGTAGATCCGATTAAAAAAATGTTAACGATCCTTGCGGTATTCAATTCCAACGTCAAGTTCCGGTACTGATTTTCAACTTCTTCAGTTCTACTCAACGGTTCGTTGAATCCGTATCAGTAAAACAGCGCGAGCCAAAAATCTCCATCATGGTCAACGGTATATCCAATCGATTATCGATCAATCTCCTTGGACCCTTCTCCAGTTTTGTCTTCTTTGTAGTGGCACCGCACCTGCAACCGTTCTCATTCCATGAGAGTACCAACACCGGCGATCTCATAATCGTGCACTGTGCCGTGGTGAAGGGTGACGCGCCCCTCACCCTGCAGTGGCTCTTCAACGGTCGACGGATTGAGGTCAGCGAATCTACGGACCGGCTTCGCATAACCCCAATGGGTGACCGGGTCTCGACCCTCACCATAGCCGCGGTGGGGGGCGAGCACGCCGGCGAGTACGCCTGCGTCGCCGACAGTCCCGCAGGCCGCGTCTCCCACACTGCCCATCTGAAAGTCAACGGTACCCAATATTGTCGCTGCATCGCGAGTATTTTGTATTCAGGCGATGTAACATTTGAACGATGTTGCTGTAAATCTACTACGTCACGATTATATAAACATTATCGTGGCTACGACAATCTATAGGTGTTTTAGTTTCGATAATAACAGAAAACTACCGGTAATTTAAGTAATCAAGATACTAGTATTTGATAATGATAACATTTGAGGAAACCGGTATACCAAACTTTTATTTCGCGTTCACACGATTTGTAAATTACTACTAGAGTAGCGCATGCAATCAGTGGTGGAGATTGTTGCATCGCCTTGATCAGAATAATCACTTTCCGTTGTAAAATATAATAATAATAAAATGTACTTATCAGCTTAAACAATATTTACTATAGTGAATTTCAACATGAACGGAACTATGTCACTTTTGCAACGTAGTTAACATTAATGACTTGTTTTATATAACTGTGCTGCAGACTGTATCATAACTTCTATACATTATTGTGCATTATCAACAATCGCAGTATTTGTCTTCACCCACAAGTAAAACATTGTAATTATAGCTCTATAGAGGAAATGCGCTGAAACTAAAGTTTCCGTCTTCTTTGTTTTAGTGCGTCACAGCAGGACTTTTGTTATAGAATAATGTTGGAAGCAAACGATTACTATTCTTTCTACTTTCGTTTTTGTAAAATTATTATATTTACTTGCGCATCCCCTATCTGTATAAATACTTGCTCTCCATGTCAACAAATGATCCCGTCTCAGACACATACTCACACACACCAACACAGAGAATAAAAGAAAACACAGAAATACACTTGGATCTCACAAGAAGACAGCAATACAAATAACCGAGCATAGCGATTAGAGCCTCACCCCGCGAGAATGCCAGTATACATTGCGAGCAATTGATAGCGAGAATGTGTGGAGAGGAGCGAGAGTCTGAACACAGAGACTCCGCACTCCATTGTTCAGCGTAGCCAATCTTAAAATTCCAGTACTGCCACGCATCACTCCGTTCGATTTCGGCGATCAGCAGGTATATGCTGGGCAAACAGCCCAAGCGGCGTGTATGGTCCTGATCGGCGACACGCCACTAGATATCACCTGGACTCACGAAGGTGGTGGGCTGTCAGAGGCCATGGGCTACAGGGTCAGTCGTGTGGGCCCGCGCAGCTCGATCCTACTGATAGACCCGGTCGAGCCCGCCCACGCTGGCAAATACGCGTGCTTAGCGAAAAATACGAACGGCGCCGATGCCCACCAGGCGACCCTGCGCGTGCACGGTTTGGGGATTGCGATGATAATAAACATGATGATAATGATGTGGTGTCGTTGTGCCCGCTGTTGAGGTTCTTTTAAACTTGTCGATCGGTTGGAAAACATAAAATGAACAATTGATCGGTCGCTTTTGCCATGGATTGATGAAAAATAATATATATATATTATATATTCAAACGAGCGTCTTGTAACGAACGGACCTTGTTGCCTGCATTACTATCTATGAATGATGCATCAGTGATATACTTGGGTACCGCTTAACCTCTGTCTCTTTTTCTCTACTTTTTCTTGTGACTACTTTTCTACCTACTACTACTACTACTACTACTTTTGTTTCCAACTTGATTTTTTTTGTCAAATTCAATAACTGATACTAAAATTGAATTGACAGTAATGATAAAAGTAATCAATGTTTTATTATGCTTAATTATTATAGTAACTCTGTAAATAATTAATTAATTGAAATATTTTGCGAATATATTTGTATAAATATATATGTAAAGAGTATCTTAATCGAAGCGGTGTATGTATAAAATTTCTTAATGAATATTAATTATTTTATTAGAGCTATATCTAACTGAAAGAAATACTATGCATTGCATTTTTCTCCTCTCTTCAACTTCATACGACTCTCTATCACTATTCTTTCATTTCTGAGATAAAGTCGGCGCCTAGATACTCATTTGATGCTTCGTCAGTACATATATTATCTCGTCGCTTGCATAAAACGCATTGTGTCACATGTTTTATTTCCTACGTTCGCTCTCAGTTCTATTAAAAAAAAAAAAAATAAACAAAAAACCATTCAACGTAATGTGAAATTATTGTCGTATCAACCCGCAGCGCTGCATCTTTCGTAGCATTCGACAGCTTGTTATATTACTCTGCTAATCATATGCCAACAACAAAATAAATCAGTTCACTTGTCGTTGTTTTTGTTAAATCTCCACCATCGTAGTATCTGCCTCCTTCGAGATATATGTCACTATCGGCTGCCAACATTGAACATTGTCAAAATCTTAGTTCATCTCGACACGCATCCCACGTTCTTAAGTTGAACGTCAAAATTCGAACAGTAAAATCGTTTAGATCGATTCATTCTTCAACATCCTGGTCGATAAGACCAATTAGCGGTCGAGTCGATCAGTAAAACTCATTGGGCGTATGTTTTCACGCGGAGTCGATTCACTTTCAAACAACGATATCCCGTCTCTCTCTCTCCAACATCCCGACCAAACTTCCGTAATCCCACGATCCCGTCATATTAGTTTTGTAGTGATTAGATTTTAGATAATCCCGCATGTGTATTGTAGATGCTTTAAACATTCGCGGCTGAAGCATGCTGCCGCCTTAATATCATTAAAGTTGCATGAAAAAAGCCAAAAACCAAGCCATGCGAGTCACATTTTCAAACTTAGATCTCGGCTATCGTCGAATGCTTCAGATAACATTTTAACACGTTCATTACATATATACGTACGACTTCATGTCACGGCATACTTTTATTTTCTTATGTTTGAGTTGCTCGTTTCATATACGTTAAAATTGCCAATAAATAATAACTAATGATTTTTCGAACTATGGGATTGTAAGTAAGACGATCATGTAAAAGCTAAGTAGCCAAAGTAGAGGAAAGTATCTGAAGCATTTTCGTAGCTTTTTGCAAGAGAGTCACTTTGTGAATGCATGTGACAAAATGAGGTATGTGCGAATAGTCTGTTGAAAAGAAAAATTGAAATGAGGTTTATAACTACATTAAAATAATTATTTTTCCGTAATTTTCAAATTTATTATTGTGTTTACCTTCTTTTCGTCAAAATCATTTAACCAGAAAATTTTTGTAACTCTTTAATATATCATATATAGTATACAATAAATACAAGATTAAATGTATTTCATACAACCAATACAAGGGATCATGCTCCTCCAATTTTAAAGTTCCACTTAACTATTTAAAACCAAACAACAGACTCTTCACAGAACCACATACACTGATGACCAATCTCATTGTTGACGATCTTAATTTATGAATCTCATACTTATAAATTAACGTTGCATTTTGATACAACATCAACTTTAAATTTCTCATAACATTCAAATGAGATTGGTATCGCTCTCTTGGGTAGTACTGCTATTAAAAATGATTTACTAGAGAAAAACGACAATTTACTAATCGCTACTTTGTGTTGCGGCTGCAGTACCCCCGCGTTGGATTCTCGAGCCCACTGATAAAGCCTTTGCTCAGGGCTCAGATGCACGCGTTGAATGCAAAGCCGACGGGTTCCCTAAGCCCCAAGTGACGTGGAAGAGGGCTGCTGGTGAGTTTAATCTTTGATTTTGATTAAATAAGACATGAGTTGTATGGGCTAATATGGTTGTTTGGGTTTGACACAGGTGATACCCCTGGCGATTATACCGATCTGAAGCTTAATAATCCCGACATCAGTGTCGAGGATGGTACTCTCATGATTAACAACATCCAAAAGACCAACGAGGGTTACTACCTTTGTGAGGCTGTAAACGGCATTGGCTCTGGACTGTCGGCTGTCATTCTGATCTCTGTCCAAGGTATTGTATATTAATTTTTATTATTATAATCTATAATATCTATACAGAATTTCAAAATTTACTAATGATACGTATTATTACAGCACCACCTCACTTCGAGATCAAGCTACGTAACCAGACGGCCCGTCGTGGCGAGCCAGCTGTACTGCAATGCGAGGCTCAAGGTGAAAAGCCCATCGGTATCCTCTGGAACATGAACAACAAGCGTCTGGACCCGAAGAGCGACTCTCGTTACACCATCCGCGAGGAGATCCTTGCTAATGGCGTACTTTCCGATCTCAGCATTAAGCGTACCGAGCGTAGTGACTCGGCTCTTTTCACCTGCGTGGCTACCAACGCCTTCGGCAGTGACGACACTAGCATCAACATGATCGTTCAAGGTTCGTTTGTTGATTCTTAATTATATCGAGCTTCTCAAAATTGTAAACGTGACACTAAGCTCCATTCTCAATTTACAGAGGTACCGGAAGTGCCGTATGGTTTGAAAGTCCTGGACAAATCAGGACGTTCTGTACAACTGTCTTGGGCTGCGCCGTACGACGGCAACAGTCCGATCAAGCGCTACGTCATCGAATATAAAATCAGCAAGGGCTCATGGGAGACTGATATTGATCGTGTCGTTGTTCCTGGATCGCAGCAAAACGTCGCCGGAGTCTTCAATCTCAAGCCCGCGACTACTTATCACCTGAGAATCGTAGCCGAGAACGAAATCGGTATGTCTGAACCATCGGACACCGTGACCATCATCACCGCTGAAGAGGCTCCATCAGGACCCCCGAGCAACGTCCGAGTTGATGCCCTTGACCAGCATACCCTCAAGGTATAGATTTTTTCTTATAACCAAACTAGTCGAACATTGTGCTCATGAATATCTGATTTACAAATCTTTCTTCTCAGGTTTCATGGAAGCCTCCCCCACGTGACGACTGGAATGGTGAGATCCTCGGCTATTATGTCGGTTACCGGCTGGCCAACTCTGACAAGCCCTACATGTTCGAGACCGTTGAATTCTCAAAAGAAGACGGCAAGGAGCATCACCTGCAGATTATGAACTTGAAGACGTACACGCAATACAGCGTCGTCGTACAGGCCTTCAACAAGGTCGGCTCAGGTCCCATGAGCGAGGAGCGCAGGCAGCATACCGCTGAAGGCGTCCCTGAGCAGCCACCTCACGATACCACCTGCACGACTCTTACATCCCAAACGATCCGCGTGTCCTGGTCATCGCCACCATTATCTGCTGCTAATGGTGTTATCACTGGTTATAAGGTAACGCTTTTAAAAATTGTTATTGATTTCGTTTACTTTTGTAATTTTCTATTACTAACTGAACGTATTTTATTCTTACCTTAGATCATCTACGGACCCTCTGAGTCATGGCACGACGAGAACACCAAAGATACTAAGATTACCTCTTCCAGTGAAACCATCCTCCATGGACTGAAGAAGTTCACTAACTACAGCATGCAAATCCTTGCCTTTACTTCCGGCGGTGATGGTGTCAAATCAGCTCCTATCCACTGTCAAACCGAACAAGACGGTAACCTAAATAAAATAAATATGCGATAACTGAAAAGAAGATTTTCTTTAAATGTATACTCATAAAATTTATTATATCACAGCACCTGAAGCGCCAACTGCCATCAAGGCTCTGGTGATGTCCGCTGACTCGATTCTTGTTTCCTGGCGTCCACCAACCCAACCGAACGGTGTAATCTCGCAGTATACTGTCTATACCAAGGCCAACGGCACGGAACAGGCTGTAAGCCAGAAGGTGCCACCCACTCAACTAACGCAAGAAGTGTCCGGACTAAGCGAAGCAAAGAGATATGACTTCTGGGTGACGGCCAGTACGAACATCGGCGAGGGTCAACCTTCGAAGATTGTTAACCTCGCTCCTAGCGCTAGTGGTCTGTATAGGATATACCTTTTATATTTAATTTATAAAGAACTAATAATAACCTTCAGTTACATTAATCTCTAAAGAAAATTTAAAACTTTACATTCAAACAACTGCTTATAAACAATCATCTAAAATATAATTATTTTATCATTATAGTACCCGCTAAAATCGCATCCTTCGACGACAAATTTGTCGCCACGTACAAGGAAGACGTGAAGCTGCCCTGCCTGGCTGTCGGCGTACCCGCACCCGAAGTCACGTGGAAAGTACGCGGCGTCAAGCTCGCCCCGACCGATCGACTGCGTCAACTCCCTGAAGGATCTCTTTTCATCAAGGAAGTCGACCGCACTGATGCCGGAGAATACTCTTGTTACGTTGAGAATAGCTTTGGACATGATACCGTTACGCACCAACTCGTCGTTCATGGTACATTATATTGATTTTATAGTCTAGATATTAAATAGGATAAAAGACCTTAATTATAAGGTTAATACCCAAAAAGCAACGCTGTAAAAATGAAGCAATTAAGATATTGTTTAAAATTATGTTCCCGAAGCTGATAAGAGAAACGTTTATATAATCCACCTTTTGAAATTTAATATAAAAAGGTATGTTTGAACTTCTAATAATTATTATATGTTATTGTAGCTCCACCCCACTCTCCGCAAGTGACACTAACTGCGACGACGACGAACTCGATCACGATGAAGCTGCGTCCTCATCCAACCGATAACGCCCCCATTCACGGTTACACGATCCACTACAAACCAGAATTTGGAGACTGGGAGACCGTACAAATTAGCTCGACTGCCTCAAAATACACTCTAGAGAATCTCTGGTGTGGATCGCGGTACCAGATTTACGTCACGGCTTACAACGCGTAAGTCAATTAGTGGATTTAAAAAACACTTAAATGAATTTAGAATTATGGTGTAATCCGATACTTATTTTTATATTATTTTATACAGAATTGGAATGGGCGAACCATCCGATATCCTTAATACACGCACAAAGGGCTCGAAACCCATAATTCCCGAAGCTGTGAGATTCATTGAAGTTTCCACAAAGAGCATCACGTTGCACCTGCATGCCTGGTCCGATGGCGGCTGCCCCATGTTGTATTTCGTCGTTGAGCACAAAAAGAAGTAATTCATCTTTTGTTTAATTTAAAGTAGTTATAGTTCTACTGATAATTTCAGTATTATAAAACTCATATTTTGAGAAATCTCTTAACTCTATTCTTAACTCTTGAGAATATTCTTAACTCTACGTGAAATGAATAACTGTTCTATCTATGAATGTTGAAATAGATTTATTTTTTCAAACTAAAAAAATAATTTTTTAATGACTATTGTTATATTGTATTGATACTAAATCGAAAAATACTTGAAATTAATAATTGATTCAAATATGAAATAAAGAACATAACGAAAATACGAGTACGTCGGTAAGTATGTAGTCCTACATAACCTCTGATGGAAAAGAGCTTTCGAGTGTTCGAGTATTTTAGTTAACAGTTGTTTTTAAAATTACCTCTTTATCATCAAAAACATTGAAATTCTTGTAACTAATTAGTTTTATTTCATGGATATTAATGAAATATCAATAAAACATAAGCAGTTGTAAATAAGAATATTCTAAACTTAACTGAAATGTATTTTGAGTTAGAAGACCTCAACTCAATATCAATTTTAGTTTAATAAGATCCTATAAAATGTTTTATGTGTAACAGGATAATAATAAATATTTACAACCATTTGTAAAAGACATTTCACCATAAACTAATTTATGAAAATATTTCTAGGCACCAACAAGAATGGAACCAGGTATCAAACAATGTCAAGCCAGGCGGTAACTTTGTCGTAATGGACCTTGACCCAGCAAGCTGGTACCACCTGCGTGTAACTGCGCACAACAATGCCGGTTTCGCCGTCGCCGAATACGAATTCGCCACCCTCACCGTCACTGGAAGTGAGTATGGCGTATAGCACACTGCTAACCGCGTGGTCGGCGTCAATGGTGGCACATTTTTGTTTTCTCATTTTTTTTCTCTCGTCCCTTAACCACGGTCAACCGGTTTACTCACACTAGACTTATAAGTTTCCTCACTTCTTTTTTTTTTCTAATTTACTCCGACACGGAGATAAAGAGAATTAGTAAGTCGCACGCCTCCTTTTGTTTCTGTTTCTAGGCACCATTGCGCCGGCCCGCGAACTCCCGGACGTTAACGCCGGCGACAGCAGCGACGACCCAATGAAAATATTCATGGCCAACCTTAACCTGGTGGTGCCTGTTGTTGCGGCCGTGCTCGTCATTATCGTGGCCGTTATCGTGATCTGCGTCCTCAAGGGCAAGGGTCACGACGACGAGAAAGGTGCGTAGAGTCATTTTACTTATGCCCCCCTTCCTTCCTTCTTACGCAACGTGTAGGTACCATCGCACCACCAATTCTCAGTGGCGGATCAGGAGCTACCGACAAGGATTCGGATGAAAACGCTGATGTGAGAAGATTCTTCCCTTGGTTACCAATCTGGTTGGACATCAACGTCATAGTGCCCGTCGGTGCTACAGTCGTCGTCATCATCGTCGGCATTGTTGTCATCTGTGTCGCTCTATCAAGAAGAACCCGAGGACCTGAGCAAACCCGACTACGCGGAATCTCCTCATCTGATGAGAAATATTACGAAGGCCAATGTACAAAAGTTTTACTTACGTAGTCAAAACTACATTTAACTTCTCTAATACCCCATTTAAAAAAATGATTTTACTGAAGCTTATTACTGCTTTTTTCTACCGACAAATTTATTCTTACAGACGACGTAGTCTACCAGCAAACTGGAGTCGTTGGCGCTACTTTGGACAAGAGAAGACCCGACCTCCGCGATGAACTTGGCTACATCGCTCCCCCCAACCGTAAACTCCCGCCGGTGCCTGGCTCCAACTACAACACGTGCGACCGCATCAAGCGAGGAACCGTCATAAGTAAGTCACGATTGTTGCAATAGCGTTCGCGAAAGGGACATACGTAAGAGAAATAACCACAACACCTATACTATATTGTCTCGGCATGATTATTATTTACCTTTATCAGTGTAAAATCAGAGAGACTATTAGAATATTGTCCCGTGATTATTTTACGTAACTATTGTTATTATGTATGCCTATAGGATATAAGTTCTTTTATTTGCGCCTCATCCTCGCGATCACATACTCATAATATGTGTATAAGACGTACATGACATCTGCAACGCTTTTTTCTCATTTACATTGTACAGTTTTTATACCATTCATGTAATACTTTAGCCTCTGCACTGACGATCTCACGACACATTTTTTATTTATTTGTATATAAAGTCTATCTATGTCCATGTTTTTATAAAATTTAAACGAAAGTTAACAGCAGGTGCCAACCGAGGAAATACGCTCAAGTATGACGCTAGAATACATTATGTATATATCCGCATGCGTTCATGTTTTTTCACATCACCGTTAATTTTTTCGCAAAACTTACTTGATTCATCTCATCATTACTTGATTAATTCCGTTTTACCAATTGAATCATCACTTATTAATATATTTCATTTCATGGTTATCACTTTTTTATACATAGTTACTAGATTTGTTCAACCGCTTTTTGCTACTAGTCTTTTTTACCATTAAACAAAGTGCTTTTCACTCAAAAGGCCAGCGGAACGAATTTTACGATAAAACTTCAAATATATATTTATACATACATATATATATATATATATATATATATATATAGTTCCGCTGTCGTAGTCCCTTTGTCTGTTCCAACAACCACGTATAGAAACCGCTTAAACTCGCAAGAGAAGCAGCAGTGACGGACGAACAACAAGAACAACAACGAAGACGAAACTTTATATATCTATTATATGTAATATTGACCCGGGGGAAAAAGTGAGGCAGAGAACGTTGTAGGCGAGGCACAGGCGCCGTAGAGACCGATATGAGTTGTAGCTTGTGTTTGAAACAGGTAGAAACGGCTCGGTAAGAAGCCACCACGCGACTTGGGACCCAAGGCGGCACATGTACGAGGAATTGAGTCATTACGCGCCAAGCAGGAGATGCCCGCCACTCCCACCCCACGGTAGCACCGACCAGCTGTCCCATCGAGGTTTGTAGTAAAGTCCAACGGAAAAGAGTAGAGAGGGATAACGTGGAAACGTGCTTGCTTTTTTTTTTATTGGATTGGAAAAAGAGAAACGAGGACGTTTGAGTTTGTAGTTGGGTGATGGATCATTTTTATCAAGAGAGTAGTTTTGATATGTTGGTATCACTTAAGGGATTTGAGTGAATTTTTCTATTAGTAGTTTAAAAAATATTTTTTTTTCTTTTAATTAGATTTGAGAACTTAACTTTTGTATGAAACTTGAAATGTATACAATTTTTTAATGTTTACTTATTTTTATAAATCGGCACAAACATCTTTTAATTTTATATTACCTTTAGAACATAGATAAAGTTCCAAATTAAAAAAGGTTTGTTGATTTTTAGTTGCACATTGGTGTCAATAATTAATGTGAGCTATCTGTAATAACGAAACAAAAACACGTAAAGGTTCATGATATACTCTTTTGTGTTAACTTTACATTCCTTTAATAACCTTTAGAAGAAGAGAATTCACCTAAATCCAAAGAATCGTAATACGTAAACAGTAGTATAAAATTCAACACTAACTATTTAAGCAGAAAGAAAGAGAATAAAATCACTGATTATCGAACGGAATGAACTATTCCCTCTCTATATCTCTGTACTACTAACACACGTACACACGCAGACTGACTTTTCTCCTAGTCAAAGAGAGAGAGACAGAGAGTCAGAGAGTCTTGTGGAACGCGGGTGCGACCACCTCGAGCGTATTCGTAAGTTCTCTGCTCCACATCGTAAGCGAGAGGCCGCACGAGCTATAGGGAAACCGCTCGCTTCCTTGATGTTTGCACGCTGCATGACCCTTTGTACTGCTAGTACTTAGCACGCACATACTTATCTTTCGCTATGTAATTATTTTAATCGTTCGTGGTCCAATGAAAATTTTGATAATTTTTTTAAAAGTATTGATCAAATTCTCAAGTGTTCTAATCGAAAACAAGATTTATTAGGGTTACTTCGTTGGATCTGAACTATTTGAAAAGTTACGCTTTAGTCCTAGTTTAACGTTCTCGAACAACGTGGATAATCGACATACTATTACTGCTTTTCTAAAATCAACTCATACTAATTCGCTTAATTAATTCACAGCTTCTTGCAAATTCATTAAGTATTTTTAAAACACACATTAAGTTTACGCTCCAGTATTTTCTTTGTCTATAAAACTGATGTTGAATGTTTGTTCTTTCATTGCTGTTATATATTGTCATCGCTGATCACTATATTACTAAAAATTTTTTTAAAACTTTCTTGAGTTTCTTAACAATATAATTATCTTCAGAACTATAAAAATTGCTGTTCAATAATACAAACTCAAAATCGTAGAATTTTAAAACGCGTGATATACTTTAACATTAACTATAAATTGATAAGGTTATAAAGATCAATTGTTAATAACGATGCGGTCGCAATTTTGATACAGGCATGGAAGATGAGATCTGCCCGTACGCAACGTTCCACTTACTTGGCTTCCGCGAGGAAATGGACCCAAGCAAGGCGATGCAATTCCAAACCTTCCCTCATCCCGCTAATGGACACTCTGGAACGATGGGACCAACGGTAGGACATCCAACAAATTCGTCAGCACATAGTCGATCGGGATCTCAGTCGATGGTGAGTGACAAATTTCAATAAATGTCTAATTCATTGCAATATAAATTCTTTTTTGTAACACAAGTACAATTTTCTTGTTTATTGACCTATAAAGCAGGACTAAAGTGATCATTTTAGACCGGTGGACGAAAAAAATCGTCAACAAGCACCTTTTTCAACTTCTATCACCCGCTAAAATATTTTCAGAAATTTTTAAAAAAATTATGGATAACTGTTACAAAATATATTGGAATTATGTTTATTTGAGAGTCAAAAATACATTTTATTGTGACAAAATATTAACTGAATATAAATTAAAAATAATCTAATCAGCGTGTGACTACCGTATCTAGAAATGGTCACCCAAGAGTAGCCCTACTTTATATATTTAAAGAAAACGCAAAAAAGAGTACATGCGTTACAAAAAATATGATAGAAATCAAGAGCTAGAGCGGCGCTTTTTGACCTCGTGTGATTGGAGTGCTCGTCTTTGGCTGGCAAAACGCACTCGCCTTCGACTTGTATTGTAAACTCCACATTCGATCTAAAAAAAGTCCACTTTACGCCCTTGGCATACAATATACAATTTTTAAATACATTATATATGAATAAACTACACTTTTAAACAGCAACGATTACTTGATCTAGTCTTAATCAGTAAAAGATAGCTTTACATGTATACTTCGTAAGGACGTCGCTAGGTGGCGTCTGCTCAATATTCCAAACACGCAAGCGTAAACGTTAGCTCATACCGCTTAACATTTTTTTACCTGGAACTGTAGAGAGCTGATTTTGCGCGCGCTATGCACGCGCGTGGTCCTGGGCCTTGCTCCAATCTCCCGCCGCACATGGTTAACTTCGTAAGGACAACAAAAACTATTACGTCATCAAATCTAAAAACCAACTAACAGCGTGACTTTGTTGAGCGGTCAGCAGGCGAATAATAATCTAACAATGCTTCTTGAGCTTCTATTCGATATACATAATATATTTTTACATATCAATGTGTTTTTTAATCTAAATGGATATAAATTCTATAAAGTGTTAACAATCAATCCTATTACCTTATGAGAAAAAACCTAATGCATAAATTTTCAACACTACAGCCAAGACAGAACGGCGGCCGCTACTCACGAGTACCATCGCAGGGCGGCAGCACCGGTGGCAACACGAACATCTTCACACCTGAGTACGATGACCCAGCCAACTGCAATCCCGAAGAAGATCAGTATGGATCACAGTACGGCCAATATGGCGCCCCCTACGATCACTATGGCTCACGAGGCTCCGTTGGCCGTCGGTCCGTTGGATCACTGAGAAATCTGCCCGTTTCGAACTCCCCCGAACCTCCACCACCACCACCACGCAACCACGACCCCAACAACTCGAGCTTTAACGATAGCAAGGAGAGCACCGACATCAACGACCAGGACGACCGCGACCAGTTGATTCGCAACTACGGAGGTGAGCGGTCGAAAAAGGGTACGCCAGCTTAATTTTTTCGTTTCTTTTGTTTTTTAGTTTTACGTTTTACCGGAGATCATTGATGGATCGATGTGTCCGTGACGCTCAAGGTTGTTGTCCAAGCGCATCTGGATAATATGAGTCGAGAATTAAAAATTTTGTTTCGCAATGTCAGAGTAAACAAAAATAGACATGATTTTCTTTTTATAAATTGTTTTAAAAAGAACTTGGTTCTAAGTTTTTATCATTTCATTTACTTTCTAATCTGTTCATTTCATTCTTGGGGTTTTAAGTAAGATATTGTAGTAGTTTAGAAGAGTGGTACTAATGACAATAATTCATATTATGGTGTTTCGACGTTTTTTAAAGTGTTTCGTGAACTAAGAGTTTAATGGGCGTAGCTAAAACATTCCTGATTAAAAATCTTTAAAAAATCTTAAAATCGAAAAAAATTTTGATCTTCAGCAGTAAGTTTAGCGTCGAAGTAGAGCATAGCGTGTAATACAGCAATTCATTACGGATTCTTATTACCGCAAGTTACAAGATTAAGAACTTATATACTGCAAAGTTTACAGTGGCTAATAAGAATAAAGACGCATAGAAAAAATGTTCGCGGCTAGTATTACGTAATTTTCTTTATCTTTTATTTGTTTTAACGTTACACGTTATACCATATACCGCACCTTTTAATTAAAAATGCTGATAGTGGCGTTATACCCTTTTTCGCCATAACCACGAGTCTTATAATATAGTTTCCTTCCACTTTCAGCCGCCACATTTTATTTAATTTTAGTATTATAGTTATTAGCCTATATAATGCCACTAATTTCTTTGCACGGCCACTTTCTTCGATTATTTAGCCAATGCAGTATATTTACCATTTATTTCATAATTTTATCAGTTACTATAGTCATTATACAATATCAAGTACAAAGCCACATAAATAGTCTACCTATATAGAAACTTATTAAGTCATTATTAGCAGCTGTTTTTTCTTGTTTTTATTTAAGTTCAAATTTTTTTCGATTCATTTCATTTTTATCGCACAATTAGTATGCACAAATATTAGTATTATTATTATTTTTGCCAGTAGCAACATCTATACGCCACCAGTACCTTTGTATACACTACTTAGCTCACGAGTATAAATACTTCCATGTCTGGGGCCATTATTATATACTCACTTTCTGCATGAATGGTGGCGGCGGGTGTCATAACAAAGTTTTCTCTTTCAGGCAGCAGCCACACGACGAGCACAGTCTCGTCGCCGTGAACTTGCATGCCCATCATCATCATCGTACCGTAGTTTTGTTCTATGTGTGTGTGTGTCGTGCCAATTGGTATTTGTGTTTTTATCGTTCCAGCGAATACTCACGGCAAGGACGCCAAGGCGGCCGAGGAGATGCGTAAGCTCATTGAAAGGTTAGTAGCGCCGTGCTATAACGACGCCGATTGTCTCTCTCTCTCGAACGCGCGAGTTACCGCGAAACGAAGCTTTTTTTTTTCTTTACCTTCCTCTATAATAGATACACAGAGAGAGCTTTATATACATATTATATATAGTCAAACTTTTGCCGGTGGGGAGGAGAAGGAGAAAAGAAAATGATCGATAAAGTTTTATAGGTAAAAATCGCGAAAACGCGGTAATGAATTGGCCACGAGAAAATTTGAATTCATTAGTACGGATGGGTATACGAGACGTGGCACCGTTGCTTTATTCCATTGGGAGTACGCCGTATGTAGATTAATGAAATAGAAGGAAAATTAGTTTTGCGAAAGTTGTGCAAGGTGTAGTATAGTAGACGAGATTCGCGTCGACTCAGTTGTTCACTCGAATTATTTTATTAACATAATTATACAAGTTGAATTGTGTATAGAAAGTCATGGAAGTGCGAGCTTCAACAAAGTAATAATTATAGCACGCGGTTTCATTCTTTTTTTAGACTTACTTTTTTCAACGTGATTAATTTGCACGAAACATATGTGGTTTATGGATTAACGTCACGTTACTAATTTTAACGAGATGTTTTCTCTTCGTAATTCGTAATTTTAATGCACACATATATACTTACCATTAACAATGTGTAATGAGTGCACATAATAATATCTCATATACGCGTAATTAATTTTCTACGTTACGTAAAAGCATATAAAAACGATAATTAAAGCTTAAAAATATTAATTCAGATATATGTACCGCAACATCTCGACCTCACTGGCAAAAGTTCATTACTCATGATAATACTGCTAGTTTCAACTTTAAAATACACGCATTTAAAAGGAAAATTCAAAGTAATTTCAGTCGTCATTTTAGCAAAACAAAATAATAATATTAGAACGCGTCGACAAAAGGTGAAAAGAGAGCACACTGCGTAATGAGCTTGCTTGCATCGCACAGATCAGCGAAAAGGGGACGAGTTTTCCCCGTAATTAATTAAATCAATTATATGCCACTCCATCGTAAATAACCATATCATAGATTTTCCGCTACTGTGAATAACCCAATATCATCTCATCGTACAGTTTAACGTTCGTATTATTAGCGCACGTTCTCATTAGGCGCAACATAGTATCCCACGTTCATATTGTGTGTACTAAAAAAAAAAATAAATAAAAAATACCGAGAGGGTTTTATTAATGCTGGCGTGCTAATTGAATTTAATTCGCGCATCTGTGACACTACTAATTGCACTCCGACGAGCATTAACAAAACTGAGTTTCTCGCTATCTCTCATTTTAATACATCTCATAGTATAGGATAATAGTTTTCATCACGAGTTTTTCACGTAAGTCATTCAACGATCATAAAAGTCATGCATTGTCATCATAGTTTTTTATATGTTGTTTCTTTTTTGTTTTCATGGTTATTTTTTTTCCTTATTTATTTATCACTATAGTATATTATATATCAGAAGCATGTCGCTTAGAGCTATTTATTTTTTCATTGTTTATACGCACCCACGCATCATGTGTCAGTAACAAAGTGAAAAACTTTAGTTTTCCATTGATTATTACGTTGAAAAACGAAACGCATGCGATTGTGTGTATTGAACCGCACAGTATTATAATTCTTCATCTCTCGTCACCTTGTTTTTTGTTCTTCAGTCATATATAAACGGCGGCTACGGAAACCATCTCCATATTAAAAATTATATATATACATTCCCAGGATGGAGGATTTTCGTCGATATGCTGAATATTCCTAGATGAATATTTAATATATATATTTGCTTTTTAACGTTTCTAGCTTGATTCGTGTAAATAGCTTAATTTTATATGTTTAGAGATATAATATTTACATTGAATGTTAAATCTTATTGTTTTTGCATATAAACAATGTTCAAACCAACCAACCATATTTTTCCAAACTATATATTACTTACCTTCACATACTTTCACTTACCATTCCACCATTCAACAGAAATAATCATTTGAAAATTCAGCATCCGACTAAACATCCCCACCTACACCTTTAGGCAAACAATCCCAAAACCTCAACCACCATTACTAACGATCACCACTGACTTCTTCCCTCTACCAGAAACGAAGCCACCAAGCAAGGCGGCTGCAGCTTCGGGAGCGCAGGACTCATCGCACCCTACGATACTGTGGCAGTGTAATCTGTAAGCCCCTTGGCCATCAGTAGCATCGACGCAGCAACAGCAGCAGCAGCAACAGCGACGGCGGCAGCGGCAGCATTAGCAGCTTCTGCGACTGAACGGCGACTGTCACTTTTCTCATTAACAACAAGAGCAGCAGCAGCAGCTGTAGCAGCAGCAACAACCGGACTGTCCTCAACTGCCAATTTTTCCACTTCTCAATCGACGTGTCGTTAGTCCGTTATACAATTATACAATTAATCAACATACATCCACACATGAAAAGAAAATTTCAACATTTAATTAGTAAACGTACATACATAACATATACACATACATACAAAACAAAGAACGCGCTCATAATCTTTAGTGGAGAGAAATGACAAAAGAGAGATAGACAAAAAAAAATGATGAAAAACGACAATTAAAATGAAGGCTGATATGAATTATATGTACGCTACCGCATCGATGTCCTACCGCGATTATATGGCACAAAGTGAGAAAGAAAAAGAAAAAATGATGGGAGAGATAGAAAGAGAGAAAGAGAGACAGTCGAGGATGAAAAAAGGGAAGGACGCGAGACTTTGCCAAAACCGTCTGATGACTTTTAAAGATAAAAGAGCTTGTCGACGTCTAGGTAAAGTGACCCGTCCGCACGCAACGGCTCGTTCCTCGCTTTTTACACACGCACATAAAAAAAAAAACATAACACAAACGTACGCTTACACAAACACATCGACCGATATTATACTTGAACCCCCTTCGCACACGACGACGATGGAATAAGAGATGTACATAGCGAAGGCGAGGAGCACGACATTCTCTCCTTTTGCGCGATGCAAAAGGGGCTTGCCCAGGAATAATTACAATGCCCGTATTGTATGATTTCCTTTCGTTATATGTTTTTTCCCTATCTCCCCTCCCTCTCCTTAATTATTTCGTGCGCGTATACGCACACACATAAACATAACAACACACGCGCACATATATACGTGCGCGTACATGTTGAGTTTATTCGAAAACTTCGTTTTATATACACACGTTTATTTCGAATCGATACGCGATACTATAATACACGATTGTCATTATTTTTGTTTGTTCTAAACAAGCGCGTGATTAGTTATACCTTTTTTTCATTACGTGACGCAGAAAGGAGGAACGAGCAAAACGATGGAAGCGCAAGTATGCGGGGTATACGTTGCGCTGTCCTATATATACGACCATCATCGTCGCATCATCATCACGTATGATGAATATATACGTTCCCCGTGATTACCAGATGTATCGCCGGGGAGGAGAGAAGTGATAAATAAATAAAAAAAATAAAAAAATGAAAAACGTAGCGACGATGATGCGCGTATGAAGATGAATGGTAACTCTCACACATACACACGTACACGCAGACATACATTACCCAATAAGCAGCTGATGGTAGCGAATAATATTCTATCTATTAATAAATCTACGTAGTTAGGAGTAAGTCGGGACGGATGGTCGCGAGCAAGTGTCACGTCGAAGCAAGCGGAGATGAAATGAAAAAAAAAGATACAAAAAGAAAACAAAAATAAAAACTTCAGGGGTTGTAAGAAGAAGTGTGAGATGCGCGAAAAATAAAAACGACGTGGCGCAAGTCTCATAGTTTGTTTTTATGATGATAATACTTCTAAATCGTATGAGTATATGATATCGTAGGTGTCGTAATTCATTAATTCGTTTCTTCGTGTGCCATGCTTTTATTCACCGAGATGGAAGAGAAAAAAAAAGTAAGATGAAAAGAAAAAGATAAGAAAAGATGACGCGTCGCGCAGACTGTAAACGCAGACTCTAATTGTGTCCGGAAAAAAAGCAATTCCTCATTATAATAAACGCAAAACACGCAACACACGTACCGGTATATAAATATAAATATAAACGTGATTATACGAGACTAACTCCATTTTTCGAGCAGAACTCTTATTATCATTACCATTGCGTTCTCTATCGAGTATGAGTATAAATATATATATACACGCGCCGTAACTCACATAAACACGATATATAAGCACCGATATCTGCACACAAAAGGAAAAAAAAACATGTACTTTTTGCCAATAATAAGCGGAGAGATGATTATTTTTTTGGTCGAAGGAGTCGCGCACGAGCGTCGTGTAAAATGCCGCGCGCGACTCGAGGATATATATCGCTTCCACTTGCGTATAGGAGAGCAAATAGTCCGCGCACACAAATACACAAGAAACAAAAAAAAAATCCACGCTCAAACACACATACATACATACATATATACACAGATATACACGCAAAAGAAAACTTGAGTTTGACACGCGTCAACTATTACGGCAAAAGGAATAATCAAAGTAGTAATCTTCTTGAACGTGATAATAACTTTACTCTCGTGTCGGTTTAACCCTCTGCGGCGTGTTTTAAAGGATTAACGAAAGAATTAATGAAGTAAATTTAAAGAAAAATCTGTCGTGTCCTAGTGTTATTAAACATCGGATGTAGCCAAGCAAAGTTTAACGCGTAATTAAGGGAATTTAAGGATTATTAAGTCGAAGGCTAAGGGGAACTATACAAGTAATTAATGAAAATAAAGGAAACAAGTAAAGTACGTTCTAGTGGAAAAGTAAAGTAATAAGAAAAAAGTAAGACGTCGCTTCTCTCCAATCACTAACGAAATCATAAATCCAAGTATAAGACAAACAAGGCTTATTATTAACGAAATATAAACCAATTACAAACACAATGATATACCAATCTCTCCTCTATGGATACCTAGCTCACGAGGAATAAACAAAAAAAAAACATAAATATAAAGTATAAATCTATATTAAAGAAAAAAAAAGTAACGTAAACCAAGCGGCTTTTTGCGTGACCGTGTATTTCCTTTTGCGACGAGCAAACACACTTCTTACACACTTTTATTGCAAGCCAATGCAATAAGGTAACGTGACGAAAGAGGCGAAAAAGAGAGGCGTGTGATGAGAAAGAAAGGAACCGCGATTGACAATGTGTGAGTACAAGTGAGACAGATGCTTGGGCGTGTACATGTGCTTATAGAATCTTATCCGTATGCACGTGTGCGTGCGTCAGCAGACGAGAGAAAGAGAGAGAGAGAGAAAGGAACCAAAGCTTTTAATGAATTTTCGTTTACGAGGATGAAAGGGATTGAGGCTCGTTTCCTTTGAGAGGGGGCAGCGAATAAATAGAAAACGAAGCCCGGTGAGTCGTAGCTTGAAAAGCTGCCTTTGGAACGAGAACGAAAAATAAAGCCGCCGTTGAGCGAGGAAGGAAAAAAAAAATTTGGCAAGAGGTATGATATGAACATGTGTGGAGAATGAAGGAAACGAGTTGCCCGGAGCACGAATGGTATTTCTTTGTAAACCTGTAATATTACGCCAAGTATCCAGCAAAAGCTCGTGGAAGTCGCTTATATTGCATATATAAGTAACCCGCCTTTGTTATATTTGTTAATTTTGCTTTATATATGAAAAAAACAACAGCTATTTGTTTTTTTTTTCTGTCGATTGTTAATATTCGTATATATGTAAACGATTATGTATATTATAATTTATTTAAGTGGATTTTATATTAATTAATTAAATAAAAAAAGTAAAATAATACTCGCGTATCATTGCCAACCATGTTCGATTTGTCCATGTATTGTGAACAATAGTAAGAAAAAAAAAGAAAAATAATGGAATGGTAAAAATAATATGTAATGACAATTTTTCTCGTACTCTCTTTCATAACGCAGTGTGATTACTTTGTTTTTATACCAAAGTTGTAATATCTAATTTGAAGTTAAATAAACAAACAATTGAAATCCAACTCTTTATCAGCTTAAGGACTCATTTTTATTGTCAGCACCTTTCCTACAATCTCCAATAAGTCTTTTCGCAAAACTGTCGTTTATTTTTTCTTCGTTTTTTCTCAGTTGTTTTTTTTTATATCATACATAGATCCGCGTGAAAATTTTTTTTTTTTATTTTTCGTTTTTGTCGAAAAAAGAATGACAAGGGATGAAACACAGAGAGAAACATAATAATGGTGTGTTGAAAATATATAGAAATTTCCAGCGTTGTGTCGTAGAATTTTTATATTTATCCTTGCGATTGTTTTTCATAAAATACAATTGTTTATGTTTTTTTATTCGTTTTTTTCTGTTCTTCGTATCACTAGATGAAGTATTTTGTTTTCGTAATAAAAAGCAGGTTCAATTAAATCCTCTTCGTCTTCCTTTTCAACATGATTGCGCTCTATATCGGTCACTAAGTACTTATAAAAAAGTTTTAAAGTATCATATAAAAAAAATATAGTTAGCCGGACTCCTTCATTGTTCTTATGTACACAATACATCATCGATGAGCTTTACGTTTTCGCAATCGGCGATATTAAATAGGGTAAGTGTGAGTAATATGATCGACCGCACAACGTCAGTAGTTAGTGGTATTAGTATTAACAAATGTAAATAAAGCTGCGCAAAGCATAAGCCACGAAGCGAAAACTTGAACATCTTTTAGGATAGCGACGTAGTTTACAAGCTTAATAATCGTCACAACATTGTAGAGTTCTTAGTTTTATTATTTAAAAATATTCATTTCAAGCAGAATTGAACTTAACATCTAACTTAACAATTATCCCCATACCTTCTTAAATTCTAATTATCAAAGTAATAAACAATTCTTAATAAACTTTGACAAGAAAAACAATGTCACTATAATAGTAATCATTTCAAGTGTTCATATTGTCCACACATACCTTATTTTAACAAACTCCTGGAACTGCAAATTAAATTCAATTTTCCTCTAGGAAATTGCTTTATCTATATATATTTTATCTATCTACCGTAAGGAAATATTATTAAGTCCTAATTGCAATTAGAAACTTAGCATTCTTAAAGTAATTTTTTTTAATTTATATGTAAATCGATTATATATAATAGAATAAGAATGCAAATATAATCACATTATATTATATATCTTACAGTTCGTACAATTGAAACAATATGATTATTATTAATTATTTTATCACATTTTTAAGACTTTAAGTCAGTGGAAGAAAGAGATTTTTTATTTTATCTGTGGAAATGGCTGTAAAAATCTTTAAGGACACTTTCTTGACATTCCCTTGAAAAAAATGTGGTTTATATTATTATCATCGATCTTCGTTTTAATAATGTAGATCAAACATAAAAATCTAGAATACACTTTTCCATCCAAAATCAAATCGAATTAAAATGACTTTTATAAAATGACAACGTCAAATTTTAAAATATCATATTTTAATGAAAAATAGATCATGTAAATATAATATTTTCATCGATAAAATGTACAAACTGTCAATTACGAGAAAGATTGTCTTTCTCTTTTAGTAAAAATTTACTCTGAACAAAAAACAAATTAACGATAATTACCAACGTCAACAAATATATACAAAACATAACACCAATAAACGAAACCAACGCGATAAATATTCTCTCCCCCCCACTTCCGACGCAACAAGTTTCAACTACCACATTTCTCCAAATCACAGTATCAAAGAAAAAGACTGTACATCATACAATATCCGTCCACCAAAGTACTTTTACAACCACAACCACAAACACATTATATATCCTTTATCATTCCCCATACCATGAATCGTCTCTAGCACTGGCCGGCGCATTCGGGTGATTTTTCAATGAAACATTAAATCACTAATTCCCACCTCTCCTTCGGATTATCCTCCCCCTCTTCTACCAGAGCGCGCGCGCGCGCAATCAAAGCAACGCTCATCAATCACCGCTAGCGCATAATCCCCGTGAAAAAGGAAATACAAGAGGGGAAAAAAAAAACGAGCAAGAGTAACGAGAGACACGATCAAACAACACAACTCTCGCCCCCCGCAAACCTTATGTACACATCGGTAAACAACCCTTCGTTCCTCTCCCACCCTCACATACACACACACACATATACATAAACCGGCCATCGCTAGATCCAATTTACGGGTCGCACGCGAGAGCGATAAAGTCGTCGCAACTCGCGCGCGTTTCTCTTTTGTGTATGTGTGTGTGTATGTGCGTGTATATGTGTGTATGTGTGTATGTGTGTATATGTGTGAGTTATATATATGTACATACAACTAATATTGTCGCGTATTCGGGCGCTGTACAGGTGTATATAATAATAATGCGCGTTCGCTCGTTACGCGCGAGCGCGCGCACACACACACACATACACACGCGCGTGTGTTAATAATGAAAGCGATCGGCGCTAGAGCACGCGCACGCCGATTTATCAATGAATAAATAAAGCGTTTCCCAGAGGTAGAATCGGATCTAATTGATGGAAGGAGAAGGAGGAGGAAGGGGGGAAAGGAAGGATATATATGTATGTATATATATATATATATGAAAAGGCTTGGCACGCACGGAAGGGTCGTCCATATATACTACGGACGCGTTAATAATGTAGAAATGATTGAGGAAGAACGAGGGATGAAGAGCTAGAGAGAGAGAGAGAGGGAGAGAGAGAGAAGAGTGAGTATATAATGCGTATACAGATATACAGGCACGCAAGCGTGGAACTTACGTATATACCATCGCTGCTTGCGAATTAGCGTGACGTGCGAGCTTTCGGTAATGGGCTTGGTTCTGTGATGCTTTCCAAGTGAGTTATAAGTGTGACGCTATGTCGTTGAATTATTCGATATATACCTTCTTCTAATCCAAACGTAAATGATAATAGGGATATATATAGAGGAAGGTATATATATGTATATACAATGTTGAGCTCATTAGCGAATGCGCACTTGACCCTTTTGTTCCTGCTATACGCAGATGTCAGTTAGGAAGCAACGTTAAAGAAAAACGGTACTTTAATCGTTATAAATGATTTTTTTTTCGTTAGTTTTTTTGTTTCCTATGTGTATATTATCTTTGTACATTTAGGAACATAAGGGTCATGACGAGTTTCTTCACTTTCTCTCCGTCCCTTTACAATAAGCGAATCAATGGTACAAAGCTTATATATACGATAAGGTATACACACGACGGTATTTTTTTTTCTTCTTCTTCTCTCACCAAATCGGCATTTATAATAATAACATCAGTACAAAAGTATCGTTATAACCAAATGTGTCTTCTCGTACAAAATCGTGTATTGTTCGAGTTTATATTGGGGTAAAAGTGGGGAGACGACGAGAAAAATCTTGCAATTCTTTATATCTTTGCTTTTCGGCTATACAGAGCAGAGAGCGAGGTGTGTTGAGATCGAGGAAAAGACTAGCTGTACAATATAATAATAATGTAAAATTACCGATGAAAAAAAAACCCGTGCGAGGCAAGCGTCTGGTAAGATTTTAGCTGAACTTAAAGATTTGTCAATATAGATTTTATTTGATGATGACCGGCAATGTTTTTTCATGCTCATAGAATAATGAATAACGATATCGTTATGCGCTACGATTAGCGTGTCGATGTATATCATCATGAATTATTCCTTTATCACCGTTTCTACTAGTCAACGATAGCATCTGTCAATCGTCGTTTCAATCCATTAGTAAGAGCCAAAAAAAAAAGAAAAATAAAAGTAACGGTCGGAACGAAAACATCACCTTGCTGGGCAACCTAAAACTTTTAACGACTAAAAGATAAATCCAAAAAAAAATACAAACGCGCCTGCGCATAGGTCGCAACGAGAGGAAAAGAAAAAAGATACAGCCTCGTACGGTAACTTTCGAAAAAGAATTTTCAAAGCAAAAGTCGCGTTGCTAACATCTTGCCAACTTTTTCCCCAAAAATATATATATATAAATATATAAAAACTCCGGCGAGCTACTTCAAAATCAATGGTACGCTCAAACTCCAATCAACGCGACTATATAACTACCGTATCAGACGTTTCGCGTAGCCTTACACGTACACATAATACTCGGTGTGTGTGTGTGTGTGTGTGTTAAAAAAGAAAGAATAAAACCGGCGCACGCACGCGTATCTCGCGTCTCCCGTTATACAATAACACATCGTGTGCCGCGCGTATCTGTATATATATAATCATCCCCTTGTTTTATCCATACAATATATATAATATATACGAGAATACAATATATACCGTTCACAATGATAGACAAATTGTGCGAGATAAAGTGACACACACATACGCATACATACGCATACATACACACAAACGCGGGGATATACATCGGAGAAAGATAATCATATATCATAACCCCGCGCATGTATATTACTCACACACATTCACACGTACACTCATACCCATAATGTCCAATATCGGAGGTTTCGACAGCATCTTCCTCAAGTTTGACCTCAAGCGAGAAGTGCAGCGAGTTTATGAAGATTCGTAATCGTAGTTGCATCGCCAGGTTGCAGTCTTAATGCTTCACGGTACGCTGCTGCCGCGAGCTTGTATTTACCGTTGAGATGAAGAATAGCACCGAGGTTCGCATGACTACGAGCTTCCTCAGGCCTTAAACCTAACGCGTGCCTATACCATATTTCTGCTTCGGCGAGGCGATTGGCACGACGAAGACTTGATGCTGCAGCTACTGCTAACTCGTAGTCTGAACGTGAAAGTGATGCTGCTAAGAGGTGAGATTCGGCTGCTTCGGCTAGTCGGCCTTGCATGCTCAGGAACAGACCTGTTGGTGTGGGAGAAAGAGAGAAAGAGAAATGGTTAGAAAAGAGTTTATTTTGTAGTAGTAATATTTGAGGTGAGAAAAGGATAATGGGAAGCTGGATGAAGATCGTAAAGTAAGTTACTATATATCTGTGGCTTCTCGAAATAACAATATAAGTGAAAAAATTTTTTTAAATCGATTTTATGCTATTTTTTGTACTTTTAAATAGTCCTCTTTCATGTAATTTAAACAGAAATTGATAAGATGCACTCCTTTTCTCGAATGAGCACAAGGAAAAACACTATAACTGCATTTTCCCGAAATAACCATATATCTGCACTGTTTTCATTCAATATTTCAGAAGAATTATACAATTCAAGATCCAGAAAAGTAATAACATTGGTATCTCACCAATCTTGCGAACATTTGAGACGAATTTAGATGATTAACAAATTAAAAATTAAAAAATATGAGTTTGCAGAATATAGATATGGTAGTGTAAAACAGTTACGATTAGCATGTGAATCCTAATATTTTATTTAATTATAACGTTTAATTACAAAGTAAACTATAAAATATTTTTAAAGATATCCATTCGCACGGCTAGTATGATGGTATTATTATATTGGTTAAATTTTTCATAAATAATAAGGAATAAAAAG
>JAYJLV010000001.1:5448621-5459875 GCA_036873485.1 Torymus texanus | reverse complement strand
AATTTTAACCAGAAATTGCCCGATGACCAGAAAATCAGTCGTATTCTGGTCAATTTCTGGTTAATTTTCTACCAGGGCACGCGTGCGCGCGCATGGGGGGGAATAATTCACCGACTTGAGACAAACTTACCGAGCAAATATTTCAGTGCGTCTATGAATTTAAATTCACGGTGAGATCTGCAAGATTCATTTCTCGGTATTTTCAAGCGCTGAAATATCCGCTTGAGATTTTATAGTCGGTAATATATTGTTTCTTGAGAACAGAGGGATGAAAATATTTTATTCACGGAGATTTTATTGCAGTCGCTTAGAGTAATTTTCATACTCCCCATTATAAGTATATTTAAGTTTTTTTTTTAACTTTGTATTTGTGTCATCTGCTAATCTTGTCTGACCCACATGTAACTTTTTTCTGTATTTTCAATTTGCTTGTCACAAAATAAATTAAAAAAAAACTTATTCAACCTTTCACTAGTGATTTTTATATTGTATTTATAATTTGAATAAATAATTCAACGTTCGATGTTCAACAAAATCAGTAAAGCTTAATTGACTACTCTAAGAAAATATTTATTATATTCTCTTGTAAACTTAATTTATGAAATTTATAGAAAAAAATATCGCTTCCGATGTATTTTCTATCGGAAGAAAATGAATAACGAACCTAAAACGACATTAAATTCTTCACAAGATAGTTTGTAACAAGGGCTTACTAGATTATACATGATCAAAATTTGTATTAATGTAAACGCATTAAAGAAAAAAGAATGTATATTATGAATTTAAAAAGTTTCCAAGAGTTATTCAGTTATTAAAAAAAAAGTAGTCTAAAGAAATGATTATAGAAGGCATTTTATAGGACATATTTAATATTTTTCATGAATCTACATCTCCAATTAAGTTTCGTAACTACCACTGCACCGACTACATTTATATTTTCGAATTGAATATGTGACCAAACCGAAGATACAACTACCACCGCAGATACATTCCACCAATTTAAACCACATATATAAACCAACGAAATTTCAGCAAAACCACATTTCCTACTATAGTAACCAACCCAGTAGCCGAATAAGTAACGAAACGTATATACCTTTATACTCTATTCGAACTTATAAACCAAGCCACTTGAACCATACCTCAGAAACAATAATCCACTCTTCTCCACGATAACGAATTTCTCCCATCGCGAAATTGAAAAATAAAATTGCAGCAATACAGCGAACGCGTACCTCTCGGCAGTACAGACAGCGAAAGTTGAGAGAAATACTCTGGGCCAAGTTTTCGAGAGATAGCAAGCGTGCGCGCTCGAGCGAAAGTAGATGTGGCCTGAGTTTAGTCAGACACGTGTCTGACTGGCGAGCTATGTTCATGTGTGTATATATATATATATATATACTGGGTAGATATTCACTCGTTTCGCTAGACGAACTTTGACCGAGGACGGTTTGGCCCTTTCTTCCAGCTACCATGGGAGTTTCAATGGTATATTTTTGTTAAAGTTTCGATATATATGTATATGGTTTTAGAAATGTAGATGTATTTTGGAAAATGAGGGTATTTGAGGGATATATAAAGTTTTTTTTACGTTTTTGTGGAATATACGTACAAGATATTTTTAAGAGGTTAAACAAAATTTGTTAACGAAAGCTTACGTCTTGTATTTTATAGCTGTACAAAAGTGAATTTAGAAATAATTCTTATCTATAAAATACATCAACATTTTACGACATGCTTATTTTAATTTATAAAATATAGAGAAACCTAGATTATGAGAAAAAAAAATTGAAAAACTTACCAATTAAAAAAGTTATATAAAAAGTCACCTGAAAATCAACGTGACCACACTTTCATGTAACTTTTTTCCCTTTTATTTTTTCTTTCCTAACTTCATGTTTTTATACGTTCGAAATGACCCCGTAGATCACACTTTCTAAATTAAAAGAACCTCGCGTCGTTGGTGTTCTCCCGTAATTTTACTTCTTTTTTGTTACACCACCTTCATTTACTTTTATTAATCGTAAAAAGACGTATTTTATTATGCGAGTTACAAACACACCGAACATTAATTAAACTTTTATTTACATGCGCATTTTATTTAACTTTCACGCCATTACATCGAATTCAAAACAACTCTATCTCAAACTCTTTCTCTTTACCCATCTCTCCCTCATTTCCTAAAAAAAAAAAAAAAAAAACACATCTTAAACCTACTCCCACCCCCTCGTCTACCCTCTCACTTCGTTATCTCCGTCAACTACTTACAAGCTTTCTGGCTCTCAAACCCCGGACTTCGTTATACCTTCTACACACATACATATATATATGTATACACTCGCTCTTTCATCGTCGACGCGGAAGGACAAAGATGTTGTTGTCGTCGTTGTCTACAGCCTCGAAAAAGTTGGGGGCCGCACTGCTGTGCAAAAGCTGCCCTGATGAAGCACTTGCTTTGTCCACTTATAAAGTTACTCTTCTCCCCTTTTCCTCCTCCTCCTCCTCCTCCTCCTTACACTGCTGCGAAGAAAAATCGCCTTTGTTGCGTACTGCTGGTCACCTATTTTATGTATCGCACCAGCTGAGTGCTGTGTAAGCAATGGACGCGTGATATTTTTTTTTTCTTGGGGGTTGCAAGTCGACCGGACGAAGGCTATGATTTGAAATTATTCTTCGCGCGAAAAGGTTTAATTCGCGAATGATTAGAATGATGTGGTAATGTTGTGATTTTCTTTTATTTAGAAAATTTGTTATTATAATCTTCTATATAAATAATATTCAGCATAAAAAATGTTGTACAATAAATAACAAATATTATGAATATTATATTAATTACAATTTTTCATAGCTATAGTATTTTTTTTTTTATTTTCACTGTTATTATTTTCAAAGAAAGTTTAAATAATGTTTATAGAATACAACATTTATTCTATAAAAATATATACACCACTTACGTGTAACCACGTTTATCTATATACGTATACGTCAAATTTATATCTTGTAATCTTATTATCTTGCATCGAATGAACCATAAGTTAAGATAACTGAATTCAATTTATCAATTTCTCACCCACGCTTGTCATCTATGTCCAGCCTTATCTATCTTACAACTTTCAAATGATAATATGTGGCAACTAATTTTCGCTTACTGTTAATTCAGACAAAATTTTATAATTTTCTATCACTTCGTGATGCCTTTTCACTACTTTTATATTTTATTTTATCTCATATCTTCACATTTACAAAAACTTAATATTCAGTGGATAATAATGTATTTTCTTAATTAACACAAAAATTTGATATTCTCTCAATTACTATAGTGGGATAATATTTTTGATAAAAGGTAAATCAGATCTTCAACGAATATACTCCCCTTTTCTCTTATTCTTTACAGATATATTATTTTGCACTTCCGTATTACTTATATTGTGCATTTATACCGTTCTCATTTTTATTTAACTTCAATTTATTTATCATTACGTACGATATAATTTTAAAAGAAATAAATATTTTACAAAACCATTGTTTTCTTCCAATAGACCCGTACGAAATAATTTCCAAAATAACATTCAAACTTTTCACCAAGGAATAAAAATTCTCAAACTAAACGAATTTCACAAATACAAAGAAAAAAAAATAAAGAATTATCCACAATTCCAACGTAAACCCCACTTCCATCTTCAATATCATCCCATTCCCTCTATATAAGAACACTTCTAAGCCAACTCCAATCCTTCTCTCTCTCTCTCCCTCTTGGCTACATATACTCCTCCTCTTCATCCGTTTCTCCCTTTTCAATACACCTCCAACTCACGGTCACACATCTCTCACCTGCGTACTGTAGCATTCGCTAGCCGCGCGTAGTCTATCAATTTCCCGCGCTGGACGCTCAAACAATGCGCTCACCATCCATCTTATTGAATCGCTCGTGAGATACTCGCTGTATATACATGGTCGTCCCTCGAGATACCGTCACACACATGTGTGTGGGTGTCTTTTCCGTTATATAGGAAGGTGAGATGGGATATGGTTCTACGTTTTAGCACGATTGGCGTTTCTAGCTAGATGATGATACATTTTTTCGGTTTTTGAGGATATATTTTTGTAGAGGCAATGATGGTATGTATAGAGGTTAGGGTTTCGGAGTCAGGAAATTGAAAAATTTTATACCGTAGATCAGAAAATTTTCTATGGTATATTGTCGGAGAAAATAGAACGGATTATTATATATAACGAAAATTTTGTTATTTTTCTAATACTTTTTATATCATTTGAAGAAACTTACGACGATGATCAGTCAATGAAAATTATATGAAATACACACATGTGTCGATGAATTCTGAAAAGTTCTTCAAGTTCGTTTGCAATGAGGATGAAAGTCGAGCGATCAATCACTTAGTTCTGAAAAGTAACTGTGTGTATTAAAAATGCATTCGCGTTGCTAAAATCCATCGATGGTAATACTAAGCTAATAACTATATAAATAAAAAGCTATAAACATAAAAGATAACTAGAAATTAATTTGATAAATTACCGTTTATTTTTCGTATTAATAACTTCTAAAGTATGATTTTTCACAGCAAAAATTATTTAATATTTATAAGCATGTATATCATCCAGCAAAATTATTTTAATCTACTCTTCGAACCATAATTGCAATCGAACAAAAGTCTATAGTATTTACCGTTTAATTCGACTACAAGACCGACATTACGATCCAATCAGATTCGCAAGATGTTAATCTACTTAAACGCGCGCGTGCGAACGACTGCCGCCGGCGCAGTAGGATGGATAGTTCTAAAGTCCACAGAATTCTCGATTAAGCGAAAGACAAATATTGACCCGCAAAAGCGACGCGTACCACTACGATTCGTTCGAACAAACATATACACGAACGTATATACACTGCTTAAAATGTTCAACCCTATAGTTTACAACGTTTTACCACATGTCTTCTGTATATGAAGGAATTCACAACAAATTTACACAGGAGGGGGCCTTGGAGCTGGTCAAAATTTTTCTTCTTTCTTATATCATAAAGTATGGGGAAACATTATGCTCAATTAAAAACATCTTTGTGATATATTTTTTTTAAAGCTTGAGATTTTTCAGGAAATAGCACAAAAAGCTCTTATATTTGAATCTCAGTTGTTGAGTCGAAAATGTGTCAAAAAACAAAATAAAATTAAAAAGAATAATCTTTCAGTTATTTCTTTGCAAATTAAAATATGATCAAAAATTATAAATTTTAAAGTTGAATATCGGAAAGGCGTAAATACTCTCAAAGTTGATTCTTGATAGCTGTGTATATTTTTATGCCTTTTTGATGTCCAACTTCAAAGTCAATAACTTTTGAAGGAATCAGAATTTTTTTGGTTTTTTAAAAACGTAAATGAAAGCCGTTTTTCTGTATATACCTAGTTTCATTTTCTTTTTTCAAACGTTGTGAAGGGCATTTCTGGGTTCAATGGATAATGTTTAAATAAGAGGGCCCTTTTGATACAACGTCAGTCTTTCAAAAAATTTTGTCAAACACACGTTTTTTTATGACCTATAAAAAAGAAGAAAAAACGTATTCGTAAGGTGTAGCTCAAAAAAAAAGTTTTAAACAATTCAGAAACCATCAAATGTAAATTTTTTGTGGATTTTCAAATATATATCAGCAATCTCCAACCATTTCACGCACAGGAATCTTTAAGGCGGAAATTTTCCACGATGTAACAGCCACCCGTGACATTTTCCGATTTTCACTTTAACCTGTAGTACGACACGTGGACTTCATTGGACTTTTAGCTGCCGGCTATTTACACTATATCTGACATCGCCACCGTCGCCGCCGTCATTAGAGAGCTTTCATCTCACTCTTTGAACCAAATTTTCTCCTTTGCACTCCGTGAATCCTTTTATCTTTTGCTGATGCATGAAAATTTCGAATATTCGGGTCGGGTGTTGAATCGCCTGGGTTGCCACTATCGCTTTTCAGCGGTGATTATTACTGAATTTGAATTCTTTTGATGCGACTGATATTATATATAGTGTTCGACGAATCGATTAAAATTTATATTGAAAAAGGAATATGGATTCACAGATAAGTTACAGGAGAAAACTAAATTTCTACTTTTCCTGGAATATCTATATACGATGATTAAAAAAGTATATTTACGATTTTGCGAGTTTTTTCGAACTAACTTTATTATTTATTTTATTGAGTGGGTATGTACATGCGTATGTGGGTGTAGTAATTAAAAAATATTTTTAACTTCGTGAGTTTTCGAATTACTCCTACTTATCCTGTTAATATAAGATATCATGAAGCTTTATTTTTATTTTTTTCAGCAAATTATAATTCAATTAATGAAATGAATATTGTGCATAACGCTATATAAAATGTTTAGTTTTTATTGTGTTATAATGGAATTGTATAATAATATCATCAACCTAATATTTAAAACAAAAACAAAATTGAAAAATGTTTAAACTTTGTAAATAATAAATTGTTAGAGTATAAACGAAATCAAGTTATTGGGTTGGAAATAAAATAAGAAATAACTATGTAGTTATTTTATAAACAACATCTTTATTAACGATTATTTAGAAAAAAGACAATCGTAGACGTCCCATGTTTTTTTAGAGATACGTTGGTTGAATTTTAAATTTCGTACAATTATTTTAAGATTCATGTGTCTGTACAAATTTCTTACATAATTTTTAAGTCCAACATCAACGGGAAAAACAAGTTACAATAAAATAGTAAAAGAAAACAATGTTGAAAAATATACGTTTAAAAAATCATATTCAACGATACAACTGTAAAATAATTAAAGCTTGGTACATTATACGTATCTCAACAAAACCATAATAAAACAAATATGAAAATAATATACATTAATAAAAATGGACAACACATTGTTTGCTTTAATCAGTGTAATCATTTAATTCTTTTCTTTTTCCATCTGTAGAAACTTCGAAGTCGAAAATGTTACTTTTATGTAACGTCATTAAAGCACTTCGCGTCTTCGACAGAATCACGATTCTCGGCAACAAGGAAATACCTGAGACACACTTTTTTCCAAGGGAGAAAAACACAGCATTTTTCCTTCCAAGGCTCGTTATTATTATTATTATTATTATTTTTTTTTCTTTTTGTTTCATTTTTGTTTTCCTTTACATCATACACGGACGATCGTATAAGAACGCCACGTTAAAGTACAGCTAATTAGTTCAATAACAACATTCCGCCGTTTTAGAAACTCGTTCATCTTTAACACGTACATTTAAGGTACATATATATATAATATACGCCGTGCAGCGCGCGCTCTCACAGCGTTATACGAAAATATCTTTGTATGTATGTATGTATGTAATTATAGCATGTATACACACCTGCATCTCCCCAGGAACGAACTATACACGCGTTGATTCGTCTTTTATACGTAAAAATTACGCCGCACTGAGAGAAAAAATAGAGTGTATGTATTATATGTGGTATGTATGTGTATGTGTGTGGTTTTTAGTGAAATATCGTTAATGGCCTTCTATAATTCCATTGCTATATATATATAGATCGAAGACATTGCCGACGCTGTAACGACGGATTCCGTTATTTATTTTGCCAAAGCGCATTTGCAAAATTAAGGCTTGTTTATATCGAAGATTAAAAATTAATTCTTCGAGCTGTGTCTGTAAATCAATGGATATTCGTAATCGGTGGTTAGACATTTTGATCTATTTATAATCTTGTGTTAATTGATTTGTCAGCACTGTTACAATTTTAATATGTGAGTATAGGCAAACGTAACTAAACATTCTTATAAGAAACCAATGTCAACGACAACCGTGCATTCCTTTCATCATTACGTGCACCTAGTGATGGCCACCTCATTACTTTCTCAAAGTGGATAATCTATCGTGATTGCATTTTTTAATGTAAGCTGCATATTTTTAAATATTATTTATTTATTTGTTAAGTTTTTGTTCAAGTATTCAAATAGAGATAATTTAATTGATATTATTTATTTGAATAGGAATTCTTTGAGAAAGCAATATACCAATAAGTTGGCAGCGTTTTTTCTCTCAGTCTTTGAATTATTAGCTAATCCTATCGGGAAGAATGAAGCTAATTCGGATTATAGTAGTTTTGCATGCGTGTATTTCTCATGAAAAAGAAACTATCAAATTATGGCTTTGCCAAGAAGAATCAAAGAACTTACAAGGCATTATACTCAAACCTTTTTAAAATTCATTCGTCGCATCACACAATACTTTTTTTTTATTGTGAAATATGAGTGTTTAAACTTATCCTTTTCGTTTCACAAACATAGAGAATATAAGTATAATCGACTTTGTCGCAGGAACGTTCCAGGAACGTTTTACATCGGAAATTGATATTGTAACAATTTCCTATACCATTTTTTTAATGTTATTTTAAAAACATTATTTTCTGTATTTTTTATATTGTCGTAAACTATAGTTCTGTACTTTTAGATTCTTTTAATTCTCAGAATGAATTAACTGCACTCTCCCCTTTGCAACTCAAGCCCATATTTCGTTTCAAATAATGACAATATAAAACTAAAAACATGATTTAATTTTTAATTAGTTTAGTTTTCATTTTATCAGAAGGTATTTATGAAATGGATATACCGACGATATCAGTCGTTACTCATTTATACGAGGTATAAACTGTTGAATGTAATAAGTATTTTTAATTTAATTAGATATTTTGATTGTTGTTTCAATTGATTAGAAACATGTTATATCGATACAATGTTAAATAAGTCAAAGCCACTGTATATGTATGATTATTAAGATTAAAGTACTTAGTGAAGTGACTTTTGAATTTTCAAAACTATAATATACTTCAATATTAAATTATTTATAATCATTATTCGATAGAAGATCAATCATGTGTTATTGATAACTATAAAGCAACAACTATATCTTAATGCTATTTAAAATAACTACAACTTTTTACTAAATAATTATTCTAACGAATTGACCTAACTACTTTTAGAATCTTATGATCACTTCTAATATTCGTGAAAATACAAAGTGTTACCATTCAGTAAAAAATAGTTATACTGTAAATGAAGTACAATCGACTAAAGTTTCATTAAATTAAATAGTTTTTATACACTAAATCGTTGTCTCTTATTTTATAACTCCATTACAAATGTATTGTATCCAACTCCAAAAATATTGTTTTCTTATTCCATTTTTTTCCAGTTGAAGCATCTTAAGCAGCGTTATAAATTTGTTGTCAAAAAGATTGCCAATTGAGTTATTACTTTCAATTTAATTTTATTGGTATCTCATGAAGATATTGCTTAATAAGGCTTTTGATTCATGACTAAATTTTTTGTAGATTCTGCACTGTTAATATTAGAAACAATCAGACTTGAATTTTGGCGTCAGCAGATTAAAATCATTACATGATTATATATCTGACAATAATTAATAAACGTATAGAAACGTATCTTAGCAAAATAACAATTCAGTTACCTAAAACTAAGGAATAATTCTTCACTATCTATTTACTTCGCTATCTAATATTTTACCATAAACCACGTATGAAATCATAAGATTTACATCACAAATCAATTGTTACATTGTTTTTTTCACGTAATAAGTTATATGATTTCTTACTTCTAAAACCAAATAACAATACTGACTAGAAAAAGTTACAATTCGACCAGATTTCACGCGATTTCAAAAGTGATTTCTCACGTGATTAATCACATTATGACTCCCTGCGTCCTTTCCCTGGGGCTCACTTCTTTTTTCTACATATCTGTAACGTATCATTTGCAACAACATTTCCACCGATCGCTCTCTACAGATACATTCCGTTAACCAAATAATCCGCGTCGTGAGCGTACGAGTCATGTCTACCGCGACCGCGTCGCTTGACGACTCGCAGCCGGCAAGCGATAAGGACGGCCATGACAGCGGTGACGGTGAGACCTAGGGCTAGGGAAATCACGGCGCCCTTGGGTCGAGACATCTCGAGATCTTCCAGTTTGGCGCCATGCCGACGGAAATGTTCCGCGGTTGCTAGTTCCTTACGTTCTTGCAGATGGAGGTCCGCCATCGTTCGGAGTTCAGCTTCGTGTACTATAAGGGTTAATTTTTAATTATTTCGGGTTCATGAGTTGACTATTAAGAAAAGCGTGTTTGTCCTTTAAAACGAAGTGACATTTCATTAAGCAAAGATTAAAAGAATGTAATAATTAATTTTGAATTCTTGCCTAAATTATGCGTCAAAATGTTAATATAATCATTATTTACAATTACTCGTGATAAATAAATTTTTAACTTAATCCTAAAAATAATTTTGAAGGCTCTAAAAATAGCGTTTTAATTAATGACAAATAACATTGTTGAGTTACAAAAGACAGGGCAATTCGTTATTTTCACTTGAAAATAGAAACACGCAGACCTTTGTGAACCTCGGCTTTAACGGCACTTTCGGAGACTGGCTTACTTTCGTGAGCCTTTGGCGACTCGCCGTCATTGTTGACTTTAGCTTTTGTCGCCTCTGAATGGACCTTATTGTGCGGCTCTTCAGCCCCTGTCTTCTTATCGCCATTGTTTTGCAATTTTGAAGCGTCATCCTGCTTCTGAGGGGGCTAAATTAAACATAGAATTGTCAGTGTTACAAAACCCGTGACGAAACAATACAGTAGATGTTAAATTTATTCTTATAACGTAGCTATTCATGCATTATAATGAGGCAAACGTAATTTGTGGATGCAAAAAATAATTGACAAAATGCTTAACAGTAAAAAAGAAGGTCGTGCATGTAACATTAAGAAAGCTAGAGAGAATTATAAATTCGGTATACATCTGTTAAAAGACTGTAAAGTTTCCACGAAACCTCCATGACTTCGATTGCCATTTTACTCGTTTTTTTCTGTTGTTAACATATCCTATGGACCGCAGTATATTGCTTTAATAAAATTTAAAAGCTCCTTAGGGGTTACTACGAAAAATTACTTCTTAAATATTTAATAAATATCTTAGTTAATGATTTTTGAAAATTTCAATCGCGTATCTAACTACACATCAAATCTGTAATTCTCACGTCGCAGAGTGATGCAGAAGTAGGAGGACTCGACTGTACTTTAGGTTCAACAACTGGATGTTCCTGCGACTGCTGCTGCTGTTGCTGGTGTTGTTGTTGTTGTTGTTGTTGTTGTTGTTGTTGTTGTTGTTGGAGCTGTGGCGGAGGTGGAGGTGGCGGCGGTTGTTGGGT
>JAYJLV010000001.1:5409489-5448521 GCA_036873485.1 Torymus texanus | reverse complement strand
TGTTGTTGTTGTTGTTGTTGTTGTTGTTGTTGTTGTTGGAGCTGTGGCGGAGGTGGAGGTGGCGGCGGTTGTTGGGTGGCTATGGGCAGCTGAACCTGGACGGATGCTGGTGGTGCGACATTACCCTCCTGCCAGGAATCCACGCGGTGCATCCCCGCCGGGTAGTAGGGGGCGTAGCCCCGGTTTGGATCTTGTCCATACATTACACTAAAATAGAGTGAATAGATTTTATTAGGTGGTAGTAATTGTAATTTTATATTATATACTAGTTTCCAAATAAAGTGTTGAATTGTTACTTACTTTGCTGCTTCCATTTCTTCCATGCGCATGCCTGGCCCCTTATGGTTAAATATATGAGGTGGTGGTTTCTCTGTAAATCAGTAATAATAAATATTTTTCTCGTTTAAATATTCGAATTTGAAAATAACAAATTCACACCAAGAGATTGAAAATAGATTTGAAGAACATATGTATGGAATTGAATAACTGTGCAATGATGAAGTTCGCAGATGTTGATTGTATTCGTAACAACTATAAAATTGATTATAGTGTAGTAATATAAGATAGTTTCAGAATATCTTTAATATTAAAAAAGGTCCCCAAAAACAAAAAAGTCGTCTATCCTGAGAGATCAATATTTTTTCATCTATGTCAGCCGCTCAAATACGAATCTAGGGTCAAAATTAATTAATTAACCAATCACCACAGAATTTTGACAAAATGTTACACATTGTATCTCCTTTAAAACGTGTTTTTATTCATAATGATTTTTCTTTTCTCCAAACGTTTGAAAACTTGCATATAGACTTTAAAATCAAATTTATTAATTCAGTTTCAAAATTGATACAGTCATGTTTCGAAAAAAAAAGAATCGTATAATGTACAGTGGGTTTTAAAGGGGATACTACATTAAAATAACTAAAATACTACATTATTTTTTTTAACAAAATCAATAAATCAAACTGCTAAACTTTGTTTTTAAAGATATTTAAAAAATTTGTATATATAATTTTATACATTAATCTTGATGTTATGGAGCAATATCGATAGGAACCGAATTTGTATTTAAAAGACCAAAACATAAGATTAGGGTGTTCTCATCACTCAGGCAAACAATTTTCTTTTCTTTTTACATCTCTGCCTAATTATAGAGGCGATAAAACATAATTGAGTGTGCAAACGTCATTGTACAAAATCGTTAAATTGATCTCAATAATATATCTATATCATCGTTTATTTCAACACTATCATTATTTACTACATTTCCCTTGAGATTTTTCGTGAATTTAAAATCTTACTGATTCCCGATATCAAGAAACTTTACCACAACAGCCACATTATCTGACAAAACCACACCAAAATCCAAGATAACCAAATAAAGAACAAAGATTTGAGTGAGGGACATACGTTCGTAAGCAGGCGGGAGAGCATTCTGGGCATGCATCACATCAAGAGCCGAGCTATCAGCGATCTTATTAGGGCTCGGTTCGTAGACGACCGCCGCCGGTGGGTAATTACTGTTCCACGATCCGTAGCCAGCGGCGGCCGCAGGTTTATAGTTTATTGATAGCTGGGCCTGGCCCATAGCCCCACCTCCACCGACAGATTCGTCTGGTAATTGTTGCTGCTGCTGCTGTTGCTGCTGTTGCTGGGGATTGTAGACGCGACTGTCGTAGGCAACCTCAGGAATAGGAGAGAGTTGGTGAGGGTTCGGGTAGTTTCTAGGGATGTCCTGCGAGTGGCTGCCCGGGTACATCATGGGGTACTAGAGGAGAAAAGAGGTGATGAATGGTTTTTTGTTTTTTTTCAGCTCTAGGTTTGTTGTTAAATATAAATTTGTGGAAGATGACAACTAATGGCGATAAAATTGACGGAATATTTTAAAAATTTTATTTTATTTTAGATGCCTGAAGGGTTCATTAAATAGTTTATATGATTAACGTCATCTTGTACTGTAAATATACATTTAGACTGCATTTGGGATTTGCAAGTTTGTTACATTTCTTAATAATGTTAGATAGTCTTAAAATAGATATTGTAATGAACAACATTTTGCAGACTGAATCTGCCACTCAAATATTTTTAGACTGTCACAGATTTCCAAAGTTAAATGGATAGAATATAAATAAGTACAATGTGTTCTAGATACTAGGACATTTCAGTAATATTACATGAAACAAAACAAGAATAAACTTTTAACTGGTTAGCTAAAGTAAAATGAACTTTTTCCGAAAAGGTTAAAATTGCGTAAAACAATCCTTTCTTTGGAATTAAAATAACTTTACAACAGAAACCTTTAGAAATAGTAAGTAAAAAAAACTGTGTGTTTTCCAGGTGTAAATAATATTTTTTTTTAAATTATAATTATATCCTTTTACTTTATAAATTAAGATAACGTTTAAAAATGCAGTTTCTTTTCTTCTTCTTATTATTATTATTATTATTTTGAGTAAAAATTCATAAAAAATAAAAAAATAAATTATAATATCTTAGTAGTAAAGAGTACACAAAAGATGAATGCAATGCAATGTACACGCGCGGACATTCGTAAATTAAACGTGTGATGGAAATTTCTGAAGTTCTTAAGAACATCATTTTTCGACACAACATCGTTAAGCATTCAAATTTATCTGGTTACAGATTCCAATTTAATTCTACTGCCCCACCACGAAAACAGATTTTGTTGAAAAATAATGTTTGTCATTGTTTGATGAAAACTCATCGGATGAGTAACGGTAAATGTAAATAGAAGATAGTATAAAATTTTTTTTCAAAATCGTATTTGCATATGTAGATATATTATCGGTTTGATAAAGTATTTAGTAAATACGGAAATGTTTTCGATTTCTTAAACAATTTCATATTACCGAGGATAAAATTCGGAAATATTTTACTCGAGCGGCGCAAAGTACAGTAGTTTATACGAATTAGTCTGTAATGTTATCAACATGTTGATAAGCATTTACATCTTGTAAATACTTTTGTAATAATCAAATATTTCCGAAAATAACTTCATATAACATTGTTAACAGAATTAAATAAGTATTTACTTGATATTTTTCAAATCAATATAATATCATATATTTATATATACAATTGCAAATACAATTCTGGCTCGAAAGAAATGTTTTCTAACAAGCTATTGCTCATCTACGTGCATCCACTAATCGTCCGATCACATTAATTTGAATAACATCTATTTTCCAACAACACCTTACTGTCATGTAGAACTTCCTAAACCCTTCAAAATATCTCGCAAAGAAAACATATACACAACAGATTGATTAAGATAATAAACAAACAAAAAAGTTCAAACTATCTCCCAAATTCACCTGTCCATGTTGCTGTTGCTGCATCATCTGCTGGTACCTCAGCACATCAGGTAACATCGGTGGTAGATACGGTTTGGGCGAAGGTATCACTGCCACCTGCTGCTGCTGGGGCAACGGAGGCGGTGGCGGTGGCGGTGGTGGTATCGTCGTCCTTTCCACTGGACATCCTAACTCCGCAGCTTCATCTGAACCGTCAGCACATTGCGGTATACCATCGCATACATTGTAGATGGCTATGCAGTCATCGCTCGAGCGGCACTCGAACTGGTTGCGGCTACATGTCGGCACTGTAAGAAGAAAGAAATAAGATGAAGTTGCACGCGAAGAAAGAGAAAAAGGAGAAAGAGTTGAGAGGGTCGCATACTGCATAGCTGGTTTGACCGAGTTTGCGTGTAATTGTGGACTAATTAACAGGGAGGAAGTTGGCGAGAGAGGCAAAAGTTGCTTAGAGGTTTCTTTTCTAGAGAGATTGACGGTGATAAGGTGGGGAAGAAGCGAGAAAGTTTTATTGGGATACGGTGGTACGAGGAGGATTCGTTAGGTAAAGTGAATAAATTTAGAATGTTGTTGAACTTTTGGTTTTGATTTGAAAACTATCTATACGGGATGTATATGAGGAATTGTAGAATAGAAATAAAAATATGTGTTTTCAAGAAGTGAAAACAAAAAATCATTTGAGAGTACACCTTGGCAACAATTTTGTTTTTGTTGCAGTGTTTTGTGGCACTGCTTTAATTAACTACGCATCGATTTTTCTTATGGATATTTAACATGTGAAAAATTAAAGAAATAAAGTTCCTAGAGACGCTAACGAATTTTATAATACATGAAAATTTAAGAAATAGAACTTTAATTTAAAAACAGAAACTACAGGAGCATTTAGAAATTCGTGAAAATTAAAAAAAAAATCGCCAATTTACGTAGTTTATAAGACGTTGAGCATTTTATTTTATTTGTTGCGTTGCTTATAAGAATGAATATGCTCCGTTGCGCTATTGTAGATGAATATCGAAAAGGAGAGAGCTCACTTTATATTTGCAATAAAATATCGAATATCCAGACTCCAAATTACGCCATTGTCTAGCGACTTTATTACAAATGCATTTTATCAGAATGCTGAAATCATCGAATAGTAAAAAAGAATAAATAAAATATGATTGAAATAGAGATTTGAATTTTCATTGTTTGAAAGCTGAAAAAATTATTTTACTACCATGTATCAAATTCACACACTCGAAAAACAATAATTAATATGATCAAAATGTCAACGAATTATGATTTTGACGGTAAAAAAAACGATAATTCTTATAACAACAATTAAATAAATAAAAAAACTCAAACTATCCATTCAAAAAACGTAGAGTGTTGAATACTTTTCTTTTATTTATCTTTGTACATAATTTATATAGTGCACGATACTCGTTGTTAATAATGAATTTAACGATATTACTAACAGAAAATTATTTCAATTATGTTAAAAAATAAGAATTTTTTAATTTTCAAGGTTTTGAACATTCCATAGCTTTTGAATGGATATTTTCTTTTCGCGATTGTTTGAACGTCGGCATAAGAAACGTATCACTTAGATCATTTTTTCAGGTTCCACAAAATTGTCTTTTATCGTTCAACGATTATTTGATATTCTAATTACACGTGAAGTTGAAAAAAATTTTTGTTTTTTTTTTGTTTGTAGTATCATTTATTATTGCTCTAGAAAAATATCCCCTTAAGCGCGGACTTCACAAGAAATACATAATATGTTACAATTCGGTAGTATAGTTGTATATGTACAAGTTACAAACATTTTTAAAATAATTAACATTCAAAAACTAAAAAATAACAAAAAAAAATAATAAAAAAAAGAGATGAATGCTGATTTGAAACTATGTTAAATAATCTTAGAGGTACATCAAGACAAGCATTGTAAGGCTATGGCAGCTTGTCTACGAAAAGCTCGGCATTCACCCTATTGCGGACTAAGGAAAAACCATGGGAAACACCTTAGACAAGATTTGTTACTAATTTGACAAAATTTTGCCCCTAAGATTACTTGACCAGAAGATTAGACTGGGTGTCGCCTTTACGTCTCCAAAATTCACATGGAAATAGCGAAATTCGAGCTTGCAAAATAAAATATCTTGATACAAATTTAAGTAAACCTTATATTCACCAAATATTTCGTATAAATCCTCACACAGAGAAACATAATTACTTATCTCCATAGATTTTATATCAAATACCAAAACTTTTATATGATAACCATTCGTCTCTGATGTATGTATATATGTACAATGTAAATTCAAAGTTCGCGCATTAAATACTATTAATTTACCTAATGTTAGACTCTACTTTGTATCGCGTAGTATTTACGACTGCTTAGACTGATCTATCCTCGTGATATTTCCGTCGCTTTAGATATAAGCTTCGTACGCCGACGCGAGTGCTCGTACCTTGCTCCGAAATCTCTCCCCCTCAGTAAACTTTGTAACAGTCTTGGAAATTCGAATAAATTTAACTATAATTTTTTCTCTAACTGTGTGTGTTCAGATTACATACCTGCTTATTTCGTCTCAAACATCAGTCTCATTATATAAATGTGCTATCATAACTCATCGTTTCATTATATTCCACAAATCCTTCATCAAACTTAAAATGACTACACCAAACTTTACCGAATCTTCCAATCTCATCTTCCTCATTCCTTCCTCAATTCTTTCCTAACTTCACCGTACCTCCCTCCCTCCCTCACCACTCCCCCATTTTTATCAGTCACAAACTGTCGTAACACCCCAAACCCCGCAATCTCTCAACTTCTCATCATAATCCCCCTACATCCAACGCACCCTTAATCCTCTTTCTCCGATCTTTGAAAAACAAGAAACATTCCTATATATCTCTCGGTCTACCTTTCATCGGCACAGGCGTCGTAGACGTCGTCGTTTGCACTGGCACCGGTGTCGTCGATGTTGAAGCCGGCATCACTGTATAATAGTTGTACTCCCTTGGCATCGGTTCCATTTTCCTACAATCAATTATTGTATGCTTATTACAAATATAACCATAGTTTGCTATAGTTTTCAATTAGATTTGTATATATATACACGTACCTCAAGGATTTCAGCTCATGCTCTTGTTGATTACGTTGTATCTGCTCCTCGAGGACGGCTGAGCTCGGTGGACTGTTGTAATTCGTTAGCACAGCGCTGCTGTAATTCGCATGGCTTGTGAATTTACACTTGAAGTCCTGTGGCGGTCCACAGTGGAAGAGATAACAACTTCCAGGTTTCTGTCGATAAACAAACAAGTCAATTAACAAACCTTACAAAATTAAAAAAAAAACATTCTTTTTTCTTTTCTCTATATTCATTTGTTTTCGTTCTATCTACAATCTTACACATACACTTTTTCCACTCCGCTACTCCTATACTCTCTTTATATATTACATAAAAAGTCAAGACGCACGATATTAGATAAACTCGCGCCGCGCTTGATCTTCTTTTATTATACTAAAAGTAACTACACTATACGAACCGTGAGGGCGTCACACGCGTCCTGAGCTGCCATTCATTGAGCTTTACTACTTGATTATCTCTTGACGCGTATTATAGATCATACGATTAAGGTATAACTTACAGCCACGGTCATTTAGGGGATAAATGCTTATATATATGGGAGATCTAACGTTACGTGGTAGTGATTATTTTTTTTTAGGGTGAACGTGAAAATTAGCAGTGATTGAATTTAGAGGTGATGGTCATATGTCTAGATGAATTAACGTCGAGCGTTATAACCTCCAAGTGCGACGTCCCTTCGGTATACGCTCCAACTCACGGTATATTCAACAACTACGGTTTCACGAAAATATCGTCTCTCAAATTACTCTTATATCAAACAAAATTAATCCTACCATCAACAGCTACGTTATATTAATTACACAATTTCGCAAAACCATCCCCTTTGTAACAATACTACACCCCATCTACTATATACACATACACTGTGCACATACTACAATAATACTCATACCTTTTCCTCAAAGATGAAAACGTCGCACTGATCAGTCTCGCAGCAAGCTTTCATACACTCGAGCCTACTTTCAACATCGACTTCCGTCAGATACTTAGCTCCCATTTCTTTCGAATCTTGAGTCCTAATGATTTTATCTTTGTGCACGACGAAACCTTCAATACATGTTTGTACCCCATAAGGCATTGCACCACGGCCTTCAGCTGCAGCTTCTAATAGTTGTTTATCACTGTTATCTTGTTGAGAGAAGCATCCTGTCGTCGCGATACCAACGACGACGACGACGACGGCTAAGAATCGCGGCCACCACATGCTGCTGCTGCTACTACTTTGCTTCTGCTAAAGGTCGCTCGCTTAGTCGTTCTGCGATGTCTGACGATTCGAGAGCTCGAGGGTAATATAAACTACGGGTGGGAGAGACTAATGCGCATGTGCTAAGAGTCGGGGGAGGTATAGGAAAAGTAAGTGGGGAGGGAGAGGTAGACATACGCGAGGATCAATACTTTCTTTCTTTTATGCGCAGTATATATATATATGAGCGTCTGTGTATATACGTATAGATGTATGTTTACATCAAATGAGGGAGGGATGACTACTCTTTTAATTTTCGAAAGGGAGGTTGAAGGGTATAGGTATATGATATTGCCACTCCCATCGGGGGTGCGGATTGGAATAAAGAAAAGGTCGAGGCCGTGGATTTCGTGGGGAACCTATATATATTTGACGCTAAGTATTGAATAGATGTGTAGATTTCGGAGTGAAGGAATTTGGAAAAATTAGATTATATGATGGGGATTCGCGGTGGTTCGGAGCAGTAGAAATATATTTTTTACTGTTTAATGAGTATTGGGGATTGCTTTTCTTAATTGCGAAATAAAAAAATTGTGAATACATTTAATAAAATTATAAAAAATAAGGTTTTGGAATGTTGCTAGAATAGTTATAGTGATTTTATTTGTGTTTGATTACGTCGATTGTTTAGTTTGTAAAGTGAATGTAAAATAATCGTAAAATTGAAAGATGAACGTTCTCCTCTTGATTTGGGTGATTCGATAAAAAACCTACTGGATTATAAATGAAAGCTCAAATAGGGTAAATAAAAGAAGTTGTAAAGTCTGTTTTATGTCTCAAATACATCGTCACTTCTAGGTAAAAGAGGGAATTACAGACGATCAGCTTTTATAGTCTACTTACGTGTGTACGAGCGTACAATAAAAACGTTCTTTTACTACTTAAAAATGGTCCTTTTAACTTCGGAATGAAAAATCTATGAGGTACCTTTTTTTGTAATTATTTTAGTTATTATTTCCTGAATAACGTAATTATAAACAAATATTTTTGTTAAAATTACGTATTTAAACGTTATTTAATCTGTATATATGTACGTATAAGTAACAAAGAGTTTCCACAAAATCAGGATCTTATCTATACGAAAGTTTTTCAAACGCATCTTTTAATGTTAAAAATCAATAACCAGACTGTAATCGACGTTAAAAAAGGAACATTTTTTACCTGCTCCATTATAAATAAACAAAATTCTTGACAGAACTATTTCATTCTCTGCATTTAAAATTGAATTTTTTAACCTCGACAACCACTACGTTTACAGTTCCCTTCCTCACCTTTACTGAATTTTCAATCCACCGAAATTCACAACTCGTTACTCCAAAATTCCACGTCGACATCGTAATATATAACCGAACCCATCACCTCGCATCATTCCGGAGCATTACTCCTCCAGCAATCCACAACCTCCATTCAAACTTTCGCGCCACCAATCGCTTCCAGCAGCAGCTCCATTATCATCATCATAAATATCACCCTAACCTCAACCCGTGCAACTGTAAACTCTCTCCGCTCCGCTATACTATATATAGTATATATCTCTTCCCGGAGCGTATAGCGCAAGAGAAAAAGAGACAGCCTGCGATAGCAAAGAGCGGCAGCGGCAACAGCAAGCACACAGGCAATAGTTAGTAGTACAGCAGGTGACGTCACCCAGGGGGCCGCGCGTGTACGGACTTTCTCGGAAGCAGTAGTCAGAGCTCTCGCTCGAGCAGCACCGTAATCGAAAACGTGGCCGTCTCTCTCCCACTGCTGCATTCTCATCGGCCGCCGTTCCCACACTCCTCTCATACGTATATATACCATACATATATATATATACATATATACAGACAAGCACTCTCATGAGTATGTACAACGTAAACGTATCGCGACGACGTCGTCGACGGGCAGGAGCACGTCTCTCATCGTAGGAAAGAGAGAAGAGAGAGAGAAAGAGAGCGGGGAGAGAGTGAGAGAGTCTCAACGACAGTCGAGTCGTCGTCCGGTCTGTGCTTACAGTTACAACCATCAGTGGTAGCAGCAGCAGCAGATCCGCGCAGTGTGTGCACCCGTTGTAAACATTAGTGGCGTGTGTGTAAAGAAAGAAAGAGAGAAAGAGAGAGAGAGACATAGTGGGCGGCTGAGAGGGTGCACAATCAATGGTGATTGAGCAGCAGCAGCAGCAGCAGCACGTAGCAGACGCGCCGCGCGCTTCTTCCTTCTTCTCCTTCTTCTCCTCCTACTCCTCCAGCTGGCCCCTGCCACCGCTATACGAGATATGAGGAGATAAGGACAACGACGACGAGGGATAACATGGCGCGCGGTCGACTGTCAACAACTACCGTGAGTATAATACCACCAGTTCTCTCTATATTGTTATAGTTTCTCTGATGTGTAAGGAATATATAGCTTGTGTACAATAGTATACCGTATGCGCAAGATGCTGAGACGGGCCGAGCGATTTTAACTCGGAGACAGGCTGTCGTCTTGTGTCTCTGGTATATAGGTAGGTGGTTTGGTAGAGAGAGAGAGAGAGAGAGAGAGAGAGAGAGAGTGAGAGAGAGTATGTGTGTATGTGTGAAGCCCCGTGGAAGAAGGAAGGAGAGAGAGAGAGAGATAGAGTATAGTAGCAGCAGCAGCAGATGGCCCCAGCTCAGGTTACGCTGATTCTGCACTCTCTGATGTCTGGCATACGTGTGCACACTTGGCCCTGGTAATATTTAGTCAAACTGTTTACTGGATGCCAGAGACTCTCTCTATCTCTGTCTCTGTTGTACAGTTATTCGGGACAATTTTTGAATACCAAAGTCAAGTGGTCTTTTGGGAGTATTCTGAATGCTTATTAGTGGGTAAACATAGTGAAAGGTGAAAGAGGCAATTAAAATTTATAATTTGGTATATTCATGTGGAGGGTATGTGTGTATGTATATATGCATAGAGATGCCTGGATATATTTTTGACTTGTATATTATCTGATAAAGCTAGGAGGGATGACTCCGAGATGTTAATTATCTTGCAAAAAGTGAGTCATTTGGTCTTATTCTTTCTTTCTGTCTCTCTATCTGATGGGTCAAAAAGACACTGAACTAATTGGAGGCAATAAGGCATACTTGAGTCAAAAAAATGGATGACAATATTGGCATAGGTTACTACTGCCTACTTATAAATCAATATTGATTCCATTATCAAGCACGCAGAGTATAATTCAATGTTAAGAAAAATACAACAATGTGTATTGATTTTCATTTTATTGTAAGTCTTTGATATTGATTGGCAATAAGTAAGACTTGAAATTAAAATTAATGTGTTAATTATATCTTATTTTCATGATGAATAATGATGAATGAAAATAAATTTTTTGAAACATAAAAATTACTTATAAACAATTATCTTTTTTTTAATGTTTTACTGAGAAAAAGAAAATTTGATTTTCTAGTTGAATATGCTGACAATAAATAACTTAAGCATTAGTTTTTGGAAAAACCATTGCCATTTATCAATGTCATGAAGTGAGGAATGTGTATTTTAATATCAATGTATTTTTAGTTCCTGTATCCATGTAAGCATTAGTAATGGATAATTAGTCAATTAAATATCCTGTTTGTACTCAGATGGTGCTGTTTAACCGAAGACATTGGCAAAGTTATTAACAAAAAGGCATGCAAACAAGCCTGACTACTACCAATCCTAGCGTGGAATGAACGAGGAAGAATTATTAAAACGGTCTGCTGCAGAACGGGATAGAATATTCGGCTGCTATGACCGTGGAAGGGAAGGAAATGAGATCGACCCTTGGGAGGATCCTGCCTATGAGGTTTATCATACAACAGACAGATATGGGTTCATACAGTGAGTATTTTTAATATAAATAGATAAGGTTTTATTTCTAGAATACATTTAATAACAAATGTTTCCCTGCTTCAGTGATAAACGGTTACCACAGAAAATGGACCCGAATGAAATCAAGTCCCACCATATTGAGATGGAGAGGGTAAAGAAATGGGAAAAAATGACAAAGCAGTGGGAAGCTCCTGCTACTAAAGAAAAGTTGAGGCGCAGAATATACAAAGGGATACCTGATAGATTTAGAGGTCAAGTTTGGATGTTACTATTAGGTATTTCAAAGTTAAAAGTTGATCAAGCTGGTAAATATGAAGAAATGTTAACTCTTGCCCGCCAATGGTCTACTGAGATTAGACAAATTGATGCTGATGTGGCTAGACAATATAGAGATCACATTAATTATAGGTATGTAAATAAAAATAAAATAATGGAGTAATTTCAACTTTATTCTATTCAAATAACAAACTTATATTAATTTTATAGGGAGAGGTATAGTCTTAAACAGAGATCCATGTTCTACGTCTTGGCAGCCTATAGTATGTATAATATGGAGGTTGGATATTGCCAAGGCATGTCTGTACTAGCTGGATTACTCTTGTTGTATATGGACGAAGAAGAAACATTTTGGGGATTATCTGTTTTACTAACAGATAAAAAGTACAGCATGCATGGTATGTTTTCATATATGAATTTAATTAATACTATTTTTAGTCACTGAAAGTACTAATGAAATTTTAATAGACTTCAATTTAATAATGAACTTTATAATTACAGGATTCTACGTAGATGGTTTTCCAAAGTTAAATCGCTTCATAGAGCACCATGACAAAATAATGAATAAGTTCCTTCCGAAACTGAAGCGGAAATTGGACAAGTGCGGCTGTGATTCCATACTTTATGCATTAAAGTGGTTTTTCGTCGTATTTCAAGAAAGAGTAAGCTTTATCATTTAACTAAGAAAATTTTTGATAAGAATGCAATGAAATTATTGATAAGTAAAGGCATTACAATGAAAGTTAATTTTACGATGTAGATAATTTTCTTCACACATTATTTTCCAAGATTACAATTTCAATTTCACACGATTTCTCCCACAGACACCAGTAAGTCTCGGTCTTCGCATCTGGGACATATTTCTGCTGGATGGTGACCGCGTGCTTCCCGCCATCGCGTACACCGTGATGAAGATGCACAAGCGCCAGCTGATGACGATGGATAGCCTCGATGAGTTCTGCAATTATCTGCAAATCAGGCTTGAAAAGGATTTCGGCTACGACGACGACACGGTCATTAGCACCGTCGAGCGCAGCATGGAAGAACTGAAGCGCGCCAAACTCGATTACCCTGGGCCACCGTTGCCCCACGAGTTACCCCGCCAGCCGTTCGGTACATTCAAGGAACCCAGCTTTACTAGCAAGGTATAATTACGACGCTTTTGTTTCGTACTTACGTAATTCTTTAATTTTTCTGCTTAATGATTGCTAATTGCAATAATAAAATCAAAATATGAAAAATCCAGGTATGAAATTGAATTATGTGGTTTCTATTGTCAAAAGTTTTCTTTGTTTGTTTTAGATAGATTCGTGAAAATAACGCAAAATCACAAAGTGTCAGTTATTATGACTCTGATACTCTATCACGTCCTGTATTAAAGATAGTTTATTGATAAACGTATTAGTTGTATAAACATTTTAACTCTCGACCAAAAGTAGAAGAACGTATAATATTCTAACAGTAGTCAAATTAATTGTCTTTTATGCTTTATTCATATTGTCATTTCACTATTTTAAAAAAATTTTTAAAAAAGACTCACATAAATGTATTTAATTATAAAATTTTTTATAATGTCTATACTTCAAAATACCTAGAGACACCGAACACGATTGCAGAACCAATTTCCGATCATTTTTTGAACGAAACCACATGAAACCTCTTTCCCATAAACGAGAAAAATTATTACTTCCGCTTGCTGACATCCGATCGATCGGAAATTGGTTTCTCGCTTATAGCTCTTAGCTAATCGCTAAAATCTATCATACTCATTTCGCATCGACGCTTCGGCCGTTATATTACGCAGGTGGGCAGGCGAGCAGACGAGTTCAGCGATGCACAGCAGCGTATGCGTGAGTCGGTGGTCCAGCGCCGTCAAACCGTCGTGATCGAAGAGGAGAGCCGCGAGAGCAGCGCAACGCCCACGGAAATGGCGATAGCCATCAACAATTGCGGCGGCAATAGCAGCCTCGGCGGTGAGTGTCCCCTACTCGCCAACAATGACCACGAATGCGAAACACACACAACTGACATTAGCACTGCTACTACTACTACTACTACCACTACTACCACTACTACTACTACCGCTACTACTAATAACGCTGATAAAACGAACGGCAAGGACATAGTACGTCGTGATAGTAGCCGCATTGACTCGAATATAAACGTCATACTTATCTATAACACTCGGCTCTGAAGAATCTCAAGACTCGTCTTTGTTGTTGTTGTTGTCGTCCTCTTGCCGCCCCCTTTCTCGCGTATTTTTCTCGTGTCTCGATATTAAAGATCTTTTTCTTTTTTTATCTCTTTTTTTAATTAACACGCACAGTCGGTTGATAAAGAGAAGTTATGTATGATTCTTTATGGTTTTTGTGTAAACTAACATCATGTATGACTATGTGAATCTGTAAACTAATGACTTTTACTTATCTCCTTTTTTTTCAAGTTTTATCTTTTATGTTTTTTTTAGCTTTGATCTTACTTGTTTTATTAATTGACGACTTCTTTGACAAGTACAAAAATACAAATTAGATCTAAAATCTTTGATATTATAACATGTAAGCTTCGATTTTTTCATGCATTGTCAAACGTATAATTAATGCATAAAAATTAAAGTATATAAAAATTACTTTAAAGTTCATAGTAAGCACAAAAACTACTGCACAAATTGTGTTAACTTAAAATAAGTAAAAGAAAAAGAAACATATATAATCATACATCATGAAATAAAAAAACTATACAAAATCGTTCTATACTTACGAATTACTACAATTAGTTTAATATCATTAGCATGTTTCAACACACATAGTCATATATGTTATTGAGATTGGCATAGAAGCATGTATGATCATATGTAATTCTTTTTAGTCTAATTCATAACAAGCATACTTAAATACGTATGTACGTACCTTTATAAGATTCGAAACTTTTGTACTAGAGGACGCACATATAATGTATCGCGAAGCGTAACAAATACTCAGCAATTTATTATTGATAAAAGAGAGGAACGTTTATTTTGGCATACGAGTAATATTTAGTGCCTTTCTCGAGCGTATGACACAGAGACAAAGTGACGGCGCCTTCTTTCCAATCATACGTAGAAACAAAAATCGAAAAGTTTTTGTAGAGTCAAATCGCGATTAGAACGGATATTTCTGTGTAGCTGTCTTAGAGAAAGCGAACCATTGTGAACCCTATAAAGAGAAGGAATGTTTGTTTTCTTAGTTATTCCCTTTAGTTAAATCTCGTTAATTTTTCATGTAGAGAAGAATGGTCAACATTTCATTTTATGATAAGAGTCATTATTGTAGTAAGTGTGGTTTTGTGGAATTGATTTGTATATTTTTATATCGTATTATATTTATCATGGGTAATGTAATAAACTATTTAGGAAAGATAAGTATTGGCAATTTCTTCCATTAAATAACATTAACCAAAATTATAACTTTAAGATACTGTAAAAGTACGACGTTCTTGAGAAGTACATTTTATTAATGATAATTATAAATACTGGAATATCACGAAATAAGTAAATACAATATGTAATAATTATAAGTCCAGAAAGTCAATACATAAGTCAAGAAACTTTTACATTCTCTTTCTGTCTATAGCTTCTTTACTAACATTTGCTGTGTTTGCTCGAAATTCCTTATTTTCCTTTATAAGGATCGAACTTGCTTCCCTTCTTCATGCATGGACGTGTGTGGCATAAAACAAATATTTGTCTTTCAAAGATAAATAGGCTTGTTGACTTGATGAGTGGTTTTGTTTTAATACTCAAAAATGATTGTACGTTCTAAAAAACTTAATGTCTTTTTGTGATTAATATTTAACGATAAATTTTTTTAATTGTTAACATTCACGTTTTTACTATTTTTCGTTATACTGCGTTTTAAACACGCTTTAAAATATACTTACAGAATATACTGACAAAATACGAATTCTAATATTTTAAATTTAATTGCAATAATTTACATTCAATTTTGATGTACAAAAAAAATTCAATTTCTTTATACTTGAGCAAAATCATTTTCAAAACTGTTACTGCAATACATTTTTTAATTTAATTTTTACATTTCATTCATATAAAAAAACTTGAACATATGCACAGAAAAAGCTTGCAATAAAACTCTAAAATGTTTATATGGTTTTAGAAAAGATGACAGTAAATGTTATATGAAAAAGAAATTACGCATTGTTAAATTTTGTCAAAAACATTATACACTTTTTTTATTTTTTTAAATTATTTCACCGCAAAAATTCTAAATGAGATACGGCTATCAACTTTTATCATCTATCAAACAAAAGCGATATCAAACTTGTAGCTGCACGTGTTTATTTTTCTATGAAAAAGTTTTCTGCGGTAGTGGCTTTTATAAACGTGTTTATTTTTTATTATACATGTCAACATCACGTAGGCTACAGTCATCCGAAGTTTCTACTAGCTCCTATTAAAGGATGAAAAATCCATTTGTGTGAATTATTGCACGTTTGTTTTTATTAGTTATTAGTTTTATTAGACTGTGTTAGTTTTTTTATTTATTATATATTAGATGAAAACATGGAACATAAACTAAAAACAACCAAAATAAATTGATTTTTTGGTGGGTTTTAAATGTCCCATATTTCGAGAAATTCACTATTTTTATTTATTTTTTCCAATTAAAAACGTAATTTCTTCAATCTCCCGTAATGTACGTAAAGTTTACCGATTGGCGAATTCTTTGTGATGTAATTTACATCAGCTACATCATTTGTGATGCAGTTTTCACAAAATTTATTTTATTATATAAACTTTTCGGGTTCTGTTTTACCTTTACAAGTCCTTTCATTTAAAGTCTGTTAAAAAACAGTGTGTTTACCGTACATATTACAAACCACCTTAGAAATACTTAAAACTTATCAATCTACAAACAAAAAGTCAATCAAAAAAGTGCATTACATCACAAAAAATTCTCTAAACTCAAATCACGCGCTTACAGTCATCTTTCTTAAAACCTACAGAAAAAAAAACAATTCAAACAAAACCCAAACTCAATTCTCAACTAAAAAAAAAAACAAAAAAAAATCAACCCTCAAACCAAAAAAAAAACCAAAATTCTCTCGGCCGTAATATCCGGCAGCGCCCATATCTGTGTATGTTGTTGCCGTAGGAAGCAAGTTCTCCTTCGACCCGAGCCTGGCCGACGGCGGTAGCTGTGTTTCGCCTCACGGTTCGCGTCGTTCGTTGGCCGACACCTCGGTCACCTCGACAGCTGATCTCTCGGTCTTCAGTTCTGCAACCCGAAGCCAAGCCCTTGACAACAGCCTTGACACTCAATCTAACGTCAGCGTCGGTAGTGATGGATCCAATGGTCTACCAACGCCAAGGCCAAGTTCTCATCAACCCAGTCCGGACATCGTAAGGATCTACGTACCATATGGTATACCAAATCTTCAGCAACCGGGTATGTTACCAGCAGCTACAAGTTTTAAAGATGAGTTGCCGAGGACGCTACCAAGGTCTCTTGAGACTAATAGGATAAGGATCAAAGTCGATCCTGATCAAACACCTATCGTCGAGAACCTCAAGCCTTTCGCGCTGGATAGTCCTGAGTTGGAAATCGATCTTAAGTAGATGATGATGACGATTGTGCGGTAGTTTGGTATAATATTGTTATTATTATTTCTTATTTTTTTTATTTTTCTGTCGTTTTATTTTTCTGTCGTGTTCGCTCTTTTTGAACGAGGGACTTTGGCGGTTCTCCGTCCGAGCCAAAGTCGGCCTGGGATATATCTATATATATACACATGTGTACTTTACTTCTCGCAAAGTTGGCTTGATCTCTGATACTGTACACGACCTATATATATATGTATATGTATATATTATCTCCAGATGACGCGAGCACACGCGTGCACCACGGTTAAATGCGTATTTTTTTATCATTCGTTTTACCGCAGATGCGATATTTTTTCTAAAGGCACTAAAAAAAAAGTCATCAACTGCTTCCATATACATATCTATACATATATATATATAAATGACGACCTATAATACGGTCAGCACATATAGCAGTCATATTTGCCTTCCGTTCCGAGCGAATTGTATGAAGAAAGAAACGCGAATGTATTGAGATTGCGTATCTTTCTCCAGTGACGTGCGTAAGTTTTGAATTTTCATATACCAGAGAATTGTCTTGACGTGAATTTTGGCGTGCAGGTTAATTATAATCATCTCTCTGTTTGATGAGAGAACAAAGACTACGTCGTTTCCCGAAATTTTAATCAGGGTTAAATAGTCGCAATATTATATGTAGCTATATTATACCTCTTTTGTTTGTAAAGAATGAAGGGATTCAATTGAAATAGATAACTGATGTATTAAAAAGAGAAAAAATCGATTTCCGGTGCCATTGTAAGGTGACGCGCGAAAATTCACGTTAAGGTAATTTCTACGAGATGAAAATCATTTTTAACGATTCATATTATTATATAAGTTTTGTCGAATTGAACGGAATGGAATGATATATAGTTCCCGAATCATAGATATAATTTTTTGAAAATATTCGCAAATTCCAAGGTAACCATAACAATCATATATACTAATATGCACAACAATTCAAGCGTTATTTTTACAAATTAGCTTTCGAAAATCGAACATCCTGAGATTTGTATAAACAAGTACTCGAGCAATGTACAAATCATCCAATCTTTAGCTGTACTAAGAAACACCAAATTTTTGTACTTCTTTGAATCCAATTTCACCGTAATAGAAATTTTTCCCTATTGTTCACAAAACGCATGAACTCGCATTCGTATATACCCCCGGTGTAAACATTGAATTTCGAACGGTGGCGAAAAATTTCTGTGAAAGTATGATTAAAGTACAAGAAACAATTCTTAGTCCAGATACGAAGTAATCACGCAATTTTTACTAGATTAGCTATGTGATTAATCATAATAATTATTTTTGTATTAAAAAAAAAGAGGGGAATTCCATGAAAAAACGAGTGTACGAAATTGTAAAAGACGTGAACAAAAAAAAAATCGTTGTCGAAATTGTACAAAAACAAATTATATGATTGAAATTGAGGTGGGAAACAACAAAGTTGAAAATTCCAATGTGAGATAAAAAAAAAAAGAACCGGATTATTATTGACGAAAAGCTTGAAGGATCACGCGACTGTACGAATTGTAAATCGCATTTAAGAAACAATGTTTCTAAAAAGTGTAAGTAAGTAAAGACGATATGTGGTAAACAAAGTAATCGAAGATTACTAGCACTGTTCAACAGACATGGGCAGAGCTTAAAGTGCATGAAAAAATGTGGTGTAAAATATGATTTGACGTGAATTATTTCGTAATTCTTAAGATCCATTAAGTCAAAATGTGAATAATTTAGACAAAATATTTTTCAATGTTAAGTCATATTGTACTACGTTTTTTCTCCCTGCGCGATTCGATAATTTATAGTGAAAATTTTTAGTCACAATTAATATAAATATATATCGACTTCGTATGCACTAAAAAAAGCTATATATATATTATATGCAAACGGTCGAAGAATTTTTTCGTCATTGTACCTTAGTATATAAACAAGAGTCATTTCTCGTCTAATATAAGTATAAACACATCACGCGTATATTATTAAATACGGCAATTACATTTGCGAAATTATACTCAAACCGCGAGATTGTTGATTATTTTATACTAATTCTCTACGAAATTGTTTATATGTTATTTAATTTGGTTAGCGGGATCATATATACTAATGAAAATTTTTTAACAAAAAAGAAAAAAAAACTAATAACTCGAAAAGCAATTGATTATTTTTCGTTATATATGCGGTATTTGATATTTCTATAGATATTATAATATATTTATTTATGTATAATGGTAATTGGGGGTACGAGGTACTACACAAAGAGATTTAATTGCGAGCACACGCGGCTCGCGGTATTTTTTCTACACATTTATATTATTATTCTTATTCTAATTATTATCATCGTATTTAACTTTTAAGGCATGTGTTCAGTATTGTATTATTTTTTAATGCTGCTATGCGAAGAGCACGTATTCGTCCACGTATGCCCATGTCTGTACAGAGAGATAAAAAAAAAATAGATATCCTCGAAAAATCTAATATATGTATAAACGTCGTTTCATCGTTGCAACTTCACAATCACACACCCACACGTATATACACACACATAAACACATACAAATAAGCTTCTTAAGGGGCCTAAGAATTTTTGCCTTCCGCGCTTTATGATTCTACACTTACAGACGTGCACATATATGCGAGTGTTGCCTAATTTCCGCTTTAGAAGTACAGTACTTACGTTATACCCGCTCTCTATATGATGGAAAAATAAAAGATAATTCCGCGCGGAGTAAAGTTTGATTTTCGCCTCGAAATTAGCGATTCGTTTGCAGCCAATAGTTGTTGCCAACGAAAATGGAAATTGATGCATTTAAAAATTTGTTTTTTTGACTGTTGAAACGAACATTCTTATTTTAATTCTTTACATTGTCAGTGTGCTGATTAGACTGCATTAGATAATGAAATGCATTTGCAAAAAAAAAAAAAAAAAATTGCTATAGATAAACGAGAACAATAAAAAGTGAACAGGATGTAATCTGTCACTTATAAATGAGAAAAAAATTCATTCCAGAAATTAACGTAATTATAGTAAGAGAACTTTACTCCAAAAAAACTGTTTATGAGGTAGAGAAGATACAAAGTTTTTTCCTCTCCTTCCGATGACTATAAGTAAACAAGCAAAAAATGCTCTTCTTTGAATAAATAAAGATAAATTCGCTGTGTCATCGATTTAATATAAAATAAAAGTAAAATATTATAATATACATAGCATGTAAAATAACTACATAAGGTATTAAACAAAGAGAAATAAACAAAGCAAAAAACGTACGTGTTCAAGTGAAAGCATTAGAGGTAGAACAAAAAAGAAATAAATAAAAGTTGCATTGTGCAATAATGTTTCTCTCCACGACTCGCGCGTCGTTTGTATATCAATGATGATTATTAATATTATTGTAAAATGCGCGAGAACGCCTAAGAAAAAAAAAATACAAAGATGACGATTTGTTGAGTAATTTAGGAAGCGAAAAGTCGCCAAGAGCCAGATGAAAAAGGTACTATTTTGTATTAGCCAAGTCCGAGTGATTTTTATGTCGTATTGTACGTTTTTACAGCAGTTTTGCATTGTCGTATAGCAATATTTGAACGATTCTTTCCAAACTCTTTCATTCCTTATTCGAATCTTTAAAGCCGTAGTTACTTGAGATCAAAACAAAAGTCTTTTCCGATATAAATTTATATTGAATATCAAAAAAGAAAACGAATATCGCAACACCATTATTAAATTGCGTAATTTTTGTAACAAGTATTAACATATATTAAATTGATTACAATACATTATTATAATATAAAGACGCAAAACTCGTTAGAAAACTTGTTTCGAAAATAAATGCAATAGTACGAACGACACGAAACATAAAAAAGGATTCAAAATACTCAGGACAAAAGAGTGCTTTTTCTTAGCTGAGCTCGAAAAGTACATACTTACAAACCCACACAATACACAAATACAAATACACACATACACATACACACATGTTCGTTCTGTAATGGAGGTATAAAACTGCAGCGAGAAAGCTACCTACCCCTTTAACTACACGTGTCCACCTATTAACGACTAAATGAAATAAAAAATAGAGAAAAAAAAAGAAAAATAAACTGACCTCTGAGTACAACGGCTCGCTTAAATTAAAGATTACGGCTAACGATATGTATGTAAATGTTGAACAGAACACACGAGGAAGATAAAAGAATAAAAAAACCCTGTCTATATATATAAAATGTAATACTCGTCTTTGACAAAGATTCAAAGCAAGCGACAAACAAAAAGCTAAGAATTATAATATACATGTATAATAAATATATAAGCAAGATTTGAGCGACAGGAGCAAACAGAATAAAAATAAACAAATAAAATATAAGTATATAATGCATCGGTACGTGTATCGTGTGTATATATCGGAGTATATAAGTATAACGTCGTATACATATTATGTATCGTATATACTTTTGTGAATACCGCAGTCCCCCCCCACCCTCTTTTCTCTCTCCCGCAAGCCCGCGCACATATTATAAAATCCTTCTTCGACGAGGCGACGAGGAGAGAATGCCAGAGAAAAGAAAAGGTACATATTACGGATGGAGATGATTAATTAATTATTAAAGGAGTAAGCAAAACAAAAAAAAGAAAATAAAACAACGTGTCCGTGTAGATCAAAAGAGAATATATTATATATATATTATAAATATATTATTGAAGATATATTATAGAGAAGACCGTAGCTGTAGAATAAATCTCGAAGAGAAAATGGATCAAAGAGTTTTAAATCTTAAGAGGATTAGTTTTTGTCGACTGCATCTTTGTATTTATGGCGTTTATTATTATTATTAATATTAATATTATTATTATTATTATTATTATGTTTTGCGCGTGCCAACACAAGTATACATATAATATATGTTTAGTCTTCGGTGAAGAAGTGAATGTCGATTTCGCTTTCTTTGTTTTGCAGGCCAATGATATTTTTCTTTTTTTATCAACATTTGCCTTCGTTCTTATATGCTGTAAGCGAAACATTGGGTCGAACCAATTGAACACATTCTTTCGTAAATTATTACGTACATTATCGTCATATTATTCAATCGAAAAAGTAAAATTTTTCACGCTAAATTTTTCATTGCGCTTCGATTCGTAAATTCAAGTCAATTAGTTATTAAATTACCGTATATAACCATGACGATATTTTTGTATTTCACAAAAAAGATAACACGGATAATCCAAACCAAAAAGAAAAAAAAAAATAATTACCAACGTTCTTCTCTCGTTTTGTCGATCTGGAAAAAAAAAAGAAAAGCTAATCCAACTGTGATCGATCTTCTCAAAATTGTCACATAGCAATAAAACTATTATATTCTATATCTCCCGTCGACGCCCTATAAGAGCACTCGCGAAACGCGAATGGAATACATATATATAAATATATATATATACATACGCGAGTCAGTGACATGCGCTGTGTAGAGTCAATTTACATCGATCAGTATGTTTTCCGCGTTTGTATAACGAATGCGCGCGCAACATATATTCAATTGGTCTCGATCGAAATCTTTCGTGCGCGTATATATATATATATACATATATATATATTTCCGTCGATGAGTGAGATCGTATGCAAGAGAGAATATGATATACGGACATGAGAAAATTCGTCTGTTGTAGAGCTCGCGCGTTATTTGCGCATATTATAAATATGTAGAGCGAATGTACGAGAACGAAAGAGAGAGAGAGAAAGAGAGAGAAATATGAACGCAGACACATATACACCCACACATTTACACGTGTATACACATCATATATAATACTTACATACACAGAGATACAGAGAGATTATAGACGATTGCAATAATTTATTTGAGACTGCTATATATTGTCCGATTTACTGTAATATTCCCTACCACTTCCTCATTCCTCCCTTCACACCATCCCTTCGTAGTTATTGTATATCTCCTTCGAGATTCGCGCATTTCTAATGTATACATTATATATTAATTATATATTAATATAAAGAGCGCAAGAACGAGCGATACACTATATATATCCTTTGATAATTTTTTTTTTCTTTCTCATTTTTCTCTATATAATAATAAACCCCGCACACACACGTGACAAGCGAAAATCGCATCAGACACATTAGTTTCTGTTGTTTTCGTAATTCGCGATGAGGAATTTGTAATACATGTAAGTAATGAAAGAGAGAGAGAGAAAGAGAATGCGTGCGAGACGAAGCAAAGGTGTATGTTGTACATTCCCGTAAGTCTTAAGTATTATAGTAGAGAAAACGATGATGATGTATACGCGTAAATAGGAGAACACGAGTGTGGGATTTAGATTGAGAGAGGAAAAAAAAAAGGTAACCTTATCATATCCCTTGCGCTTTCGTTCTTTTTCTCCATGAATTTTTTTTACGTTCGATCTCCCGTATACCTTTTTTTTTCATTTCGATTTCACTGCACTGCATTTTGTTCTTTTTCTTTTCGCGTCTCTTTGCTCGTCTCTTCTTTTTTTGTTCGTTCTGCGAGACAGTACTTTTCCTTCTGGCATTGTAAATAAATTTGATAAACAGAAGGCGATCAATGATGCGTTTTCATTTTATATCTCGATAACCTTTTTTCCAATAATCCTATATTTTTCAAAACCCTGTTATCCGCAAAACAATTGTAGAAATATTTTTCAACGTTTCTTATATTATACTTTTTCACTTTAAACTTATAAAAAGCATTACCTGTTAAAAACGAAATTTATACTTTTCGATTATTTTATTAATTTATAGAAATAATTGTATTAAAAATTTTTATTTTATCATATTAAATAGTGTAGTTTTGATTTTATTTTTAACGTACACTTATCAAGCAATTTAATTTTATGCCGTATAGTATAACAATTTCACAATAATAAATAAATTTCACAATAATAGAAAAAATTTATTAAAACTTCTTTTCAATATATTCATGAACGAAGCTTAAACCAGATTTATTCACACAGCAGCAACACCATGCAAGTACATTATTAATAAGTGCATATATGCACTGCATATGAAGGTAAGTTATAATCCATATTATTTTCACTAACAATATTACCACTATCATTAAACTTTCCAATCCCTCGTACATTAATTTTCCATCAATATACGTGTTTTATAATCCCTCTTTGATTACCCTTCCGATAACCATGAACTCTTCGTGCATAAAATTTCCAAAGCTTCTTACCACCCTTCCCTCCTCTGTTCATTCACTAACGACAAACGAAATTCCTCAATAACGAATCTAATCCAAAATAAAAAAAAAGTCTAATAACGCCATTATTTCACAACTCACTGCGCTATCGTCAGGAATAATTAGTTCCGTTGTGCCCGGCCACTATTATCGAGCTCCCATCCTGCCGAGATAAGTCGTAAACCACGGCACGTACGTACGTATACGAACGTACGTACGCGGGAAGCCCGCATAACTTTTTTTTTTAAATACTGATCGACGCGCGCGTATAGGCGGGCCACGTCGAAGGCTGGCCTGTATATCGCGGCTGATGATGGTTAATTAAAAATATAGAGGTTTATATAAAGTTGGAAGAAGAAGTCATATATTCTTCGTTATCATTTTATATCATTAATATTTATTTTATTTTAAATATATTCTAGTTGATAGTTATAATGATGTTTTGTAATTAAAACGTCGTTCAAATAGAAGCATTTTAAATGAAAATCAATATGTAATAACAACAGAACAGTCTTTAAAAAAAATATCAATGCCAAAGTTTACTATTAATTGGTAAACTTAATTTTCAAATAAAAATAAAAAATTTAATACTATTATATTCGCAAAGTTAGCTAAACAATGGATAATTTACGGCTAACATTTCGATCAGGACAGCATGTATATAGATATTATAGTTTTTACAACTAATTAAAGTGAAAACGGGAATAATTAAATTTAATGCAATTTATACATTTAATTTTCTTATAATGGATATCAGCAAAGTTCTACTCCCGTGAGTTTACTTTGTACAAAAAAAAGATCGTAAACGTGACTATTAATAATGCATTAACAGTAGCCTTTATGAAGGGTTGGGTATTGGGTTATCAGAATTCCTAAAAGTTCGAAACAGAGATAAAGTATTTTAATGAAGAGAAGTTTTAATGAAGCATTTTTTCATGAATTAATTAATATGTAACATGAGTGTCCGCGATCAAACATCTAAATAAAATCCGAGTATGTGCTCGGAGTACATAATAATTTAAAATTTTACGTAAAAATAACACATTTTGTACAATTTCTCCAACATTGTACATACGCACCTACTACCTACACATTCGCATAATCATATATATGTAGCTTAATTAAAAAACATTTCTGAAATGGTTCTACCATAAAATTATCATTTTAGATTCCCACATATTACGACGAAACGACAAAACTTTTCAGCGAAACCTCGCAATTTCCTCAAAAAATTTCATTAACTAACCTCTATTCCAAAACAAAAGTAAAGTCATTATACGAATCCACTTTTTTTTCGTCCCCGGTCATTTTCCCAAAATATGACCACCTGTAGCTCGCTCGTTGCCTTCTTATGCGCGCTTATACTATCTGTTGCTTTAACTCGCGCGCGCACACAGCTCATTATGACGTCACATAAGAACAATCAACCCTCTCGTTCTTTTTTCCTCCTCCCCTTCTTCCTCGTTTACTCAAATTAAAACAAAAGAAACGAGAGCTGGAAACACTTAACGGCTATTGTACGACGACATTTTAATGGTTGTGACTTAATCTTTTTCGTTTGCAGAGCACTCCGAGGTTTCACATCACTTGTAGAGAACATATATACACATACATATATAATATTCATGAGGCCATTATCGGGACGAAATCAAATCGTGGATATGTCAATTTCAGAGTGAGCGAGAGGACGAGGGAATTAAATTTCCGTTGCCCTATACGCGCTCGCGTCAATAATTCCGAAACGCCCGACGCTCGCGTGCTGTGATTGATAATAAAGGGCGTAAATGGATGGAGGAGTGGTCCATGATGTCGATTTGTAATGCGTAAAAGTTGATTGTTTATTTAGGAGTATGTAATAGGAGTCAGATTGTATGATTCGTAGATGTAGAGTTTATAAGAAGGTTGTCGAATGGTAATAGTAAGGTATTTTGAGAAACAAAATTGAAGTTTGAAAAAGAAAAAAAGTTTAATTTGTTCAGCATTCAGTTATGAAGTACATTTTCAGAAAATCAAATCAACTTATACATCCATATTTTGTCACGAGTATAATATTTTGCTGAGAGCTAAGACATATACAAACCATATTGAACATGTCTATTACCTTCAGGATTGTGCGTTTACTTACAAAATGATAAACGGTTTAATTATATATAACGATCTTTGTAATTGTTTGAATCAGAAGCTACACTTACTCACTTATTCACGGTGCAATCACAGTGATTTATGCGAGGGTACGTTTGATTTTAATACTGAATTTTATTCTTCAGGAAACAGAATGAAAAGAGCGAATGGAAATTTATTATTGAAACCTATTTTTTCTAAATAGTTGATAATATCGTTTAAACGAGCCACCTGCTATCTTTTTAAGGTTTATATTGATATATTCTTTTGTATATCAATTTTTTTTTAAAAAAGTTATTTTTAAGGGTTGTACGCTTGAGACATATATATTTTTTAGGTGTTATAAAATTATTATAACTTATACATAATTATATAAAGTAAAAAATGTCATTTATGTGTCAATTATTTTAATGATTTTTTAAAAGAATTTTATAAAAAGAGACACCTAATGTAATGTTTCGTTCAGAATTTTAACTAAACCTTCGTATATTACGTTGGCAAGAAATCAAATTGATATTCTGCCAAATTTCATATAACGAGGTATATTATCTGTGCCATTTGTTGATTGAAAATATCGAAATTCAATTTAAAAATTATTAAAGATTTATTATAATAAATCGTTTACGAAAATTGCGATGAAATTTATGAGATTCATTTATAATCTTACACGAAATTTCACGTGAAATTCCATTAGATTTTTTTACATAAGTATACATAAATCATCGTAATTTTTTTAATAATTTAGATATGCTATTTCAAAGTTATACATTCTCTTATAACCTTTTCTTAGAAATTTTCCTCTTTTATCATTCACTTTACAAATAAAAAAAGAAAAAGTAAAAGTTCGACAATAAAGCTTTCAAATTAGATATAAAATTGCTTACTGGAAACCATGTATCCCATCTTATTTATAGCAAAAAATTCTTCACATTGAAGAAAAACGTAATCCCCCTTGTCCGTTCCCTTTTATTCACCCCAGCTGATAAAATGTCAAACGCAGCATTGTCGTGAGAAAACGTATCGCGTGAGCGTCTCAATCTTTCAGTAGATATACACCGGCTACGACCAGACGCTCGACTACACTACTGCGGACGCTCGATGTTAAAGTCATATATTGCTTTATTTATGAAAAAAAAGAAACGTTTTATAAAGCAAAAAAGAAGTTTTATTTTTGGATACTAAAATTATACAGCGAATATTATTAGCTGTCGATGTTCATTGACGTGAAAGAGTATAGCTATATATATACATAAGCTTTTGAGTTTGGAAAGGAATTCGCGTGTAGTTTAAATTGACGTGAAAAGTTTGGACGATGAAAGGAACAGGGACGAGTGACGAAGGAATTCATGAGGGAAGTTAGATTAATAAATGTGGAAGATCGAAGTAATAAGGAGATGAAGTTCTTTCTTTTTCGTTTAAGTTTTGAAATGAAAATGTTCTTTTGATACTTCGACGACAGCCGGGGATCATGACGTGTGGGTCACTTATTTTTGTAAATTCATTTTTAGCTTCAAAGCAGAAATTTTCGAAACTTTACGATGTTGCTCCGTCGATTTTATCAGCTTTTATGTAGAGATTTTATAGAAAGAAAGGAAAAGGTATTATAAATATCAAATTTATTAACTTAATAGAATTAAAAGTAATAAAGTTACAAGTTACAATGTACCTTGTACGGTTATAACAAACAAAACGAGGGTAAAATTGACAATTAGTCACCATGTTACATGAATTAACTCACGAGAAGGTAAACTAACAACACGATCCCAAAGTTTCTAACAATTACAAATACAACCAACTTGAAAACAATCTTTGCTCTTCTACGACGTTAAAGTTTTAGCAGGTAGCTTTCAATAAATTTTCCCATACCTCTACAACCACGTTACAATCACCAAAAATACCATTTTTTTCCCTCTCTTCACTCCTTCCTTATACGCTTAATCCTTCCTCTTCTACCGTCCATCCTACCCATCCAATAAATATATATCCTCCGAAAATTAACCCAAGAAAATTCCCACCTGTAAATTTCACCCTTAAACCTCCCAAAAAAACCATCCATTCTCTCACCCATACCCCCCTTAAAAAAAAAACAAAACCACCAATTCAAGACACCTTTCTTTCTCTTCATCTCCTCCACCTTACATCCACGTACTATCTTATACACGTTGACGCTTAGCTTAGCTTTCACATCGAGGCCACCCTCCACCTCCTCCTCCTAGCGTTGTGTATTGATTGCGCGGGCGCCCTCCTCTCTTCTTCCTCCTCCTCTCTCTCACTCTATCTCTTCCCTCGTACAGAGGGAGCCAGTCGTTCTTTCGTTCTCATAGCGCTCACACATACACTTGGCATCAGCGACGGCGCAGAGGCGAGCCGTCGTCAATGAATGACGCGCGTTGCTCGCTTCTCCCCTATATACTGCTGTGCAGTGTGCATATGGCAGCCGTTCTACTGCTAAGTATATAGTTATTAGTTCAAAGGTTCCACCAAAAGTGTTATATATAGACAGTGGTGTGAACATAGGAAAACAAAAATTAAAGAATTTGTTGGTTGTTAAAGTGTGCGAAGTATAGAGAACCAAGGAAGGGTTATTATATAGTGTGCCTGTATGCGGCCGACTACTAACGATGACGAGGATCAGGTTTAAGGTCCTATTGGTGGCACTCGCAGGTCTACTTGCAGGCCTCGCTACCGCTGAACTCGAGTTTTATCAAGGTATGATATACATTTAAAGAAGATAAAGCAAAAAATTAAAAATAAGTTTGGTGTTGTGTGTCTCTGTATAATAGATAGTGTATGTATAATATGCAACCCTAATATATGCGGGGTGTATAGTGCGCAGTGTCCGCAGAACATGTGTGTATATATAGAGGTGTAAACGCCCGCCGTAGATCGTGTTGTTGTTTGTATATATATGTATGTAGAGATATATATACGTATATATATACAGCGTGTAATTGAAAACGAAACGAATTATTGGTTCATTTCGAGTGCACTACTATCGTAAGGGGGGTCACCACAGCTTGCCTTATAACCACTACCCTAGAGATGACACTCTTATACGTTCTTCTTCTTCTTCTTCTCCTTCTTCTTCTTCTCGGTAGCAGGTCGTCGTTGCGTTCGATAAAGCTAGAGAGAGAGCGAGAGAGAGAGAGAGAGAGCCAGAGGCTAGAGCTCGTGTCTATATAGCGCATTAAATGCGAAGTATTAGATTAGACGGGCGAGGTAGGTAGATAGGTAGGTAGTCCCATTACGCGCGAGTTCGCTGTTATCTAATTTCTCGCGAGAGAGTGAGTGAGTGAGATATTCGTGCCGCGGGGTGTCGCCGCATGTGTGTATATATGTATGTCAATTATTTATGAAGCATTATAGGCATATAGGATAGGTTTACGTTATAGAATTATTGCAGTACGATGTAGTTGGTTATTATTATTATTATTTTTTTTTTCTGTAAAGAATGGGTTGGACGAAGGTGTGTTTGATTTATATGGTGTATAATGGCTTCTTTTGCCGGCTGATTTACGAGTAGCTTTCCTCGAGTTTACGAGAGATTTTTCATGTGAATTGTACCGAGTTCGTTTTTGTTTGTTATCGCGTTGACGCCAGTGGGAGTTTAATAACTTTTCGAGTATAATGGGAAAATTCTTCGGTGAGGTTTCGGAGTATATATATATAAGGATGAAGTTTTTATAGAGTTGCGAGTATATATATGAGAAAGTTTCGAACTCTATATGTTTTCTAAGCTCATAACCATTAAAATATGGAAATTTTTTCAAAACCTTCGCGTATACATACGACTAGGTGTATATATATGTAGCATTTGTACACATAAAATATTCATGTGAAATATTTTGCAGCGAATGCGCCAAACGCACAAAGTATATAATACACACACATGACATCCATAATTTTTTATCTATTTATATTATATATATACTATTTCCCGCGGGAAATCGAAAGAAAACCATGTCATTAAGTTTAACGCCCGAACCGTTAAAAAAAAAGTCTTAGAACTCAATAAAAGTCGATTCTTACTATATATATACATACATACACACACACGCGAAAAACCAATCGCAGTAATCGGATATTTCGTAGGAGGAGGGAAGGATGGTACAATGCACTACTGCGACAATGTTCGGTTTAACGACCGCGCGAAGCAGAAATTTTTTCCTCTCACATTCTCTCTTTCTACTTTTTTCGACGATTCTGCGACATAATTTAACGCTGAACAAACAACTCGTTATACACACAGTCGCGCGCGCGCCTACATTTATATTGAAATCTTTGCCGATGAAATTGCTTGTGAACGCGGGGGCGATATATACGCGTGGCACGACGTTATTAAAATGACTTTTTTTTTTTTTTAGATAACGTGAAGGGAACGTTTTTGTATTGGTGTACAAACTGTGAATGTGTGTTAGTAGTTTTATGAGGAGGAACGTAAGGGAATGCGGCGATGAAGAAGAATTTAATCGCGCGGGGATGGGATGGAAAAATGTCGGTTGTTTTAGATGTGGAAAGAAGTGTGAGGAATGTATTTTTATGAAGTTGTATAGGTTCGAATTTATTATTTATATTTTTTTTTTATGATGATTGGGATGTGACGGGGATACGTGACTGGTTTATGGTCGGATTGGTGTAAGGGAAGATGAAGTGGATATAATGATGGAGGAAATGTTTTAATTGAGATGGTTATAATTGATGGTCTTATTGGACGAAATGATATGGTAAAGAATGATTGCTATGTAGTCTATGATTTGGTTATACTTCATTAGCAGTCTTCATCTAGATTAATTATAAGCATGACAAGCACAACAAATGATCTTAAAATATATAGAATATTTTCTTCGGGAATGTAACGGCTGATTTTGTATAGAATAAATCTTGGAAAAATTTAGATTCTAATTGCACAAGAGTATAGAATGAATATTATACTTATATGTAGTGGTATAAATATCAATGGCAATTGTAGATTTAGTTATTTTCGTTTATTTTCGTTTTTAAGTGAGATTTTATATATGTAAAAAGGTATAAAAAAATACCTAAATACATAATATTTCAAAATAACAACTGTCACAAACTAAATGCTCTTTATGCAAATCTATAACAATATGATATATTTCACAGATAGCTAAATTTTTAGAACATAATCATACAGCTTCTATTACTATTTATTATAAAACATTTTAGTAAGCAAAAAAAGCTTCTACATATCTCCGTAAAAATTACTCTTCTACCAAAAGCGACACCGAATTCTCGGAAACCTTATACACAGTCTCGAAAAAATCCAGCTTATTAAGCCAATTATTCACCTTATATGATGAACCGTAGAACGTTATAAACCATATATATTATCGACATTATACGGTTTATTTTGGTTCCGCGCCCTTTTCTTTCATTAGACAAACCCCGTCAGCGCACGTATACGCACTTACGCTTTATAAATACCGCATAAAAAAGATAAACATATTACTCTCACCATCGAGCGTCAACGTCAGAAATTAAATATATCTATATCATTACACGTACAACATCACCCCATTGTTTCGTAAAATTCCGATAATTTTTCTTTTTTCTTTTCTAATTCCATACGCATCTATAGGAATAAAGTAACAGCGAAAAAGAAGAAAAATTATAATATGTTTCATTCCATGTGGAATGTATATATCGATTCATGAAATACGAATACCTTTCACCCTTAAAAATAGCGTTTATGCAATTGTGATGTATTATCCCACGCGTTACGAGTTATATACGATTTCCAAGCTGTGTTGCAATTTTCCAACAAAATCGTTCAAATTTCCTTTTTATACACGCTTATATTATCTTGAATACCTCGTTTCTTCAAATTTCCTGCAAATCTTGCACTTTCAACCGAACCAAGCGCCGCACCATTTGCGAAATTTGATTTTTCCAACACCTATACATACGCATTGCGTACGTACATTCCAAGACTACCAATTATTGTATTAGATTCTTCGAAACCTACGTTAGTAAAGCTACACAATTTACTTCTCTCTATAATTTCCACAGCGCAACTTTAGATTTATCAAAAGCTTGCGTCTTTCCTCCCACACGTACGTTTATTTTCAACTATCTGCTGTATGAAAGGACACTTTATGTGTATATATATGAATGTATAAGTACGCGTATACTTTCACGAGATATGGCACTTTGGAAACTAGTTTATGTAATATTATGATGCGCGTCCGTGTATAAGCTAATCCCGTGCTCGCGCGCGCGCGCGTGCATTTGTGTATCCAGGGAAATTAGCTTTGCGGATGACAGACGTAAATTGAATCTCTCTCTCTCTCACTCTCAGTTGGAAAGCTGCGTTTGCTCGTTAAAAGAAGTAGACGCGCGCGTTCCGTCGCTTTGTAGCGGTATTCTAGCTGTAAATTATTATTTACGTTCTGGTTATGTCACGTGAGGTTAACTATTATTATTTTTTTTTTTAGATATTTTCGTGTAAATCAACGTGGTTGTATAATTGTTGTCTAATCGTAGTGAACAACTTCCCTGAATATCACTACTGTGATATTAATAATTAATATCACAGTATGTGATAACTTAATTAACTTAACTTAATTATGTGTTAATAATTAAGTTTTATCTGTAGGAGATAAAAAGCGTGTGAACGATAGTGTTAAAAGTAAAAGACTTATTTTACTATAGTATTTAGAAATATTTTAGTGTTAGAGTAAAAGCTCGTTTGTATGTTTATAACAGTGATAATCTACTGCTTCTTCTTTGTTTATAAGTTAAAAGCTAAATTATTTTGATTAAGTTTCGATGTAGAAAGTTTATATACGCGTAAATACATGCAGGTTTTCCTTTTTAACTTTTTTTTTCAAAGTTTATGAATTAATCATGATTCCTGCTGCAACGAAATGCATACATTTGCGTAACATTTACTTACTCGTGTACGGGAAGACTGCAAATGTCAGAAATATGTATATATCTAAAAACGTTATGTATAAAGGTTTTAATTGCTTTCTCATTATATTAGTTATTCCACCCACGCATGCTTTTGATATTTCAATATCATAATCTTTTCATTAAACAGCTTTCCGGATACATTATAAAAAAGATAATCACTGTATTTCATCATAAATTACAAATACGTAAAGCCATTTCACAGGAAGAAGGATATAAGCCCACTTTTAATAAAAGCAATAATTGCACATGTCTATAATCAAAGAGATTATCGACTTTATTGTACCTACTCGTACCTTTTGTATACGTGAAGAGCCTCTTAAATCAATATGCATTTGATTTGCGTACACTTCGGATTATATTTACGGCAAATGAATATTTTGATGGTATAACCATCGATGATTTATCAATACATATAACGAATATATATATCGTAAAAAAACGTATATGATTATCTCTCATAAATACACATATATACCGAAGAAAAACGAATACGACCCAACCCGATAAAGCACATATAGATATCAACGAATCCCTGTACCCTTCGTTTCACCTTACCCAACTTTTTATTACACCTTATCTATACATACTTCCGCGTTTCTTCTCTCTCCTTCACCCTTTTCAAAAATCCTCGCGCGTCTTCAGCGCGTTATTAATACATCTCACCTGTATCGACGATACATTAATCTTGTACCTCAATACCTTCATATCCATTTCCTTTTTCTCCCTCTCCTCTCTCTCTCTCTCTCTCCCATCCTATTCCACGAAAAAATTAGCAACCAAAATCAATTACCTACTCACTCTCACTCTTTCTCTTATTTCTTCATACAGACGTCGAGCCGCCAAAGGTAGACCTTGAGCGTTTAGTTCGTCTTCTGGAGAGTAAAAGTCACGTATCCGGACTCCACCATCACCAGGCACCTCAAACTCGTCACTATCCTCAACTGGAGCACGGCCAACCATTAGCTTTACCTTTACAACAGCAGGACCACGAACAACAACAACAACAACAGTTACATTACAAGCAGCAACAACGTCAGCACCAACAGCATTTGCTTGACCTTGCACGTCAGAAACAACGTGGATTACTTCGTGATGATTTACCTGAGAGGCCAAATATCATCGATGTGTTGCAACGTGAGTCTGCTGATCCACTAGAGTACGTCAGGGAATTGGAGAGGCAACGGTTGTTACCGTATGTGGAGTATGAACCGCAGCATAGAGTGAAACCGTATTCCGTCGAGGATGAGGCCAGGGTAAGTTTGAACTCTATGGAATATTCGATTGTGATAGATGAATCTGGAAATTTTAGTTTTTTTTTTTAAAGTCGGTTCGGTCGAGATGAGAAAGAACGGGGTTGTAATGATGTTGGTAACAAATGTTCAGTTTAATCGGTATAACTTTGGTAAATATATTAATATACGTGGAGTTGATTCAATCTTAAAGTTAATTATACAGGTACAAAAGTATGTGTGTAGAATATTGAAATATATGAAAATGTACAATGTAGATTATATTTTTATAGATATGTCATTTTTGTTAAAGCTCGTAATATTCATATTATATATATTTATACATCAATCATTTCATTTGTATATTGAGTGACTGTATCACGTAAGTGTTTTAACACTATTACGTGCAGAAGTTTTAGCGTTGAAGTTAACTTTTAGAAGAGTAATTGCTCCACTAACAACTTTAATTGACGTAGAAAAACATTGTCGGTGTGGACTTTGTAAAACATGCTTTCGTAATCGATAAATACTTATATTCTTTTTTTAATTTTGTTTTTCTGCCGGAATGGTTTTTTTAGGTTCTTCTTTAGTTCAAATTTATACTATAATTATATATAATATGGGAATAATAACATTACAATTAATAAAAGTAAAACTTTATGAAAAATCGAATAAAATGCATAAATGAAAGCTTCGAAGTATAAATATAGAATACAGCAATATATATCAAAAAAGTTTGAGTGTTACGTAACGGAAATGAAACTTAGACGCTTAGTTTTCGGAAATACTCTACTCAAGAATTAATAAATTTGTGTCTTCCTCTCAACTCGATCATAATTTTTTTTTTTCTGTAATTGAACGGAAATGACGACGAAAGTACATTGACTTTGGGAGACGGATTTTCATAAAACTTTCAGAGTCAATTTCCTGTACGTAACATGAACCTCGATCCTCGTAACTTGTTGAAACGAAACCTTCTCCCTAATACATAAACTGTTTAATCTAAAATGCGTGGTATCCTGATAAAGAATAAATGTATCTTTCCCATATACGATGTGTTCTTAACTCTGCAAATATTTAAATTAAAAAAAAAATTGACTGAAACGAAATGATAAAACAGACAGAGGAAGCTTTTATGTGAGCTTTAAGCTCGTCGAGAAATATTAATTATGTTGTATGTCAGAGGCATTTAAAGCTGTAGGATGAAAGTGTTTTAGAGGAATCTGAAATAAACAGAGATATTTCGCTCATCTTCTTATACGCTAACTTGAAGTGCTTGTAACTTTCCACAGTATTAACATTTTTCAGCGAATTAAAACTCAAGTAGAAGCTTTACCAGTCTACTTTATTATTTTGTAGTTTTTATTTTCATTAAATGAGAGGAAATTTTTAGAAATGTATTCATATATTTCATAAAATGATACATGATTTAAATTCGGATAGGTTATAATTAAATGAAATTTCTTCCTTATCTTGTTATTTAACATCGAATGAATTGTTATTAATTATTAACTGTTTTTTAAATATTACAATAAATAATTTAATTATAATAAATATAGTTTTGATGATTTTATATTTACCATTCAAAATTTAACGAACTGAAATGAAGAAGAGTAATTCCATTTTAATCCTCTTACATAAAGTATTAAGCTACATAAAATATACCATTATATTTTAAATTAATTGTTACGTGAATAAATACATAAATGTATTTGTTAATTTTTATATACTATGTAAATTCGAAATTAACCATTTAGAATTATAAAGAATAATATTATAAAATAATTTATAATAATTATTAGTCTCTTTTCTCTTTGTAAACTTATGAAAACAGTTTCGTATACCTAATACTAAATTCCTCTTGTAAGAACGATAAAAAATCTATCCCATACAAAAAAAAGTTCAAGATCACAGATACAGATTCCGACGACCTTTAAAATCTTTTTTCCAAACTTGAAAAATACTCTCGACGCAAGGATTTCTCTGATATCGTATTACCAGATTTATCACTGCTTCAAAAGATATTCTATATCCTAAAAGGCTTATAATTCTTTGAATAAACAGCTGTTCGAGTTACCTTCACGAACCCACATGAAAGACGAGATAAAATGTTTTTTTTCTATTCAAAAGTACATTCCCAGAACGGAATTGAAATACAATTTATTAAACAGCAGTCTCTCACATATACACACATAAGTACTGCATCATTTTTCCATTACTCTCCGTTCAAGAAAAACGTCTCTTTATATATGACTCTCAAACCTTCGCAATTTCCTTCCTTTCAATAACATTATCTTTCTTTTAAAACAAAAGATCTCGTCTTCATATATTTCAAGCTTTTGAGAATCTGACAGACCGAAAAAAACCCTTCGCAGAATCAACATCAATACCAGCAGCTCCCTTTTTTTTACACGGACAGGAACGAAAAAAAAAAGAATCGCTTTGCAAAGTCGTGGGCGATATCCGAAAATTTATTACGACGAGGTTGTCCGCGAATGGCGCGTGCGCTAGTGTAACGTATAGAAACTAGGCCAGCAACGCCCGCGTGCGCGCGACACATTTTTAGCATGGAACTTTCCGCCATTTATTTCCGTGAAATGCGAAAGTGTAACAATGGCTAGTCGAGGGTATATATATGTATACGAAAAGCAAGGAATAATGTGTTATCATTTTGGCTGGAAGGTTGTAAAGTTCAGTGGTTGGAATGATAAAGGATGTTTTAAACGCGCCCCTGGAATTTCACGTATAGTGGAATCTTGTTTCCTTGATCATTTCTGATAAAAATAATATATATAGAAAGACGTAAAACGACGTAATTTCGCGTACACATTAAAGCAGATATAAGCACAGGGGCGAAGCTAAATCTAACCGAAAAAAAATGTTAAGCAAACCATATACGTAACCGCAATCATTGATATAATCATATGTATATATACGTATACCCATGTGTATAACTATTACGTGAGCTCCTACTACGATGCTCGTTTAGAGACAAATTGTTGAATCTTCCTACGCAAGCACGCCTGGCGCTTGAAATATCGCCTTATCTTTACGCGTACATATAGCGTAATGGGATGCGCTTGGAGGATATATAGATACTTTTTACATTTGAGAATTATATACGAGCAGAATTTAGAACAGACGCAACAATTGCTTGTTAGCTGCGCGGAAGAGAGAGAGAATAATTACGGTGCGACGCGACTATACCTATATATGCACGATGGTAATTGTGGCGCAGTTATATGAATTTCTGATTCTGTTGCGGGAGTCGTATTAAATTTTGCTAATTGTACCGTGTGCTATTGTTGATTAAATGGATTAGGTTCAGAGGTGAAAATAAGATTGAATGAATTAGGATTTTCTAATTTTTTTTTCTTTATAATGGAAAGTAAACTATTGCCGGAGAGCATCAGGGAAATTTAATTTGCAAAAATTGATTGCTTTACGGGAAGTAGCGAAATTTAATAAAATGAGTTAATGAAGGTTGGAACGGGTAAGAGTTTATTAAATCAAGAAGAGTGGACGCGCGATAATTTTAGTATAAGTCGAGGATGTAATCGAGTTTCGCGTTGCAATTTGTCTTACTTATTAGTATAGGTGTGAAGGAAAATTGAGTTGAAAGGATGTTCAAATATCTAGACTGTTTCACGTGATAGTATATAAATCGATACTGCAACGTTTCGTTTTAACATAGAAATAACGTGTTTCAATTCCCCATGCTTCTATTTTATCTTTAAAGTGAATTGTGATCAATAGTTATTAATAAATTGAAATGTGATTATTGAATATGTAACTAATCATTGCGATGATTCAACACTTTTCTATGTTTATTTATACTATAGCTTTGTAAATAGATATATCGATTCCGATGGATGAAAAAAAACTCTTTTAAGTAAACAAAACAATTAAATTAACGAATATAGAAAATAGATGTTACCAAAGGATCATATTTTAATGTCATTAGTCGCTTCAAATATTCGTTTTATAAAAATTTTAAAATACGATTACAAAGCGTAGGTACTTTATAGAAAATTGAATAACGTTAATATATGACTGTGCTATAATTTATTAATTTTTATAATTATTTCTATA